>JAYRBT010000001.1:86217475-86238412 GCA_036023395.1 Myiotriccus ornatus | reverse complement strand
CGGCCGGCGGGGCCGCGGGGCGGTGCCCGGCGAGCGGCGGCTGCGGAGGTGAGCGATGGGCGCCGGCCGGGGAGCGGGGCTCGGGGGAAGGGGGTGCGGGGCCGAGCGCCGGGCGCGGCGGGGCTCGTCGGGCTGCGGCGGGAGGCGCCTCCGTGCCGGGCGCGCCCCGCCGAGCCCCCATGTTGGGCAGCGAGGCCCGGCTCGGTCACGGCGCTGTCACCTGCGGCGGTGCCGGGGCGCGCTCGTCCTGGGCCGGGCCGGGCTGCGGCGGGTGCGGGTAAGCAGCGTGTGTGCATGGTACACCGCGTACACAGCCGCCTCCGGGAGAGATGCGGGAGAGAGACATCCAGTACAAGGGTGATATTTAACCTCCCTTAATTTGTTCCAGACCGGCTTTCATGGCTGCTTTCCCATGTGGAGAAGCCTTGAAAGGAAGCAGATTGTTTAGTTTGGTGCATATTTCAGATTTTTGCCCGTTTATGAAGCTGGAATATGGCTGTGAAATACGGTAGAAATGCCTTTGCAGTACTGATGCACCATCATCCGTCTCATGTGGCTTTGACGGAGCAGCGTTAAGAATGAACTCGAAGTTTATTCTGGTGGTATACATTCCCCCCATACCACGACTAAAGTCAGTATATGCTGGTCAAAGCCTAGTATGGACTGCGAAGTTGGTAGAGGGGCTTTTGCTGGACAGTCCTGCACGGTGTTGATAGAAGCTCTCCATCGGTAGGCCAATATCATTCTTTCTGCAGAAGCCTCTGATGTTGAACTTGTCTAAGCTGGCAGCAGAGAGCCGTCTGGGAAGGTTTCTCCAGGTTACTGTTTAAGGACAGAAGCAGAGAGGCATCTGTGTCTCTGCCCTCAAACTCTAAAGCAAGAACCCCATTGTGCTGGAAACAATATAATTGTTTCCCCCTGAAGAAACACCATTTGCTAATGCTTTTTTCAAAGGCTCTTGATTAAAAAGCTTCCTAAGTTTCCTTTTCCTGCTGCTGAAGAGTAATTCAGTAGGCTGCCATGCTTCTAGGAACTCAGAGAATGCAGTATTTTGCCAATTTTTTTAAAAGTCTCTCTGACTCTCAATGTAAATATTAGGTGGGAACAAATGGTGGGGAAAGCATACGTACTTTTGGCAAAAAATTCTGGCACTTACCAACTTTAAGGTGGACATGACCTCTTTCACTCACGGCTCTCTGCTGTAATATCAAGTTGTTAGCAAATCATTATTTCAGGGCTGTTTTCAATTATCTGTATCTAGGCTGTAGGCATTTTTCTAGATACATGACAACTTTGCCTATGATTTAATTTATTTTTAATGAGCTAATTTTAGCTTAATCTATAGTGGGTGGTAGCTCGCAAGGACGCATGGAGAAACAAAGAATTCTGCCAAAGTGTGGCAAAAGAACCATGTGATCTCCAGAGAGTGTTTGGCTCCATTACTGAAGACAGTGATCACATCTCTGCAGAAACTAATTTACATCTGTCATGCTGTCTGCTGAGACAGAAGGCTGTACCCCTTCTCAGGCAGTAGAGTTTTCAGTCTTGAGATCTCATATATATTGAAGGTTGATTATCCTCAGCCATCTCTTAGACCTGTTGTTGCACAGATGCTGTATGAAATGGAAGTTCTCCCTGAGAAGTATAATGACTGCTAGGGGAAACGGCTGCTCTGTTTCCCATATGTTCTAGTTCTTCAGTCTTTGTATTATTGTGCTAGAATTAGGAAGGAAAATGAGAAGGCCAAGGATCCCCTTTTGATTCTTGTTTACTTCTTAAGATTAAATTCAGGCTCCTGGGATGTGCTCTACCACAACAAATTTTAATTGCCTAATTGCTGGTGCATAAAATGCACCATTGGAATATAAAAGTATCTCTTGGGCACCCCTTGTAGATGACTTTGTTGGAAAAACTTCCCCATTTCTCACCTGGATGTGGAGAGCAATTGCCTTGCTTGGAGATGAAATTTGAAACCTCTACCTGTAGTGCCGAAGAGAAATTGGAGATCAAATAACACAGGCAGCATAGCCCAGAGCGTTGTCTTACAGGCTCTTTGCTTCTGCCTGTCACTTCCCTTCCTGTTTCTTTTCTGACAAACCGAATTTCCTCTCCATTGTTGGATTATCTACCTAAATCTCAAACAGACATCCTTCGCAGAAACGTTGATGGAAAATGTTGTTGACCTTGGAAGAAGAAAGCCTTAGGGTGTATCTACTCCATCCACATCTGTTGGACAGATAGGCATAGCCTCGAATGTGTTTAAATCTCACCTGTTACTGATTTGCCTAATATGATAAGCTCTTTACTACTGATGAAGTTGATTCTTCTGGCTTTCAGATAGAAGGAGGAATTTCCCTTTCCTGCTTCACAACCACTTCCTGCTGCCTTCCTTTCTTTTCTTTCCACATTCTGTTCTCTGTAGTGCTTTGCTTACTGTAAGGGAAGCATTGCCACAGACTGTCAGCATGAGGCAAAACCAGGGAACAACTGAGGCAGAGCAGGTTGAGAATAAAGAGCTGACCAAGTGAAGTAAGGAAAATGACAGGGACATTTGTAAATTAAGGATGCGACTGAGAGGAGGGTGTGTGTGTGCATGGGGGAGTGGTGGGGTCACAGCCAGCCTCTGTGGTTTGTGTGGTGTGTGGTAAGGGAGGTGTACAGGAGATAATGGAAGGCAACCCTCCCCAGGCTTCCCTAGCAGTTAATGCTGTATTTTCCGAGTTTTGGAAACTGGGGTAAATGATGTTGCATCAGCTGACACAGGTAGACGTTGTGCTTTTGCTCCTGTCACCCCACTGATCCAGCCACTGTTCAGTCTCTCGCAGAGGAACAGCAGGTGCCAGTAGTGCAGATATACATTAATACTTCTCGAAAACAGCATTTGAAAGCTGCAATAAAGTGTATTCACTCAACAAGAAGGCTATTTCTGGACCATTATACTTCCACTGAATGTGAAATTCTTGAATTTACAATATTATTATCAAATATACAATAAACAATAAATTTGGAAATTCAAGTACTGAGGTACGTCCTAACTTAGCTAAAACCATCTTGATGAAATATAAGAGAGTAATGTAGTTTTCCCCCTAATCTCCAGGCAAATTGAGATCTTGATCTTAGGTGGGCGAGACTTTCTGTGCAGTTTGTAGGACACGACCAATGATTTCTCTGCAACAGAGGTTTGTGAATGTGTGTCTGTATTCACTAAAAGTACTTACTACATACAGCAGTGAGATATCGCCAAAACCTTGTATGAAACCAGCAGGATATTTTCAAAAAGACATTGACATTCCTGAGCTGCTGTGTGTAGACCAGGCTCACTCATGAAAGTGTAAGCCCTTTGATATTCTTGTATATCTCACGAATGCCCGCATCTTGTTTGTGCATCTGCTGGTGTGGCATGCTGACAGGGAAGCCTGTTGTGTGAGATGTGGAGCTCTCTAAATACAGCTGTGTTCTTCCAGTTTGTTGCATACAGAATGGATTTTGTGAGGGAGACAACTGAGCGAGGTGAAAGGGAGTAGCATGGGAGAAAAGGACTGTGAATATGAAGGGGGAAAGTGAAGGGAAAAGAATAGGATAAGACAGTATGGGAAAGAGGAGAGATAGTGATAGAAAAATGCATCTAGCATCCTTCTCATCAATGTTTCATAGCATTTGCCAGTGGAGCACTTCAGAGTTGTAGTTTCTGAAAAAAATCTGGAGGCATTCCAAACCTGTAGCTCCAGCTGGGGTGCGCTTAGGGAGGATGAAAAAGCATGGGCTGGGCTTTGGAGTTGGGCTTCCCTGCCCTGATGTGTCTTGAACCTGAGCCTATGGGGAGCGAGTGGGGCTGTGCCACTCTGGATGAGAACTGCAGACCGAGGTGTGCTGCTAACTCCCGTTGCTAGATGCTTAAAGAAGTTGAGGTCATCTGCTCTCACAAGCACGGTTATTTCAGTCTTGCTTAAGAAAATAATATGTTTTACTCTCCGTCTAAACTTTTAGAGGGATAATCATTCTTTCTACCACATGACTAATTATAGGAAGGATGTATGTATTGATGTTGCAAATCTTTGAAAACAGCACACCTCGATTCCTTGCGGCTGTTTATAGCTCAGGTACCCTTACTGCAATGTCGCAAACTGTACAGAATTCTGCAACTAAAATCAGTGCTGGCAAATGCCTCTGCACATGCTCAGTTCCCTCCTTTTATACAAGGCTAAGCTGTCTAGATTAATTCTGTGCTTGCAAAACTGCTTTACCCTGTTGTATCACTGAGTTTTCTGTAACTTCCTTCCAGCAAAATGAAATGTGATTAGAAAGACTTTGATGCCTGGATTTCTCTGTGCCATGAGTAGAACAAATCTCTAAGGTGGAAATTACGGCCACCAGTGGAGGCACGGAAGATAGGAGATTTGCTGAGAATTTGTTCTTTCACTGACTCTCTGTTATTAAATCTCTGTGTTGGGGAAGATGCAGCGCAGGGTTTACTGCTGAGGGTAAGCATTGGACCTTTCTATAATTCTGATTTGTGTCTGCTTCAGGTCTTAACCCCTGACAGTCTAAAGCTTGGATTCAGCCTTTAGAAGAGTTTTTCAAGAATTGTCCAGTCTTTAAGGGTTATAATAAAACTTCTTTTTCTACATTTTCTCTGTGATGACCAGTGTTAAGGGTATAGTTTTTTATAGTTTTCTAAGCTTCTAATTTTTCATAGTGCTCTTTCAAAAAACAACTTGAGGGGTTTTTTTCAGTGTTGCTCAGAATAAAGTGGGTATTGATAGACCCTCTAAAGATGTTTATTTTTTATTTTTAATTTTTCCCCTTACCCACCTGCATTTTGTCTTGCCACCAGCAATTCTTTTGATACTGCAACTAGTTTTTACATTCACTAGGCTGGAAATTACTGCCTCCCACAGCATGGCAGGTGGAACAAAATGTGTCCCTATGCTTCAACAACTTCAGTGCAAAGTTCAGCAGCTTAATTTAAACTGTTGGCTTGACATTTCTGAAGAGCGTTCACTTGATCTGGTCCATTGACTTTACTTGAGAGGCTGTAAACTTGAACAGCAGACTGGTGATATCTTCTGCTCTTTGGGCCATTTTTCTATTTTTAACGTAAAGCAATAAATACTAGTGCATTGTTAATTCTGATAACAGCTCTGAAAATATCAAAATGTATTTAACATTACAGCATTTGTTTTAAAATAAAGGTGCTCTGGTATTGTCTTGTGGAAGATGCTACATATAAAAAGTAAAATCTGGGATAAGTCTTCCTGTCCAGGTCCAGAATTCTGTAGAGCATTTCTTGGGTGCTTGTGAGTATGGACATTATCTGCACAAGAGAATTATATCACAGGTGTCTTATCCCTTCCAGACTTTATGGGTCACTTTTTGAAGTTCCAAATTGTACAGTATCACATGGACAGATACAGCAACAGTTAGTATGAGACCAGTAGATAATAATATCAGTAGAAAAGTCATGTATATATATCCGTGTTTAAAAGTTGGGGTCACAACTCGAAGCTGGAAGGTTCTGTCCTGTGACACTTAACTCCCTGTGGGCTCATGAACTTGCTCTGCTGTTCAGTCCCATACTTCTACAAACATGGATGAACATGGCCCTTGAAGTTTTCTAGTGATCGTAACTTTTGCTCCCAAAGTGGCTCGTTCATCATCATTTCTGGGAATGTGGGAAGTGTTTGGCACTCTTGGTTCCATACTGAATGGAAAGCAATGCTGCTCCATAAAAACAAGACAGTTATAGGCATGAGTACAGCATTTTAAACAACAAATGACCCCCACTGCAGTCAAAATAGCTGTTTTAAAAGAGCCATCCATGTAATCACAGTTCGGCCTCATGGATTCCAATTACGCTAAATCTTTAGTTAGATGATCTACTTTTCTCTGTTGCACAGGAGGGGCCTAATCTGGGGATGAACTGGTCAGTAAAGAACATCAGCGAGTGTAACAGCTTTATTTGTTGCAGAAATTGGAACTTGTGGAGTGATCAAAACAAGGGATTAAAGGAAGAAGAGGACACAGTGTTTTTTTAATTGAGAATGGCATCCTTCTACAGGCCTGGGACACTACCCTACCACTCCCTAGAGTTTCTGTGTGGTGGAAGGCAAGTCTTTGAAAATTTTCCTTTTGCTGTTGATCAGTACAATATTTCTCAGTTTTTGGGTGCCTGATTTAAGATCTGGTTTCAGTTTTACAGAACTGGTAAGTCCTCCCAGCTATTTCTGCATATATTATGTAAAAGACTGTATACTTCCAAAGTTGAATCATGGGTGTCTTGAGTCGGACACCCAAGCTAGTTGGTACTTTATTCTTTCTGCATAAGCCAGCTGTTTCTCCCTTGAAGTCCGTGTCCAGTATCTGTCCCATTCCCAAAGCTGATTCCCAGCCTCCTTGCACCAGTTTAGGCTGCTCCCCTTGGTTTTCCTCTTTCTGCTACTCATCCCATCTCTTTGGTCTGCCCTCACTTGGCAATTCCTAGCTCTTTGCTGCAATGATTCATCCTAGCCAAGTTATTTCTGACCTTATCTCTATCCCCACACCTCAGTCCTGGTCTTCTGACAACTTTGCCACTATTGCTCTTCAAATGTGTTACTTCTCCTCTTCCTTTGGTTTGGACGTTTTCCTCCATCTTTTTAAGTTCGGTATTTCCTTCTTGTTCCTGAAGGCTTGTTGTAGAGGTACAGGCTCTGTTGGCCCAGTTCAGTGTTCAGTCAAACTGATGAATGATTATCAAAGGGAACTAATTGTCTTCTGAACCCCTTGGGGTGCCTGTAGGGCAGTGCACGTGCAGTTAGTTGTGGCAATCAAGAGTACTCATTCTTTTGCAATCTTTGGAGATTTTAGTTGTGAGTCAACCTCTACTGTTGTAGATCTGTGTTACTGTGACTTTTTAAAGGATTATAATAGAAAGGAAGGACTGACGGGTGTTTTTTTTAGTTTATGCAAAACGTTTCTTCTTTAGACCTTAGTCTCGGTAGTAGCTGAACTGTTGTAGCTGATGATTATTCTTTAAAAATCAGTGTGAGGCAAACAGCATGAAAAATTGCTGGGCACACAGTTTGGGAAAATGTAAGCAAATGAAAACAGTTGTCTTTTAAGATGTGGTGTTGAACAGGCATAGTTACAAGGAGAGACGCTACTGGTCCCACCTTCTGATTGCTCCTCTCTTGCCGAAGGATTAGAAAGTGCTTCACAAACAGTTCATTCCCTTCATGTGAGCCTGTGTATCTCATCTGTTGCTTAGTGACACGGCAGTGTAA
Source organism: Myiotriccus ornatus (assembly GCA_036023395.1). Classification (NCBI taxonomy): domain Eukaryota; kingdom Metazoa; phylum Chordata; class Aves; order Passeriformes; family Tyrannidae; genus Myiotriccus; species Myiotriccus ornatus. The sequence goes on along the minus strand of JAYRBT010000001.1, from coordinate 86,231,150 downwards.
TGTTTGACATGCAGTAGCGTATGAGAGGTTTAAATAATGCGGGACTAGTGGTAGCATTTAAAAGACTTGTCCATTAGAAGATAGGGGAAACCTTGTGTAGCAAGGAACTGCTTTCAGTGTAAACAGAGACTTTCCCTTTCTTCCCCTTTTGATAAAAATAGTGGAAATGTTGAAGTGTGTCTTTGCCTTGACGTGTAGCAAAACTCTCTTCCCAGGCAACGTACCCTTTCTCAAACAACTGCGAGAAGCATTTGTTGAGCAATAACCCAAAATGTATGGGTGCTGCCATCTAAGTTGTCAGCGTTTCTTAGGGTTTTTTTAATTCAAGTAATAGACAGACTTCATCTTAAAAAGTTTATAAGACTCGAGAAAACTGCATGTGCTTCAATTGAATCTTTTCTACAGTGTGTTTCTTTTGGCAAGATTACCCAAGAATAAGTGTTCTTTTTTTCCTGTGAGTTTGACCCAGTCTATATTTTAGTGAAATTACCCTCTCCAAGAAGTATCAGTAAGAACTATATTTCTGGTAGAAATATAGTGGCTATGGTAGGAGTGCTGGAGACACAGCCATCCAACATGAGCTGTGGGTTTACTGCTTCACTTGAGCTATGTCTATGAAACAAGCCTTGTTAATTCTGCATCAGGTTCTCATGTAGCCTTCTATCTTTTTTTGTGATTTCCACATCATGGTTTCTGAAATGTTCTGTACTTAATATATTAATTGCAGGTTACAATTCTGTGTTCCCAGGAGGCTTTCAAGCTGGAAGCAAGCAGGCTTTTATGACCAGAAGGTTACATATTGTATAAGAAGAGAGCACGGCAAAATACAGTCGACCAAGAAATCTATGCGAAAGCTATAGTGTGTGAATTTGCAATGAGAGTTTTTGGTGGGTACACACTATTCAATTTTGAGAACATTTCAAACTAAATCTCATTAGGATATTGAGTGAACGTGCCTACATAAAATATTTAGCAGTTCTGTTGTATAACATAGGTAGCCCATTTACAGCAGATCAGCAAGTGTCCAGGTACTCTCAGATACTGGGATCTTCAGGACCCTGCAGGCTTGGATGTGAACAATTGTATTAAAATCTCATAAGTAGAACCAGCATACTGCTAAAAATGGATGCAAATAAAGCCATTGGAAGTAATCACACGGCCACTGGTGGCTCATGGTACATGTGTTGTGCTGCTTTTCAGTGAGTGTGTAATGCCTGTTACTTCTCAGCAGGATAATATTGCCCTGGGAGAAGAGGTGCTGGTAGAGTGTATGTAGGGTTCTGCTCTGCTGTGTAGAAGCAACTCACCAATTAGACTAGCTGCTAAGCACAGGGAGACTTTGATAGCTGCTCTAAAAACACTGCTTTTCAGTCCTAGTAAAAAGCAGGTATGTGGGCAAGCAATAAGTGGGGAACAAATTGTGAGGATCAGTGCTTTTCTAGTGACATTTCTCCTCTCAGGAAGAGCAGTGAAAATTTCTAGTGTTTTCTTACATAAATGTCACATCTCACATAGACCTCTGCAATAGGAATAGAAATTCTTTTTTTCTGTGGTTCTGTTATGTTGCTGCTTGTTCTGTTTGTCTCCTTCCACACTATGTCTGACAGGCAGGGGCTGGAATGTCTCTGCGCAGTGTTATAGTAGTTCTTCTGCAAGGGTAGCTCCCGAGAGCTTTCAGTCTGAGGGTGAAATTTGTTTTGCTCTAAATGCACCTTTTTAGCCCTCTCATTTCCTACTTACTCTGGAAATTTGCATTTGGGACAGGCACCTGGTGAGCTTTATGGATGAGGTTGATAGGAAGGGAAGGAAAACAGTTCTTTGAAGCTGGTTGTGAGAATCCAGTGAAAGGTTATTTTGTGAGAGGCCACAGTGGTCATGTCTCGAGTAAAATAATCATGAGGCCTAACTTTTACATGCAGCAGTTAAAAAAGGGAATCAGGGAATGTATGTGGCAGTGGTAATATCAATCTTGGGCAAGCCTTTAGAATTGTGAGGGTTGTTGAAATAATCCTAGCCATAGACTTCATATTTGTCTCCCAGCTTTGGGAGCTTTTAGGTAACTCCCAATCTAGGTGGTCCCCACTCAATAATATTGAGTAAAATAGCATGTTGTGTGGTCACCTCATATTCTGCTCTTCCTGAAAAGCCTCGTGTCTTAATTTTTTTTCTGTTCCTGTGAATGGTGCTGCCCTCTTTACAAGTTGGCTTGTCAGAGACATTTACAGGCTTTATTCTGATACTGATAAGGTGAAAGGTTTTGTCTTTCCTGTGTGTAATACATGCTTCAAGGACCTGAGACTTTTGGGAGAAGGCTGAGTATTGTGAGACAGATAAAATAATCAGAAGCACCAGTGAATCCTGAGGGAATAATTGCTGGAGATTCTACAAAATCTCTGTGTTTCTAGGTTTCTCTGAGACCGTTCACAGTGGTTATGAGGGTGGGCAAAATCCACTTTTATATGGGCTTCTGAATACGTCTGGATTTGTTTAATTGTATATTCATTGTTGTAGGGATTCACGCTGCAAAATTATGCACAGGATGCCAGTTTGATGCTGACATCAGGATCTGTATGTATTGCATCTACCTGGAACTCTTAGCAAGTGAAGAGTTAGTGAAATGCAGACAAGTCCATTTTGTGGTATTTCTGCTGCAGACGAATATCAGGAGCTGTACAATTTCTGAAATAGAGGGTTTGAGATGGGTGTTTCATGGGAAGCATTTATTTTCAGTCTGTTCCCACATTGTGACCCTTTCTGGCAAGGTGAGTGCCCTCCCAGAGGTATTCTGAGGCTCTGAAGCACAGTCTGCCCCGGTAATTTCCGTCTGAAACCTGCCGCTGAGATTTATAAGATGGAGCTTGTGAACAGTTGGTCTAATTTGAATTGTGAGATCTAAGGATTGGGGGAGGCAAGAAGCAGTAAAAATCCATCTATATTCTTTCCCTCTTTTTTGGGCGGGTTTATTGTTTAGCATCTAGGTTGGAGAGTACACAAAGACTCATGCCTCTAAGGGAGGGCAATGTTATTTGTCTCTGGAAGGAGGAGAGCTGCAGTTTACCTAAAATACTGTAAGAGCTCGGGTTATAAAAAAGAAAATGTAAGTGTTAGTTCCATAAATAGAAGGAAAGGAGGATTTTTTTTTTTTTTTTTTTTTTTTTTTTTTTTTTTTTTTTTTTTTTTGCTGGCCCCTTTTTCCTCATTGCTGCAGTTACGCTTGCAGTTTAGGATTAGGGTAGAATGTAGACCATTTGAAACAGTGAAGCCATAAAGGTGGAAAGAGATACACCTGACCAGGAAGGGCATTTGCAGAGCACAAGTTGAGAGGTGTGGGCTGCCTGTGAAAGTTTGACAGGGTTACAAAAAGCCATGAGTTCTGGACAAAAAGCCTTTAAAAGAGCTTGATAATAATTCATGGATAAGGTAGGAAAAATATAACTTATTTGTCATTTTTATGTTGGTGGGAAGGATATAATGGAATACACTCATGAGAGCATAACTTAGAGAACTGTAAGAAGCAAGACTTGAAAAAAAGCAAAAAAAACACAGAAACAACCCTCCAAAAAAGTAAAAAAAACCCAAACAAAACATGACAGAAGGGGAACTATGAACTTGGAGGGAACTTTGGTACTACTGAATTAACAGAATTAGCAGTCAGAAAATGAAAGCACACAAAAGTTTAGAAGTTGGGAGATTTGCATTTCTCAGAAAGAAAATGAAAGGAGAAGCAACCCACTGCACAATGAATTTTCAAAATACTGAACTAATGCTTGAAAGGAGTACCTTCAAGGCACTGTGCAAATTAGAAGGTCCAGTAAAGAGGCTGTGTAGCATTTTTAAGTGGCAAGAATTTGCTCTACTTTCAAAATCAACCTCCTGAAGCATAAAAAAAAGAGAGAAAACCTAGAAGTGAAGCATGAGGTTCCCATGTTGACTAGTTTAGAAACCTAAATCAAAGAAAACCATTAACTGTGGCTGGTGCAGATAGAAATAATATTTCACTTCGCATCTTTATCCTAAAATACTCTCAACTGCTTTGATTTTAGTGACAGTGGTTACCAATATAAAAACTTCTGTAATGTTTACCCTGTGGGTAGAAAGAAATATGCAAATGAAATTAATTTCCAGAGAGGAAGAAAGATGACTTAAAAATAAAACCATGGTTGTTCAATTGACTTATGTCTTGAACAAAACCATTGTCACCGTAGAAATGGCTCGTTATCATATTGTTGGTAAATCTGCATTTATGATCTCATCTTTCCTGTTTCCATCATCTGCAAGATATGTATCAGTTTCTTCTCACTTGGTCCAAATGAACAGCTTTTTACTTCTGACAGGATGCTCGGTTAGGGTATTTTTCAAGGTGAGACTCTTGTGGCTGTTGTGTGTTGAAGCTGGAACTTTGAGGCATTACTAAATGTTGGCTTGTCCTATGTCAGGTAGTTCTGAGTGCCATAGTGTATCGGATATAAAGGTTTTTTTTTTTGCTTCCTACTGAACCAAAGTTAAGTAACATCTCAGAAGGCAGAAACGACTCTATCCTCCTCCAAGCTAGGTAGCATGAGAGGTGGTTCTAGTCAGAGGAGCAAACTCTGTCTGGGGAGCTGCTTCCTGACCTTCCCAAAGCGTAAGCCTTCCCCAGCTGTCAAATGGAAGGCAACCTCCCTCCCCATCCCATCACCTGCCTCTCTGTTTGCTTTTGAACAGCTCTTGCACCCTTTTACGAGTCAAGTGGGTGTGTGTAGGGGAAGGTTCAGTTAATAGTTTTCAAATGTGGTGTGCTGGTGGGTAACTGCAGAGAAAAGACTTTTTTTTTTTTTCCTTGTTTGCTTTATTTAGTGGAGATACTTTGTAATAGAGTCTTGTGTTTGTCTCAGGTTACTGTTTGCAGACAGGAGTGAGATGATATAATGGTGCAGGATATATTTGTGTTTTCCTGTTGTGGTATGTGTGGTTGGAAATAATCTGGGTGTGTAGACCTGGTTTTCTCCTAAATGACATGTTGCAGAGGGCTGACAGCAGGCGCTGCAAGTAAGGTCACGGGAAGGTAGCTGAAGGCTGAAAAGGAAGATAAAGCTACATGCTTCCTATTTATGGTTGGATGGTTTTGTTGCTGGTTTTTTACACCATTTTGGGCATTCATTTAGTGACAATTTCTGGGAAAAAGGCGACTGCCCCTGTATGTGTACATAGCATGTGCTTATATTTACCAAAATACCAGCAGGGTTGATAACCCTTCTCTTTTTCAGGCAGCCCAGCTAAAGCCGTTTCCCATGTTGCCTTTCAGGAGCATGTCCTGCTCTTTTCTCTCTGATTTTTACATGAAGAAACTCTGCCGTATGCTGTTCAGACCTGATATTCTGGCTCAGTGTGCTTCAAATGCTCAAAAAAGCCTTTTCCCAGAGGTCTCCTCTTATTTCACATTCACATTTGAAAGTGATATTTTGGTACTGATGAGTGTGTATGACACTGCATTTATGAGATACTGAATTCTGCTGCAGCACTCAGTATTTGGTGCCAGCGGGGAGGGGAAGTGAAGGCAGAGTTTAAGCTCAAGAGAGGTGTTCCTGGCAGTAATGACCAGTGTGGAAATCCTTGAAATGACAGACACAATGAGTAAAGTTGGTAAGACGAGTACAAGGGGAGCAGTCTCCTTTCCGGAGAACAGGAGGGGCATGAAGCTGGAGCGGGAGGTCTGCGATATCCCCATGAAGATGATTTTTGCTGGAAAATGTGGTGGTGGGTGATGAGAGGGACATGCAACACTTTGGAAAGCTTTGGAAATGTGACAGTGTCATTTGTTTACACTGTCAGGCTGACTGGCCTATTTTTCCTCTGGAGAGGATTTGCTTACAGTTGTGAGAAAATCTCCAAACGAAGGCATAGCCCCACATAGCAGCAGTAGTCTCTACCTGTCGGAGCTGGAGTTTCTGTCTTCCATCTGCTTGAATCTGAAGTCTCTTGCTGACAGCAGTTTGACCTCCAGGCTTTACAGTGTATTTCCATATTCAGAGCACTAGATGTTGGCTTTCAGATGGAGGTGGAGACAAGTTCTGTTGCAGAGTCACAGAAAATCTGCTGCCGTCTGCACCTTCGCTTTGCTGATACCACAGCTTTTAATATCATGCTCTTAATTAACTTTGTACCCTGCTTCCATTTCTTAGTTTCAGAAGAACGCTTGAAGCAATGTGGGTTTGCTCCTGTCATTGGAACACTGATTTCAGAGAAAGTTGAAAGGAAAGAGGAGGTGTGGGGAAGAAACATTGTTTAAAATTGATAACACATTTAAGGAGTTATTGTTTTAAGGTGTGCTGTATCAAAATCGATTGTCTGTATTTTTATAGAAGTATTGTTTTTAATTTGTTGTTAATGTAAAAATGTTTTGTTTTTATAAAATGTGTGTGCAGCACTTGAGATGGCATTGTACAGAGTGTCTGTTTTTAATGCTGGAGTTTTTTCCTCTGTAGAAGAGGGTATTTGCTTAATCATACTCTCTTGGATCTTACCTTCTTTTCCCACCCATCTTATTCACCCACAGTTCAAACGGCTGGCTGAATAGATGTTCTTTGGATGCATCAGCATGAAATTCTGCAGATGACCACCTGTCTTAATACATGTGAAGCTGTGATCACAGTTTTCTAAACAGTGCCAGAGATGCTGAATTATGTTTGCAGTATTGCCAAATCTCTTTAATCAGTCTTGACTAAAAAAAAGATGGCATAAATCCCAGATTACTGATGTGCTTCAGTGAGTCATTAGCAGTGGTTATCTAGATCTGATTGTAAAAGATAGTTTTTACAAGCACAAATAGGCCAGGACAGGGCAAAAGGGGAACTGCTGTGGTGTAGCTTAGGTAGAGTCATTTTTAGGTTCTTGGACATGTAGGAGAAGAAACTTATGTAATTTGCTCAACACAGTGCTTAGTAGCTGGGGTCTGGAATGCTGTGCTCTCCGATGAAAGCAATTCATGACTTGGTGTGGGTGCTGTTATTCCTGTTGTTGCATCAGCCATTTGAGTTGTGGGACTGGAGCCAAGAGTAGAAATGTGCCTTATCCCAACATCCTGGTGAGGTGGTGATTGCACAACTCTACGGTCCCACTGGCACCAGCTGAACGAGACAACCTGCATGGCAGTGTGCCATGGATTGCATGTGCACATACATTTTAGGTGTAGAGGTCAGTGCAGTGCACCTTCATCTTCCCTGTCCCTCCTTTGCCGAGAACAGGAGGGGAAGGGCTGTTTGTGCCTTGAGGCAGTGCAGGATATTGCCTACTGTGGAGAGCCCCTCTTTGCCCCTCACAGCATGACCAGGGAACCAGGACAGTGTTGGGCCATAGTCACAGGGCACAGCAGAACTTTTTGACACTAAAGCAAAATAGAAATGCTCATCTGCAAGAACTTTCAGACCTGCGGTGTTATCTCCGTAACAGGTATCTGGGGGATGTTGTTTCTAGGCTGGCTGTTAATTGTGTAAGAAAACTGACCATTGCAAAAAGCTTTTGTGCCAGCTCTGATTCCAGCCATGTCTCCCCTTGTGAGCCCCACGGTGTTTGTGAATGTCCTCTTTTCTTTTTATTTTTTTGATTGAGGGTTTGAACTGCTAAAAAATTTTGTTTTGACAGCTCAGAGGAATTAAGCCTTAAAACAAATAGCATGTAAGCCTTGAGCAATAGCAGCGTATTTTCCTTCACGGTGCAGGTCTTGAACTGGAAGGCCTGTTTTTAATGAAAAAGACACCTACGGAGAAAAAAGACCTCTTTGTTTAGATCACCTTGGTTTCATACAAACATTAGAAAGATCATTTTCAAAGTTCCTGTCCAGAAATATTTCATAACTGTACAGGATTAACTGAACAAAGTTATTAAACTTTTTTATTTATTCAGATTAAGACTTTTGTTTGAAGAACATTAAGCACGTGTCTTCTACTTGGACTGAATGTTTCTGCTTTTAAAGCAGTCATTTCTGCTCACTAAACAAGAAACGGGAAAGTGAAATGTAAAGTATTTAATCCTACTTGAAAACATTGGCATGAAAAAAATTCTCAACATTTTTTTTTTTTGGACATGTACTCAAGTTGTAAGAGAAAGGATAGAATAATAATATAATAATTTTGCTTCTAATGGCAGTGTTGCATCACTTATTTTTCACATTGCATTTTGTTTGAAAACTTTTAATAGTGATAATTTTTAGGCATGCAGACATATTTTCTAGGATATTTGTTTAATGGTTCACTCTTCTGATAACTAACAGACTTGTTAGAAACAGAAATTTACATTTTTATTCACAAGCTTCAAGATCAATACCAATGAAATGTCAATATTTCATTGAATCAAAGTTTCAGTGATACCTGTATTATACACTTCTCAAATTCTTTAGCAGTTGTATATTTCAGAGTTTGGACAAAAATGTTTTCTCAACTAAAATGACATCAAAGCTTGAAATTTAGCGGGTGGTATGAGTTTTATCCATTCTGTTTTCTAACATACCTCCAATAAATGAAAGTTCAATAGGATTTTGTCTGTTACCTTGATAAAAATCATCTATTTACTAAATGCTAAAATCACTAATTGTTACGTCAAAGTATAATATCTTGGACAGTAGAAATACTTGGAGATCTCAAGATGGAAATTTTTCTGGGGCTTTCTTCATTTAGTACATGTAGGAAGCTTTATAGTTTTTGTTTTCACTACTCAGATTTATAATTATAAGGCAAACAAATGAACAGTAGGTATGGCAGGATGCTTATTTGTATTTTGTGAAGAAAATATTTGTGTGAAGAGATTTCTTTTCATTATTTAAGTTACCATTTTCACAGATATTTTTAGAAATTTCAGGAATCCTCATTTTTCTGGTAGCATTTTCAGATTTTCTTTATAGTTAGTGAAAAGTAAAATATTAAAGAAAAACATTAAGTTTCTGGAGTTTCTATAAAAATACATTTTATTGAGATGTATTTGACTTTGAGATGTTTCTTGATGAAGGAAAGGAAGATCATTTCAAACCAAGCACAGGGCAACAACATCTATAAGCTAGTCAAATTCCTTTTACTTCTAAGTGACTGTAGATCAAAAAGAAGGGAAAAATTATGATATCAATTAATTAGACATGACAGTAATGTCTGTTGTGTGCAGTGATGGTTTCTACATAAAATAAACACTCATGCCATACTCTGACTTTGGGAAAGTTCAGTATTTCTGTGTGCTTTTATTTTGGTGTTCTGTAAAACTCTGGATTTTGTTTCGGATGCTAAATTTGTTCAGTTCTCTCCTTTTCCCCAGATAATTCTAAATGTAATTAAATGTATCGCACTGTATGATTTATTTTTTCTTTCTTTCTTTCAACCATCGTGCCTTTTTAAGTAAACAAATCTCACAAAACTAATTTAGTATTTTTGGATTCCCGCATCTATTTGTGGCTACTTGCATCATGGGGGAAAAAACGCAACACGACTCACAGGAGGGTGACATAAAAGGCTATATGTGGCTGTTGACTGGTGAGAGTTCCTTTTAGAATATCCCAAGAAACAGTACAAGCAGAAACTTCATAAGTAGTTCTTCAGGTTTTGGGGTGGTTTTGTTTATGTTTAGATACAAATCACCACCTGTGTTAGAATCCGCAGGCTTTGCCTTTGTTTATGCTCTGATTTTGTCCAAGGTGATTGCTGATAGGGGTGAGTGGCCATGGGTGGACGGAACCCAGTCTGGAATGCCGTGCGGTGGGAGAGGAGGCTTGTCAGCCTCATCAAAAAAAGCTCTGTGGTGCAGGGCTGAGTCTTCAGCATCTCCCTTGGCCCTGGCTCTTAACGTACCCAGCACAAGTGTATGATCTTGTGCTGCCAGTGGACTGCAGGTTTCTTAGGTCATTAAGCCAGGCGATTTTTTTAGTCACAGATCATCACAGGTGTATTTAGAATGGAAGTTTGGTTTTACAGAGCGATATGATAAAGTGTAGGGCAGTTGCTGATTGTTACGGTGTGATCAATCGTGATGTTCCTTTAGAAAAAAGCATGTCTTCTTTCCCATGCCATGTTAATGTAGGCTTTAAGACAGAGTTTTCCTAATGCATGAGAAATTAAAATCGGTTCTTTCTTATCACTCAAAGAAAATTAAGTATAAAAAAAGGAAACAACTTGTGATGGTGAATTATTATGATAATTTATTTGCTGGACAGAATTGTCGCCACCCTTGAAATTGGCTTTTAATTTCAGTGAAACAGAGAAAAATTGGTAGCTGTCTCTTATACAGTGTATTATTCAGGAGCTCTCCAAAACCAATGAAAAAGCCAATCAAAATATTATTTTTTTTCTTTCTCTTTTGACCTCTTGACTCCTTTCCTTTTTGAACTCAGATTTTGACAGATTTTCTTTAAATTAAGTTGTTGAAACCTACATTTATTATTTTTTTGGCTGTGGACACAGAGAGATCAGATAAATGAGATGTCAGTAGATGGATTTCTGCTCAGAAATAGGTATGTGTCTGCACATCTGTGGGTGAGAAACATTTGCAAATATGCAAACCTGTGTATGGATGTAAGCTACATATACACACAAACTCCTAAATTTGGCTTTATGGCTGTACAAGATGTGTATTCAGGTAAGTAGGGACAACAAATTAGAAACTTTTGTAGGTAACAGAAGATAGGATGAAGATATGTAATATTTTCTGAGAGGTTATTTTTTCCCTTTAAAGTTCGTTCTATTGCAGGAGCATAAGTAGGTTGCAGTGTGTTAATAGAGTTCACGATGCTAAGTAACAGAGAATGAAGACTACACAAACCCATCCTTTCTTTCCTTGTGATACCTGCCAAGTCTCCAGCTGAGCGAGTCTTTCTTCTTGGCTCTTCTTGGTGTCCTTAAAACCTGTGAAAGCCAGACACTAAATTGGTCAGAACAGACCTTTTACATTTTGGCTATCTTCCTGTCTTTGTGGTCTGACTTGTCTCTTCCTCTGACATCAGTGGGTGTTTGATCAAACCTTTACTTCTGTGGAAATTGCAGAGACTGCAGATCAATCGTATAATTATAGAATGAAAAAAAAGCACCTTTACATTTTTGTAGCAGGAGAAAATGTAAGTAATGCAGAAGGAAGGAGTGCCATTGTTTAAAGCAGCCTCGTAATTTTGTCTTGGTAGCAATTGTTGCATTTGTTGCAAGTTCATTAACTGACTTCCTACTATGGTTTGTAGGGCTTGTGGTTAAGACAGTTAAACCTGAAAGTCTCATATTAGCACTTGCTGTAGTTTAAAGTGAAGGCAGATGTCATCTGTTGTACAGGAAACAGCCAATTTCTTGCATTAGGCCTGTAGCCTTACATTTCTGTCTCTGAAACCACGTAATCTATTGAAAATACACAGTGAACATCTGACCCTTGTAGTGTGCATTTAGACCTCCACAGCTGTTAATGATGAAAAGATGTAGTACTTGTTCATGCCCATTTTTGCTGTTTAAGTACAATGTTTTGTTGCAGGGTTTGCATTTTATCTGAATGATTTTCCTGTGTAATAACTGCTCTTGAAAAGGTAGAACTTCAAAGTGAAACAGACTGAGAAGGAGGGCAGGCGACAGAGAAGGGACATGTCATTCCCAGTTGTAAAAAAATCTGTGTGTTTCTCTCTTACAGTGTGTACAAATTAAAAACAACTTTCTAGTGGAACACTGACAGTAATTTTTAACTAGGCTGTTCTTCTATCCCAAGAAACTAGAAATATGACAAGCTAACATGAGGAAAGATAACAAGCAATATATAGAAAACAGAAATACTACCAGAACTTGTAGCCCTTCAGTTTTAGATAAAAAATGTAATTTCTTTCAGACAAATGGCGTCATGTTCTGGTTCATCACCAAAGTCTGAGAGGTTTAGCTCTTGCAGGTGAGAGTTGCAGTGACTGCATGTTGCTTCTCTGAGGAATAGAAAAGCCTGGCTTTAGCTTTTTGGTGTCTCCTTTCTACTTGCAGACCTTTGGAACTGAGGAATTATTAATGTAATTAAATGTAGTTTAAGCAAAGTTAAGAGGTTTTTTGGTAACTGTTGAAAATGAGCTGAAACAGGATGTGCTTGTTTGCATCACTGGTACTGTTTTTGTAAATGTTTTGTAAGTGCACTCGCCTGGACTTCAGCCCAGTTGTCTGCACTCTGAGAGATGTGAGCCTGCTGTTGGAAGTAGGATGGGAGTGAAGGGCTCACTCAGGTTGTTTTTTTTCTGCAGGTTTTACTGAAACAACCAACATCAGCCTGACTTGAACCAACTTGTTTGGGCCTCCTCAGGTAGGCATGTTAGGAAGTCATGTAGCAAAGAGGTAAAAAATTATGGAACCTATAAGTAGCATGAGTTCTTTCTGCTGAAGGGTTATGGAGATAACAGGTGTGAGCCAGAGGCCAGATGAGGTCTAAAACACCAGCAAATTTCATTTGGGACTTGGGGATTACTATCTGAAGGCAACCGATTTAGTGAGAGGAACCGGAGGTCTCTGCAAAGTTAAATACTTTTGCTTTCTTAATGGTTCTAATTTGTATCACTAGAATACTGAAAGTGGTTTTGCTGTATTAAACATTAAACAAGGAAACAGTTGCTAAGAAGTTTAAACACTTAAAGTTTTTGAGTAGAGGTTCTCCAGTTTTGCTGTTGCTTTTGCTTATACCTGTCAAAGAAAACCAGAAATACGGATCACAGATGTGTCAGGCTTTGCTGATGTCTCTTTATGATGTGTCTTGTGTCTCCACAGATTTTCTGACTTTTTTTTTTTTTATTTTATTTATTGCCAAATGGATTATTTCAGCCTTTCACAGAAGTGAAGCAATTCAGTTATGTATAGGTATTGATCAGTGCTTCCTAGCTGGTTTTTAAGGGGACAGCTTTCCTCAAGACACCTGATACACTTATGATTGATAACTGTGTGTTGGCTTTCTGCTCCTCCTGTGCTCAGGGGCACAAAACTCACACCTTGAGAAACTGCTTTCTTCTTGTTTGTCACCCAGTCCTACATGTTACAAACAGCTTTAAGTCGAGCATTGGTGTCTTTCCTGTGAATGAATTCACAAGAGTGAATTTTATTGACATTGGTGAAGTTACTTGCAGAATAAAGGAGATACCTGCCTGGAGTCAGTGTTTAAATAACTTCTGTTAAAGAAATTACCTGTAACCATAGGGAAAACCACTTTGTCTCTGAGCGTTTTTCACAAACAAATTGAGAGGAGTTACTAGAGGGACAAGGGGAGGTGGCTTTTCTGCTTGGCTTGTGGATGTATAGTTGTAGAGGCAGAGGGCAGGTGTAATTGAGTAGAGAGCAACCTCCAATGTAGCAATGGAGGTGTGTTTTGTGGCAACATACATCCTTCTTTCTGCTACTTGAACCTGGCCTAAATATATCTGCTGTATTCCAGTTCAAGCAACTGGAATTGTGTGCAGCTGCCTTGCTGTCAGTGGTCAAAATTCACTATTCAAGCTGTGTATAAATATGCATGAGGTTTCAAATAATCCTAAGGGGGAGGTCCTCCTAGTTGCGATCCAGCACTTGAACTTCTGTGGTTCAGGTCTTCAAAGTTCCCTCCGCTAAATCACAAAAGAGCAGAGATTTGCAGTGATGGCTACTTAGCTTTAGAAATTAGATCTAAGACTGTGCCTAGCGTTGCAATGTTAGCAATTGGGCATTTGAGGAAAACATTCACTATCACACAGTTT
>JAYRBT010000001.1:86206806-86217375 GCA_036023395.1 Myiotriccus ornatus | reverse complement strand
TGGCTTTTCTGCTTGGCTTGTGGATGTATAGTTGTAGAGGCAGAGGGCAGGTGTAATTGAGTAGAGAGCAACCTCCAGTGTAGCAATGGAGGTGTGTTTTGTGGCAACATACATCCTTCTTTCTGCTACTTGAACCTGGCCTAAATATTTCTGCTGTATTCCAGTTCAAGCAACTGGAATTTTGTGCAGCTGCCTTGCTGTCAGTGGTCAAAATTCACTATTCAAGCTGTGTATAAATATTGATGAGGTTTCAAATAATCCTAAGGGGGAGGTCCTCCTAGTTGCGTTCCAGAACTTGTACTTCTGTGGTTCAGGTCTTCAAAGTTCCCTCTGCTAAATCACGAAAGAGCAGAGATTTGCAGTGATGGCTACTTAGCTTTAGAAATTAGATCTGAGACTGTGCCTAGCGTTGCAATGTTAGCAATTGGGCATTTGAGGAAAACATTCACTATCACACAGTTTATCATTCCTGACATGCTATGTAGGTCCACAGGGGCTTTAAAACTTCTGACCCTGTCTCAGCTCTGGGACAACACAATGACAGAAGGTGTATCTTGTCCATATAATGCTTCTCCCAGAATTTTCATCCTGAGGTGTTTTTCTGCCTTCATTTTTTTTACATACCTTTCCTTGGTTTGATCTTCAGCCTCTCAGTGCAGCATTGAGCCACATGTAGATGAGTATGTGCAGTTAGATGGGTAGGGCTGTACCTCTGTGTTGTCTTCTTAATGTATTTGCTGAACTTATTCTAAAGAGATTCAAGTTTTGTGGACTATGTAGCTTCATGTTCTAAGTGACATTTCTTCAAGAAATATATTAAAGAATTTCTTGTAAATACAAGACTTATTCTTCAGCACAAGTTTTACATTGCTTAAAAGAATGTCAGGAGAAAAACATTCCTGCTTTTACTTTTAAAAATTACGCTTGTCTGTATTTTTCAAGTAGATAATTAGCTTTGGATGATTTTGTGGCAGCACTGTTTTAATCATCTGAAGGGTGATAAAGCACATAGACTTGGCAAAATAGAGCAAAATTACTAAAAAAAATAGCTGATTGATTCAGCTGTGTTCACCTGTAATGAAAGGTAAGTGCTTGATTGTGGTGCGTGTGCGCTTAAGTGGGAACACTGCTTTTAAATAGCCCCAAGTGTACAAATCTTGCATTTTAGCACCTACATGACAGTCCGTATGGTGCAAAAATAGGTTATATTTTGTTTGTTCACACAGGCAACAGGATGAAGATTTCCCAGGAGATGGACTATTTTTTGAATCTTTAATTGTGTAATCTCTGTCTAAAATAAGACATACCAGTTTAATTACCCAAAAAATTGTTTTCTCTTTTTTTTTTTTTTTCTTTTTTTCTTACTAGGTTTGTTAGCTCTCAGGCTTGAGAGATCACAGAATCACAGAATTGTTAGGGTTGGAAGGGACCTCTGGAGATCATCTAGTCCAACCTCCCTGCCAAAGACTGAGAGGACAGAGAAAAGGAGAAACAGTAATTCCCTGAATTTTCTCATTTTTGTGCTTGCACATGACAGTAGGAGCACTCTGGGACTTGGTAGCAGTTTAGAGATTAGCTTGGAGACATCCTGCTCTATACCAGCTGCTCTCAGTGTTCTCCCAAATTGAATGCTAAGGATGCTATTCAGTGGCTCATGTCTTGCTGGGATTACCACCATAACGTAGTACTGCCGCTTATTTATCTATCTTTTCCACACCTTCCTCCAGTGTTCTTTGTACTTTGAGAAAATCGATGAGTAGGAGATTGTGGAGGAAAAAAGAGGATGAGCAGCGCCCAAAACTTCCAAGATGTGAAGAAGAAACTCTGTTAGTTATCCTTTCCTCCTGTATTTGTCATCCATCTCCTCAAAAAGACCCTGTACTTGCTAGCTCCTCCTTGAAGTACGAGAAACAGTGTGTGGACTTGAAGAGGACAATAAAAGGCAACTGCTTCAGGGAGCTGTGTTACAAATTTCAGGTTGTTGATAATAGACCATCACAGAAAGATTAAACTTTGCAATACCAATTTTTTCTTTTCCTGTGGATGTGTGGCTTCTGCAGTATTAGAGGCCAAACCTGCCATGGTAGATTTCCAGGCTGGCAGCCTGTGCAGTAGAATATCCTGTGGAGGCTCTGCACAGCAGTTCTTCTGGAATTACTGATGTTTTTCTTCTTATTAGCTTTTCTGTCAGTGCCACACAATTCTGAAAAATGGCACTAGACCCAATGAGCAATGCAACACTTGGAGAAAGCTGCACTGACAATAAAGGGGTATTTATGTCACAAAAGCCCCGGAGTTTCAGGGATGGGTGGTCCAAAACAGCATCCTAGCTCAGCCTGTCATGTGTTTTGTATAACTGAGCTACAGCATGCTCAGGGATCCTGGAGGATTTGCATAACTCCATATTGCAGCTTCAGGAGCCAAACCTTTGAGCATTGCTTAACAGCAGGGCAGCAGTTTCTGATCTGTGGTCCAGGAAGTGCTGGAAACTTGCATGGTATTGCTTTCCCTTTTTTTAGTATTATTGCCCTTATTGCGTTAGAGAGGCTAAGCAGACCTTAAATACTTCACGTGAAGTAGCACTTGCTTTGATAGAAGAATTTGTTACCTGATGGTAGACATCTAGTCCCCTTGAACAAGGAAGCTTTGATTCAGGGAATGACTTTTGAAACCTCTGATGATAGAGTTCTGTTGGTTTAGTGTCTCGCATAGGTTCCTGCCAGTGAGACTTCCAACTTCCAGGGAGTGATAGGTTCACATGGGAAAATGCCATTGGTCAAGATGTGATTAGGACCTTTGTCCAGACTGAAACCTGAGGAGCTCTGCATGTCTCTTCAGACATCTGTGTCAGTGGAGGAGGCCTTACCACTGTCAGTGAGTGCAGTTAACTGCAGCAAAGTCTTAGGTACAGCCTTAAAATTCTTCTACCTAAATTCAAAATGGGAAAGAGAGCTGAAAAAGGTGTTTGTATTTTTTCCCCCCAGAGAATTAGCAAACATTGCTTTTGTTGCCAGATAGTACTTTTGTGAAGCTTTCCTGATGATCTCTTCCCAAGTCCTTTTGTCTCCTTTTTTCCTTTACTTTAGCTTCCCCAGGTATCTCTGGTTTTCTTCTGAGCAGCCTGTCAATCAAACAGCTAATTCTTGCAGCTTACGAGTGTGTGCCTGTCTCTCCCTGAATCACTCCTCTCCTGAATCCACCTCTTTGGATCTTTCTCTTTCACACGGTTAACTGTGAGGTTTTTCTTGCCCTGACACACTTTGCCCTAAGATTACTTACTGTGCACTTTTGCCCTCTCTTTCCATTTCCTGTTCTTTAAACTAGTCCGCTGCATTAGCAAGCCACCACAGTTCTATTAACTCCTCTCCTTTCAATACCATATGCTAAGAACTGCTCCCAGATTGGTGTGTTAACTGGAACTCATATCCTGTTGATGGTAACATCGATCTTTGCCTTGCTGAGAGTCTTCATTCCCCAGCTCTGACATTTCCTCTGTTTCTGTCTGTCATCTTCTAAGAAACCTCATACCTCACAGACAAGTTCTTCCCATCTATGTTCTATTTTGAGCTCTGCTTTTACTGGATAGCTATTTAACTTTAGCACTTAGACCACTGCAGCATTTCTGTGTATCTTCTGCGGAATTTTTCGTTGGTTGGTAGGCCTGATTGGGGCATGTTAGCACCAGCAGAATTCATCCTCTCTGCAGTTTTAGGGGGAAGCAGTTGCCTTCAGAGAGGTGATTCCTGACACCTATGTCAGCAGCTTAGCTCCTTCTTTGCTTAGGAGCCCTGAATCGTAGTTGGCCTGTCTTCTTGCTAAAAAAATAGAAAATACAGTGCATCTTCTGACTCCTGCAGATTCTTGTTAATGTAGTCTATTCAGCCTCCACATTGCAAGGGGTAGCATAGATTATAGTCATTTTCAACCTATTAAAGCGATCAGAGGCGTTATAGAATTTTAAGGCATGACTTTTTAGCCTCTATTCTTAAGTATTCCTTTATTCCTGCTTAGCAGGCGGCATCTGTAGGAGGAATAAACAGATTTGTTTCTTTAATGCAATATTTTAAGTTCCTATTTTTAATCCCCCCCCGGGAAATTTTTCAGTGAAAAACTTAACTCTTCGTGTTTCATCTTTTTAGTACCTCAGTTACAGGGTTTTATCCTACAGTGGTATGGAACATTGGAGTAGTAAATCTGAAAAGGCTTCTCTTAACACAAAAAACCCAAAAGATCACAAGTAAGATACCAAAAATTCTTTGCTTTCCTGTGTGGAATTCTTTTATGTGGGTTAAAAATTACTATTTCCTTTTCACTCTCTTACATAGCCACTAATTGCTACCAGTGTCACGCAGCGTTTGTTTCTATTTATAAAAAAGGCTCAGGCAGGTCTCAATTATATTTTTCGAACCTGCAACACATTATTTTTCATGAGGAAGAACAGGAGAGAAAGAGCTGGTAGGAGAAATGTGCCCCACTTTTGTACAAAAAAAAGCTTGTGCTGAGTAGCTGCTGTAGTCTATAAAAATACATTGTAATCTGCAAAAATAAATGTTAAGCTTCCTTATATGAAGCTGACAAAGCATCACGTCTTTTTGAAATAGTGTTTGGCTGGTATTTCTGTGGTTAAAGCCTCTTACATGAATTCCTAAAAAAGGCAGGTTATTTAGAAACTCTGCCTAACAGGTGCTTCTTGAATCTTACCCTTTTTTAGACCCACTGTAAAAAAGAAAGACACCCATACTTTTGAAACTGGTTTAATGTGAGGATAGCTTTTACTTGTCTTTAATTTTAATGTGTCCATTTCTCCATATTACCCACAGCTGTAACACTGAGTTACAGCCTGTTTATTTTAGGAGTCCGTCCGTAGTTACTGGTGTGGATCACGTAGTTTCCATGCTCTGTAGCCTTGCTCTTTGCTCAGCTTGCTGTCTCTGTTCACTATTCATTTAATCAGCAAATATTAGTATAGCATATTCTATTTCAGAAGGCCTTTCATGGAGGGTTATTAGAATTGTTTTTCCCTAGAGAAATTAATATAAAATTAATGCTATTTTGGATTGTAACAATTACTGAAGTATTTTTATACTACCTCTCTTTATGGCTCTTGATGACTTACACTTGTATTGGTGGTTTTGTATTTATAGCCAGGTCTTCTTTGTCTCTAAAAGGATTTCACAAGTTTTTGAAATCCTCAGCTTGCAAAAGAATATAGTTCAGAGTGCAGCTTTCTATGAATGTGACTGTCATTTAATGACTAGTTCTTTGAAGGGTTCTATATTGACTAGAATCAACCTCATAAGATTTGGATAGGAGATAAATGGATATCTTCCTTCCAAAACTAAGCATTATCCCAGAATTATGTAGTAATACCTTGAAAGAAAGCTTGTCCAATATTTAATGCACTAGTTAGAGATTAAGATTCAGTTCCCAAGACTTTTGGCATGATGTCAGGCAAGTAATGAATAAAATCATTACAAACTGAGTGAGGTGGGACCTAGGAACTTGTGCTTCTGAGCCTCAGACTCAATCTCCTTTATTCTTCCATTTGAAAGAAACCAAAACAAAACACAACCATCCAGACCTACTCCTCCCTGCCAAGAAACCAAAATGGATGAGCTGTGGGAAGGAAAACTTACCTTCCTCTGTTTTGGGTTAAAAACTGTGAGATGATTGAGAAAACAGGTAGTGAGGATAACATGGCCTGTTGTTTCCCTGATCTCTGCGTCCGTGCTTTTTCTCTATCCTCTGTCTCAAGTGCAAAATGCATGCCAACACACCTGCGCTTTTCTCCAAACTAATCTCAGTGAGAAAGAAGCCTTGGGTCTCTGGCCCAGATGAGACTGGAAGGGACAGCTGCAGCTCCCGGAGGTGCAGGGTGGCAGGACCTGTGGGCTGTGACCACTGTGAACCTCATCAGGCAGCTGCAGGAGTAGCCGTCAATTCCAAACAGCTGAAACACATCACAGACAGAAACAGAAGAAGCTGGAAGTAGGGGAGACCAGGTTAATGTGAAATATATGTTTTATTGCCTTTATAATATAAAAAGATGATGACAGTAAACTTAACAGCTGTGCACATCACTTCTGCATAGCTGGAATTGTATGGTGACTTATATGGATCTGTTCAAGGGCAGAATGAATGCATGCCATACATTTGATGGGAAACTGTACAGATGAAGCCTTTGTAGAATCATAGGATATAGATATGAAAAAAATACCTATAAGTAGCACAGTTACCATTGTTTTTCATTTAATCATAATACCATAATGCTGATCATGCTTCTAATACAGATATAAACATTGTTAGAGGTGAGTGAGACTCTAATGCCTTAAACCTGGTAATCAAAATGGTGCAGTGTCTTCAATTATTACCTGCCCAGTCTAATTCCCTTAAAATTCAAAGACTCAAAATCCTTTCCAGAAACACTGTATGATGCAAACATCTGTAATCTCTGGTTTCACTTTAGACACGAAGACATCCTAAGCAACGAGACCTTTTACCACACCAGAAAGTGAAAATTATCTAAAAATACATGTAGCAATATATCAGTACATACTTATGGATTATACAAAACCAGATGAAACTGATTAAAAAAAGCCCAAACAATAAAGCAACTCGTCACAGCACTGATATATCACCTGGTCTTCCAACAGATGCATGGAAGAAGATGTCATAGCTGGTGGGTCTTTTGAGGGTGGTCTGTATTTTTCTGTATCTGTCAGAAAAAAAAAATCATTTTCAAGGGGATAATAATAAGGGGATTCTGAATTTTTTTAAATCATTATTATTTTCATTATTTTACTATCTCTGTAGGTTTGCTGCTTTGCAGTTGACTGTTCTTAGAATAAGACATATAGCCTTTGACATTAAGATTTTTTGAAATCTCCTTAGGAACACCGAAGTGCTACTCCTAGTGAGCTTTTTCTCTGACCTAATTTTGGGAAAAATCCCAAATGATCTGAAGTCAATTAAGTTCTGAATGTCAAAATTTAGATTAATCATGAAAGAAACACTTCCATTATCAACACATTTAATAAGCTTTTCCACCTTGGGCTCCCACTGGGTACACCACCCAGCATATACAGTACCTTAGTCTTTGAATGGTCCCATTGATTATTTGGTGCCATTAATCTGGGGAATAATTTCCGGTGCACCATAAATACATAGTAACTTAAAAGTTGTGAGCTTACTGATAACTTTCTGACTGGATGGTTATGTAATGTATTTCAAAAGAAGAAATAAAGAATTTTGAGAGAGAAGAAAAATGGTTTAACCATGGCCTTCCTATTTATTAGATCTTTTGCTGATCAACATACAATTGGGACCCTTTTAGCATTTTCTGAAGTGCTCTAATACACTGTACTAACAACCAGCCTTTTCTTTTGCATGGCAAAGGCAAAGAATGCCAAAAATAGGAATAAGAGAATGAGGCCCCTATGTCTAGATAGGCAGTTCCTTTTCATGGCCTTACTAATAAGGAACATGTTAGAAGATGATTACCCTGCTGAAAACAGGGACTGGTTAACTTGCAAAAGGATATGGACGAATTGAGAAGTTAAGAACAAAGCATTAGAAATCTGTTGTGGAAACAGAAATCTCATATTACAGCTGCTCTTTCTTCATGTAAACGAGGAGTAAATTTTATAAGAAATGCTACAGAATAGTCATCAAGTGTCCAGCTTTGCATTCAGCTTTACTGGTTTTTGATTTGGTTTACCCAGTGCAGCAGATGGTACTGAGAAAACAATAAGTCTTTGCATCGACTTTCTCCAGCACTGACAATTGTTCTTTCTGGGGCATTTGAAGAACTTACCAGTCACAGATCACCAGCATGAGATCTGCAAGTCCTGTATTATGAAGACAAGAGGAAAAACTTCAGTCTGAAAATGTATAGAGTGTATTGAATGAGCAAAATGAGTGGATGTAGAGAATACTCATCAGAGTATATAATTTTGTTAGACAATGTGAGGATCTGTGATAAGTCAGACAATAACAGGTTTGCTTCAAAATGAGTTTATGCCCGGATCTGGGTGTCTCTTTTGTTGGGATTCATAGGTCAATATTCAATTGAAACGATTGTGTGAGTGCAGAAAATGGGGCATGCTAGTTTGTAACAGAGAGGTAGTTGTGCATTGTAGAGAAAAATAAAGATTGTTTGGATTCGGAAAACTTGTGTCTATGTTGATAGAACAAATTTTCATTTTCTTGGAAGCCTAGGGAGACCAGGTATTTTCTGACGTGTTTTCTGTTATCCAAACTGAACTCTGTGGTGTATATGTAAGATTAGAGATTACAGATAATTCTGCACTTGCACTGTATTGGGTAAAAGCAGGAAAAAGCAGAGCTCTGAAAATAAGGGAAATGAGACCGCACACATGGTAGTTGCAAATGGTGCGTCTGATTATCAGGTTTAATGTGTCATTAGGGTCTTGCTGACCTTTTCTGTCAATGCAAAACATGGGCAGATGTTAGCATTAAAAAGAGAGCAGAAGTAGATAGATGTGAGCAGGCTGGCTGCCAAAAGATCAGCTGACACTATGCTGACATCAAGTGCAATCTGGGGAGTCCTTCTTACCCAAACAAGCTTTTGCATGCAGCAGATGTAAAATGCAGGAGCCACAGCAGTGTCTGCAAAATAGTCTCATATGGTCAGTACATCTTTGTTGCTATGAGATACACATTGTCCTTGTCTTGTTTGGGCTGATTTCTTTGATCTTAGTCTCTCAGTGTCTGTTGTTTCATCTGCTGAGAACGGACCATAAAGAGGAATTGGGCATTTGTCTTTTGCATTTTCACTGGATGTGCAGGAACTACTTCCCTCTGAGATCTGCATGCAGTGTATTACAGGAAGATTCTCACTTCACAGTCTCTTCCCAGTGCTGGCTACGTAGCTTTAGGCTGTTAGAAATAGAAAGTGTATTTTACGTGGGTCATAGCTATAGCAATAGCTTGAGGAGGTTGTCTCATTGAAGAGATGTACTTGTGTGATGGAAGTGGTTTCCCATACCCTCTTAAAGGTTGCTTTACTAACTGCTTTTTAGAGGGGTGCAGGATGCTACCAAGACATTGATGGATGATGTAGTGATGGTAAAAGTTAAACTGCTGCAGTGTGTCTTGCTATTTATCTTCAGAAACCTTCAGATAACTCTGAGAAGTAAGTGCATCCTCTTCCCTCCTCCCATACCTAATCATTAAAACTCTGCTTTCATGTGTGGCTTCCTCTGTTCACTATCTGTGCAGGATTAAGATTTTTGTTTTGATGCTTTTCCCAGTAGGAGTCTTAATTTTCCTGAGAAGCAAACAATCCTGTTGTCATAGCATATAAAAATATCCACGAAAGGTAATTAGCTGGAAGAAAGGAACTTACTACTGAGATGCACTGAAAGGGAAGTCTGATGGTCAGGTGAGCAAGACACTGAAATCTAGTTTCTGAATTTAGCTTTGCTGTGGACATGTGTCAAGTCAGTTAGCTGTTTTTGTAAGATAATGCAAAAAATATTTATCTTCTCAACTTTTTGTCTATATGTATTTTCAAATATGTATTTCTATGTGTATCTTCTGGAGTGGGTGTCTTCTATTCTCGTGTGTGCATAGTGCTCAGCTCCATACATGGCTGCTTCCTTTTGAGGACCTTTAGAAGTAACTGTAATGCCCATATCAACAGTAAAAAGAATGTGAGCCTGTTCAGGAAATTAGCTCTGCTTTTTGTTTTGAAAATGTGTGTCAGTGCTCCTCAAAAATTACTATCTGAAATCCCAGCTTTCCACAGGGCTCAGAAAAAGAAGGCTACAAAACATTAGGATGCAGCAGCGAATGTAGCTGTTGGAAAGATGACTGGAATGCTAGGATGGTGAGGGCAGAAGGAGGATACTGGCAGTGGTCCTCAGTCTGCTTCTCTTACTTTCTGCATTGGGAGCCACCTTTGCCCTTGAAGGAAATGAATGCTTTTTGTACTTTTTCCATTCCCTTCCCTCCCCAAGACATTATAAGCTAAGAAGGTGGCTCAGGAATGAGAGTAGAGGTTGGTGTTCTCAGTAACGACAATCTGACTGGGCTCTGAGCTTTCATAAGAAACCAGGTTAATAAGAAATCTGACAATCTGGAATAGGCTGTGGGAAACCATTTCCACAACTGCTGGTTTAATGATGACTTCTAAAAAAAATTCTAAACAAATTTCTAGAGACAGGAAGATGACGAGGAGGAACAGGGTTCTTCAGTCTAGTACCATTTGAATAAGTACTATAGAAAAGCCTTTCCTTTCTTATTTCCTAAAGGAGAAAAGCGATAAACTATCTGTAGTCCTTAAAGGGTGTATAATAGTCTACACTTCCTCTTAAAGCAGAACCTCTTGCAGCAGTGGTTAGTTTAGAAGGCTGTACTAAATTTCTGTTCAAGATTTCATCCCACATCCATGTACATTTTCCTGTGTTGGGGTAAGAAGCTACAGATTTTCCCTCTCTTTAACCCACGGTCCAAACCATTTCAACTGCAGAATCATAGAATCATAGAATTAACTGGGTTGGAAGAGACCTCTGAGATCATCAAGTCCAACCCTTGATCCAGCCCCAC
>JAYRBT010000001.1:86195347-86206706 GCA_036023395.1 Myiotriccus ornatus | reverse complement strand
TCCTCATAGGACTTGTGCTCAAGTCCCTTCACCAGCCTGGTTGCTCTTCTCTGGACCTGCTCCAGCACCTCAATGTCGTTCCTGAACTGAGGGGCCCAGAACTGGACACAATACTCCAGCCTCACCAGCGCTGAGTACAGGGGAAGTATCACTTCCATGTGAAGAAGATCCAGCAAAGAAGACTGATCAAGTAGGCAACGGGAAACTGCTGCCTACAGCAGCTAAATCGCTTCTGATTTGTAGATGGATTCATTTGCAGGTAAGGCAAGTATGTGCATTTTACCCAGCGTGTGCTCACTTTTGGTGTGTTTTATCACTTTGAGGCCTTTAACAGCTCTTTTCTTTGAGTCAGCTGTCATGCCCATCTGTGCTCTTAAATGGACAGCAGCACAAAATTGAATGTAGGTATACAATTGCATGCCATAAATTTTAAACGAGACAAACCCTACACATACCCAAAAGGAAGAAAACCCCATCCTCCAAATCCCTAGACATTTGAAGTACGATCCAATTTTGTCTTCAGTTTTGTCTTCTCTGGCTGTGTAATAGAGGCCATTTGGACCATGGCCTTGCTGTTAGTTTTCCTGTTTAAATTCTCAGGGGTCTTGGTTTGGTTTGTTTTTTTGTTGCTGCTGGGGTTTTTTTTGTGTTTTGGGTTTTTTTCTCTGACATGCTGTGGTTTTTAGCATTCTACTGTCTTTTCAAGCATTTAAAACACGAAAATAAAGCCTTGAAAGCTTGACAGGAGCAAAGATTCAGTGTCATTAGTAAACTGGGGAAAAGGATGGGATTCAACAGATTTTCCAAGCGATAGAATGCTAGTGTTTTTAGGGGAAAGAGTTTAATTCAGTGTACCTTCACAGATACCAGCTATTCTTTATCCCCCTTGTTTATATTATCTCCATGAGCATGCTTCAAGGATGGTTTTGCTCAGCTTGATTCCTTCTCATCTCTTGATCCCTGCCAAGGCAGTGTTCTTGGCTGCTTTGAGATACATGGAGTGAACATTCGCCATCTATAGTACAAAGTTTTTTCAGTGGTTTTACCAACCGGATTCAGGACTAAAAAGTGCTGTGTGCATACTTGTATTGAGCTGGCATACTTTTCATGTGATTGGGCTTTGCAGAAGAAGGTGTTCTTTAAAATGAAAGAAACCCGACAGAACCTTGAAAGTCATGCTTTGATATTAGCCTTTGCATGAGAAGTCTCAACACAAATCTGTTTATCTGGATGATAGCCAACTTGATATTTGCTAAGCATGAGGAAAGATGTTCTGCTGTAAATGCTTTGACATAAACCAAGTGCTTTTTTCCCAAACTGTCTGGGATGTTTATATGAATGACTGTTAATCAGGTCTGTGGATTTTAATGGCATTGTTCCTTGGGCCAGCAGCTTCTTTTGACAATACTTACTTGATTCATCCTACCATAATTTTTTTCCATGGCTCAGAAGTAGAGGGCTTCATCTACCTCTGTGGAAGTCTAGATCTGTTCAATACTGCAGCTGCTGTGCCTTTCAGAAATGCGTGTGATCAATACAGCATAGCATATCAACACTGTCCAACATTCAGTGCCTAACATTGGCTTTGTGATGCCTGCTCTCAGGTTTTTGTGGGGGGGAGTCTGGCAGGCCTGTGAAATAGGTAATCAGAATGCTTCTTTGACTAGGTGGTCGGTGCCTAGTGACATGCATAGCTGTGGGGGAGGCTGCTGGAACTCAACCCTAAACCCAGTGTAGCTATTCTCTGTTCCTGTAGGCTCTTCTTCCTTCTAAACTGGTGTCAGGCACACAGGATTTCTGCTCACGTGCACCCCTTCCTACAGAGTTCTTCCTACAGTTCTTTAATCTCACTGCATTTGAGACCAAATTTGCCCTCTCCAGAGTACTTGATGAAATCAGAGGCACTTTACTATAAAGTTGTTGCAATACATGGATATTGGCCAAACTCAATAATTTTGTTTTAGAATCTTTCCTGGGTTTTTTTTAGTTCTTCTTTTAGTCTTGATGTGAGGTGTGAGCACACAAGTATCTTGTAGTAGCACATCACCTCATATACCGCGCTATTGACTTGGTTTGCAGAGCAAGCTTTTGCATTCATGGTAAATATATTTGTGCTGAAGAAAGAAACAGAATTGCTATTCTGGGGGAAAAAAAACCAAACCACAAAATCCAAACCAAACCTCCCCCCCCCGCCCCGCCTGTTATGTAGAGGATGAAATCAAACTTGCTGCTGAAAGAATAAGCTGGGGCAGTCTGTAGGCACACGCAGTTACACAGGCAGACAGCGAGTGCCTGTGCGACAGAAAGCAGGAGCAAGAGAGCGAGAGGGAGCCTTGAAACTTAAACTCCTCCTGCAGCTCTGCATCTGCTCTGAGTCACTGGTATGACTCACACTGACAGTGTTCACGTTAGCTAGCGTTCAGATGGAGCAGCTCTGGCAACAGAAGAAGCAGGTTGTATTATTGATTACCTGCTGCAGCAGACAGTTGCACCAAGATTTTTTTTTACAAGCACAGATGAAAGACAGGAGGCTCTGCTGAGCACCATTATTATTACTGTTGTTTTCATAAGGTAAGAATTCCTGTTTATTTACTAGAAAAATACATAAAAGGGAATTTGGAACCTGTGAAGTCTGAATTTCTGCTGCTGTTATTCTCAGAGGATGCTGATCTTTGGAGCTGTGTTACTGCAGAGCTTTGTCTCGACTGTTTACTGTGCCATATGGAGAATCATATGGCTAATAGGCAGCGTGATTCCTGGGAAACAAAATAACTATATTCTCATTCATTGCTGTTATGTAAGGCATGGCAGCCATGTTAAGGACAGAAGACCTCTTTTGAAGAAACAGTGCTGCTAGATGGTAGGGCAAGGGAAACAATTAGTTTTTAAGCAGCTCTCTGTTCTTTGGAGAGCGCTGCAGTTCTTTAGTTCTTGCTTAAAGCTGCATTTGATGACTTCTGAATTTCTGTGTCGCTAGAATAAAAATAAGTGGCATTACAAGTAGCCAAAGAATTGTTTACCTTTAGAATTACAGTGTTGTTTTGCCTTCAGCAGTCAGGCTGAGATTGTGCATGTGATCCATGCAGTGCCTGGATGTAAACAGTTTCTTCGAATACTGTAAATGATGCTTCCAGATATTGAGGTAGTTTTCATCTTGTGCCACTAAAGGCCCATATATATATATACACACAAACATATATGTCCTGTTCTTACAATTAGTTATATGCAAAAAGTAGGACATATTCTAGTTTTCTAGTTTGTGTTGACATATGCAGAGTGGGTATAATATTTGGTTTTTTAGTGGCCTTACTGCTATTTTATTCACTCTGATGCTGTAATTTTAATGTAGTTTTGACTGGTATTGCTTATTATCCTCATGTAGAATTCACTGAGTCTTGAGCCTTTGCTATATTCTCCACGACAGATTTTATAAGTTAGGGATTCTGTTTTTGAACTGAAGTAGTGGATTTATCTTAATTTCTTTTTTCTTTCCTTTTTTTACTCCCTCCCCCTCCTCCCTCCCCCATTTGTTTTGGATTTGGAAGGCAGTGTCCTTTCAAAGTGCGTCTTACAGTGAGCTTGGCAGCTGCTTTTAGTAATAAGGGAGCCTGTTCTCTTGTGTGTTATTTTCAGAATGAGAGAATGAGGGTATTTTCAAAACCCACTCATTTGCTAGCTTATTTTCAGGTACTTGAAACTATCACTCATTTCCTTGTAGAATTTACATAAAAATGACCACTGTCTTCTCATCTCAAAAAAATTGCTTCTGTAGTGAGGGCATTTAAAAATGACAGCATGCTTTAGATTCTTCTGTTTGCTAATTTATAGCATTTGCTGAAACACGGTGTTTTCATTGCTATGATTAACTAGATTTGGTGTTACTTTCTCTTTTAAAATATATTAGGTTTCTTAATAAAATGTAAAGTAAGGTTTGTTAGTGTATTTGTGGTATCTTTATACTTCTAGTGACATCCAACTTGGAAAACTATAGTGTGAGAGAAGCTTTTCAAACGATGGCACTCTGGGGCACTCATCTCCCAGAGCAACATTTTGGTGACTAGTTTTAGTTATTTATGTTTCTGATATAAAATATTTCTCATGTTACGGAATTATAAATGCAAGCTAGTTTTCACAATATTACGGTTGATTTTGGGATTGTTCACTAACAAACTTCTGGCACATGACAGTCTTTCCTTCCCCTACCAAATCCAAACAAGTAGAAATAAAACAGTCTTTGCAGTCTTATTTTTTCCACTGATTTGTATCTGAATTATTGTTTTCAAAGACTCTGTTGGAATTGTGTTTGCCTTTAAGCATGTATGAATTTACAGTATGAATCCTGTATTATGTCAAAAGAGAACAAATAATTTATTTTAATAAAACTCAATTATATTCAGTTAAGTTATATGTAATTTCTTTATTAATGCATTGTGGGTGCAGTTAAATAATTAACAGTTCATGTTTTTAAAAGACATTTGAAGAACATGCTTAACATCTAAAAAAGCAGGATGACAGCCCCTTAGTCAACACAACCCTGAACTCATCCTCTCCCTCCTACTTGTCCATAAACTCTTTGTGCAAGAGCTGCCTGCCACAGAGAACTCCCTCTGATTCATGTCGTTCTCATGCTGCCTGCTATGTCCCTCTGTCTGCCTCTGGAATGCCATTAAGTGGAAAAGAACGTCAGCTGAAAGAAGAACATCAGCCGAAAAAAAAGAACAAAAAGTCCAGTCTTGCAAGATAGCTAGGCAGTTGGAGAGGTTCTGGGAAGAACTAAGGCAATTTTAGTAGTGATTGTTGTGATACTATCTCAATAATTATATGCCTTCCTTGGGATATATTAACAAGTTACAACTGAAAACATAAATATCCAAGGTAGGAGATATTTGTGCAGGGAAGTGATCATATCTACGTTAAGTGCAAAGAAACCAGATACATTTGATCCCTCTATGCTGGGACTTTATAGCAAGTATAATAGGTCTTGTCAAAGCCTGCCCTCTAGGCACTCTGAAAGTTAGTTTTTGTTACCTTAAGGTGGCTTTGCATCAGGCTGCAGAGGTAACAAGTGCCAGCAGGTATGGGGATTGTTTCACCGGTACTTTTGACAGGATTTGAATTGTGAGAGTTGATGATCTCCTTGGCCTTTCTTTTCTGGGAAACCAAGCAGAAGATCCCAACTTACTGTTCTCCACTCCTGTTCCTTGCCTGTGGGATATCATGGGTGTTTTTCTCATCTCTACATGGCTCTACAGAGCCGTGTTTTGTTATCTGTGCCCTCGCTAAAGGTTTTTGGAACTTCCTGCCAAAATTTAGGCCCCCTTTTTGATTCTCACTTAAGGTGCTCTGGTGTAACCTGTTTAATGAATCTCTCCCCTTGGTAGTTTTTCCATGTAGGCAAGCCTTAAATGATGCAAAGCTCATGTAATTTAGCTCTTCCCTTTTGCCTCTGTGCTGCTTGTGTCACAAACAACAAAGTGGGGTGTTCAGCTGTCCTTTGTTTTTTTTCCTTTGTAAAACCTGGTGCATTTTTTTCTGTGGTTTATTTTGTGGCCATGCCCTAACTTTGTTATTCTGAGCCCTTCATCAGCCTTCCTGGCACTTGGGAAGCAATGCTGCTGGATTAACTCTGATCTCTTATATGTTCTGCTTTCTCAGTCCTTGAGCAGAAGTTTCAAAACGGACATGTTGTTCTACCTCTCCTTGCCGTAACAGGTGGAAATGACTCTGCAGGAAACACAGCTGTTGCTGTGGGTAGGAAGTGGAGAAATGAGGGGCATAGAGAAAATAAATAAAGCATTTCTACAAAAATCTTGAAGCTCTGAGACCTCTAATGAGGGGAAGCACTTACTCTCTTCTTTTACACAAAAGCAACTTCAGCAATGATTTATAACTAGCCTTGCTAAATGGCTGGTGAAGAACTTAGGGGAAATCCAATCTTGTAGTTGAAATGAACTTGTGTGAGTCATCTTTAATATGGTAGATTTTTTTAATTGTATTACAATTTAGACTAATGATCAACCCAAACTGTACCACTGCTGTATTAAATGCTCTGTTTTACACAGATAAAAAGGTGGTCCATGCCCTGAATAAGGATTTATATTCTTTTCCCACAAAAAAAAAGTGATTTGCTGTTTGACATTAGACTTCCTGAAAAAGGACACTGCAGTATATGAAAAAAACAGCAGTATATTAGTGTTTGTGTAGTACATCCTTGTTACAGAATAGAACGGAACAGCATTTCTGTTTTCAAATTGGAATTTGAAGTGGAGGGAGGGAAGAAGGTTGTATGAGTTGATTCTTTTTTCAAGTTTTTGTTTCTGTTTTTTGCATGTTAGAAATAAGCCCATGTAAACTGGAGTAATACTGGAATAAAATCCTAGCATGTGAGCAGTATGAATAGCACTGTTTGCAATTCTGAACCATCTTGTTTGTTGGAGAACTCTTTTTTATTTGAATAATTTTTAGAGATGGCAGTTGTTACCTCAGTTATTTTTTGGATCTTGCAAGTGTGTATGTGTCTAGAGGGCATCCCTTTGGTCCCTTTTCCTGTTCTGTGAAGAACAGGAATCTTGTTTAGGTTAGATTTGTTACCTGGTTTTAAAGAGGAGGGGGAAAGAACTGTTAAATCTTTGTTTCTAGTGTGTCCTGAAAAGCTCCTCTCTTTATCCTGGAGCAGTTCAAGCGGGGGTACGCAGAGAGGTGGTGAACGTGTCCTGTTTGCCCTGGAAGGCCCAAATTGTTAGAGGGGCTCTCACCTCATTGCATTGCATGAGCTTTTATATCACACAGAAGAAGTCACAGTCTCAATTTTTGTCTGCTGAAAGCTTTGTGTAGTAAGCATGTGCCAGTTTAAATAAAGAGTGAAGGGTACAGCCTATACTCTGAATATAGCAATGATGGTCCTTCCATTTGCCTTCAGGGTCTGAGTTTCTGCTTGACTAGTCCTTCATGACTGTAGTCTCGCTGCCCTGCTCTGGAGTCAGAGCCAGTGTAAGGATTAGAATAGTTCATTTTGCTCTGGTTAAATGAGATTATAGGCAGGGTTATGATGATATGTTATTTCTGTGCAGAATTCTCCTGGTGTTTTATAGGGACACAAAAATCTGGGATTAGCTCAGTTTTCATTTCAGTTTGTTGCTTTCCCTTTTAAAGCAGCAGACTACCTCTGATTCTACTGTGTTGAATTAAATACATGGCAGTGAATTGGTAGGCTTGATGTGTCACATAACTGTGATTTGACCTTCTGTGCTCAGGTGAAACACAATTTAAAAGGAGCAGGTTCATGATCCTTAATTCAAATTTACTTCTTAGATAAATAGTTGCTAGTGCCAGATGGCAAAGCAGCTACAGGCAGAAGTGAATAACAGAGCATGTTCATTTCTGCAGGTTATTTGGGCAGCAAATCTGCTTTAAAAACAAACAAAAAAAAAGAAGACAGCATTGCAAGATTTGGGATTGTACTAAAAAGCCAATAACTTCATCGAATTTCCTGTTTGTGTTGGGTGAATGTGTTATAAGTCCCAGATTCGTAAAATAGAAACTACTATAAAAGATTTCTTCTGTCTCATTTCAGAAATAGACACTAATAGTCTGTCTTCAAAGCAAAAGATTTATTTTTTCCTTGGCATGGATGTTATTTCTGTCAGGCAGCTGGGAGGGTTTCTCCTGAGGACATATGGACCAGCATGGTAAAATGTTGATCCGTTTCATGCACATAGAAGGACATGAAATAAATAATACTATGCTGACGGTGTCTTCTGTTGTTTCAGGAAAGCTTTCAAGAAGAGCTCTTTTGAGCTCTGTACAACAACATGGAGGATTTGTATGAAAAGGATTGTGTCACGAATATTTCTGTCACTAAAAATTGTGGCTGTAAATACATGACATAAAAATGCATGCAGCTAAGCTGGCTAGAGTGAGGTCTTTCTGTCATAAACCCCTCAAGTGTGGGTGTCTGGGAAAAGTTCATCGAATTATTCTCTGTTCCTTAGATAAGCGTATGACTTTCAATTTTGGTAAACAGGAGGTAGTGAGTAATAGGAAGAATGTGGCCTTTGTGGTTTTGCCTACATAAGAAAGATTTCTTACCATTTTCCCATTGCTTTGTAGATTCTGATGAAAACATGGTATGAAAAACATTGATCCTTGTACAGGATAGTGATTTTATGCAGAAAAGTTTCATGGAAAAGTGGCTACTCTTTTGCTGGTACATATGCAGTGAGACAGACTTGCAAACTAGACCAGAAATGGACTTCGTAAAGAAAGACTAATGGAGAATTAGATGGGATTCTCTTGGCTGCTCTCCTATGAATTCTGCAGTTCAGCTCGAGAATAGAAGGGGACCAGGACAAGTTTGAACTCAAGTGTATGAATTTTGGAGAAATTGCTTGTTGTCTTATATCAGAAAGTAACTTGAGAGTGCTTATGTTTGTAGATTGGTCATTTTTAGAATTTATAAATTAGCCTAAGAATTTATACACCATGTAATTTGCTTTTTCCCAACACTAGGTATTGCTTGTTACTGGGCAGAAGCAAATTAAATGAAGTTTTAGTTGTAAGTTTGTCTTGAAGTGATGTGGTGTCTTATAGAGGCTCCAGTGAGAAACCCCACAGGGCTTTGCCATCTTCACTGAATGTTCACCAGCAGTTTTTACAATCGATTTATCTGCAGCGCTTTTACTAAAATACGTGTTGACTGGAAATATCCACTGAAGGATGTAGGCAATGTTATAAATTTGAGTAAGAAGTGGGAGTTGAATTGAGGGGAGTTGCGTTTGACAGCATTTAATCCATGCTTCGATGGTGGTCTCCGGATTGAAACCACCACTACCATTGCAAGAGGAGCTCAATAGGCTTATTTTGATGAGCTCCACAAACCCATGGCTGGAGGGGTCAGAGTGAAACACAGAATTTGTCTCCCGTGGCACAACGTTAATTTGTCACATTTATTGCTATATGGTGCAATTACATCTTTTATTGTTGCCTGCTTTTTACTGGCATCTTTTGCGATTCAGTGCTCATGAGTATTTACTGCCTTTTGAAGACACCATGTCATTTCGGTACACGGGGATATGGAAAGGGATGAGCACCTTCAAGGCGCAGAGAGCAGTAAGAGGGGGGACATGGTTGGGCACGTGGAAGGATAAACTTCCATTTGCACAGGGAGAGCATGAAGGAAACAGCTGCTTTTGTGCTTGGAAGTGAGGGGAGACTGCCAGCATCTGTGTGTGTGAGCTGAGGAAGGGAGGGTCTTGGCTTCAACACCCCTGGTGTCTCAGTTTTACTTCCTTGTAAATGCTTTGTCTTTTTTGTGAGGTGCAAGTATTTCCTAATAGCTCAAGAAGAACTACATGTTCTTTTCTGTGCTCATTGTGGGATTTATATTTCAGATATGTAAACATCTCAGCCTTTAATTTAATGGAAAATCAAAACATGTAACGTGGGGCCACTGGTAAGATTTTATTGAGGGCCAAAAAAAAAATCTGACACGTGGAAGAATTGTCTCTTTTAAAAAATGGTGATGTTTTTAAATATTGGTGTCTTAAAAATGCAGTTTTACATAAAATTTTTCAGAAAGACAAATGGAGACCAGAACACTTACCAGTGAAGTCCTGCTTAGATGGTGTTATATTTGTGATGAGGAGACAAGAACACATCTCAAGAATTTGACTTAATTTGTTTGAAGACTTTGATACCCCTTACTATTATGAGCAAGACATCCAGGATAAATAGGAAAAGCTGTTTCTTCCTCGCACAGTGCTGTATTGTCACTAGCAATATTTGCAGACATCTAAAAGGCTTCTTAGAAGGGATGTGTTAAATACGCATTTGGGAGGGCTGTGGTAGCTGATGACAAATGTAATAGTTTGTAGCATTTATTTTTTGAAAGTATGACACCTTTCCCAACTTCCCTATAACTTGCACTTGCCCCCCCCATTCCTTTGTGATTCATATTTCTGAGACTCAAGAAAACAGTGTCTTCACAGTAAATTTGTGACTATTTATATGCAAAAATTAGTAATGCTACCTAGATTTCCCTATATTGTGCTGCACCATTCATGGCTGGAGTGCCCAGTGTTGCCATTTACATCACCTTTCAAGTTGCATTTCATAAAATATGTCTGCATTACAAGGTTAGTGCAGTAAAGAAAACCCCTGCTAATGGCAATGACATCTCGGCAATTTGTGTAAAACTGAACACCCTCAGAAAATTATCATTTGGTTACACTGCATGAAGGTAATTTTTAGCCATTGCTACTTGGATGCTTAATTTTACAATGGAATATTATCTAGCATGAAAACATTGCCTCCCACAATAAAAAAAAATAAAGACATGCATGTGGACATTTGGTAGCTAAGTAAAACATGTCTTACTGTGACAGTGATGAATGAAAGAAGGGAGTGAGAATTTTAGATACTGGACATCATTAATTTTGTAAACACTATTAAAAACAGTTCAAGTTGATGCACCATGGTCTTGGGTTGTAACCTCATCTTTTCTACATAAGCAGGTAGTAGGTGATTGGATTGATACTGCTTGTAATACCAAACCACGGCTTCTCTTTAGTATGTAAAATAGAATATGAAATACAGGATCCACTTGTTCAAGCCAGTTTGACCTTGAGACTGTCTCTTTTAATCTTCTTTTCCTGTCTTCCTATTTTGTAGGACTGCATTCTTTATCTTGACTGACTTGTGGAGGTGTGTATGTGACAGTGGTGAGAAGCAGACCTAATGTTGAGGCATGCTGTGGGTTCTGACTCTATAGTTGTTCAACCCGGGGAGATATTGCTGTGTACTGTGGTTTTCTTTCCATGAAAATCAGGTGCAGAGCAAGGTAAATTGTACCTGTGTTTCTGTCCAACAAGAAGTTGTGACTCATTCAGGAACACATCCCAGCATTAGGAATGTTAAAGCACTGATGCAATCAGTGATAGTCGCAGATTTGTGTTGTCTTTCTCCACAACCTGGAGCTGAAAATAGATAAAACTTTAATGTCGCTTAAGTACAGATTGCACACATAATGCAAACAAATCTGAGATAGTTCTGGGGAAGTCAGATCAAGACAAGGCAGGTTTCCTCTTTTTGTGTAAGGCATATTTGGATGTAATGGTGATGGCATCTTGTGTAAGTTAGTACTGCCAAAAGAGTTGCCAAATTGATCGTAATGATGATTTTCTCAGAATAAAGTGAGTTTATGTTCTTTAAAATCCGAGACTGTTATTTCAAAATGGAGAATCGTCATCATGGCCAGGCTTTGCAAACGAAGATTTGAGAAGGGTTCTACCCACGCTTGCTACAAGCGCGCTGATGGCTAAAAAGACCAATGCGAGATAGACAAGTCCGGTTGCAGAAGGCA
>JAYRBT010000001.1:86176420-86192889 GCA_036023395.1 Myiotriccus ornatus | reverse complement strand
AAAAATCCAATGCGCAGGCTGGAAGGTGTAAAGACCTTCCCCGGTTCTTCATTCGCGAAGACTGGCCATTATTATATTACAGGATTATAATGTAGCAGGTCCTTGATCTTGTGACTGTGGTTGGCAATAGCTTGCCTTGTGAGTAGCTTTCATGGTGTCTAGGAGCTTTCACAGTACATGCCCTGCTTTTAGAATGGAAACATAAAAAAATAACTGTACTAAATAAATACAGTCAAAGTTATAAAGGATACCAAATTGGAACTTTGTGTGCCTGCACTGAATTTACCAAAATAATAATGATTTAAAATAGCGTATGACTTTTTTGCCAAAAATTGGCATATCACATTTAACCCTGAAAAGAGCTCCATATAATGTCAGATGTCTCTGTCCTCGCTGAGGGACTCTTCAAAAGCCAGGGTAAGTAAAATGCTTTGTAACTTCTTATCTGAAGTGACAGTCATATAAATGAACCTCAAGCTTGTTCTGCCTGCACCTTGGACAATGAAAAGAGAACGAAACTTGAGCTGCTTTATAGGCCACTTCTATGAAGAGGTATAATTTTGTAAGAAATTTTAGATGGTTTGCTGATGAGTGCAAGGAAGGATAGGGCTGGTTGGAGTTTCTTGAGTTGTTGAATCTAGTTTTAACAGTGTCATAAAGCTCCTATTATATGGAAAATAATAAGTTTTTACTTGGCTAAACTAGCTTTCTTGGTTGCTATTATTCCAGTTAGGTTTGTTATTTTGTTAACACCCTATTTATCTTAGCACTTTTTTCAGCTCTCTGGTGTTTAGCCCTTGTCATATATCTCTGAAGAACAGGTTGTAACTCATCTCAGCTTCCACTTTACTGAGCTTACCAAATTTTTGGAGAAGCCACCTCTTCGTTGTCCTCATAAGGCTTTCTCTACACATGTTATGGTGTGAGATGGACAGTGTTCAGCCTATTGTAGCCAGTGTTCCTGACTTAGTCTCATTGCTGCTTTTTGTAGTGAGAGGAGCACATTGGCTGGTACACCCTAATGCAGTATTTCCCCGTTTTGTGGCTGCCTTGTGTGGCACGGAGATCTTCTTTCTTCTTGTTTTTTCTCAAATGATAAACTCCCAAATGGAAGAGGAAGTTCTTGTTAGTCTGTACTGTGCTTTTTTGTCATAGTGCTTTTTAACTTCTTTCTTGTACTTCAGTTCTGGTTCTTCTTCAATATTGGTTTTCCTGTTATTTACACACAGCACTGTAAACTGATGAATTGCATTTTAATTACTGCATCATAAATCTGAGCACTGCTTCGCGTATAAATTTTCACTGAATTAAATGTTTTAAGGAGTGTTTTGGTTATGACTATCAGTGTATTTTTCTGTGAATTAAAGCTTTAGCTTTCTTAATCTTACTGTATATATTTATGTTTGCCTCATCTACACATTTTACTAGAGAAACATCCTCCCTACATAGAAACCTGTTGCCTTATCACAGTTTTGTGGTACCACAGTCAGATTTCTAACGTGCTCTGTTGAAGCAAAATATCAGATATTTCAGATTGAAAATCATACTTATTCTTGCCCTGGAGAGCATACTAGCTGAAAAGTTTGTGTTTTGGCCTTAAGATAAAAAATTTGATCCATGGAGTTATTTGCTACCTCCCCGATACAGAGTTAATGTTATTATTCTGTAATTCTGAGTGTGAATAGAGAGGTGGAGGTGTGAAACTGAATGACTAATTTGTGTGGTGCGTCAGTTGTTGTCATGGGTTTGCAGTTGAGTAATTACTTTTAAATAATTGTTTTCTTTCTGTAATACTTTTGGAAACATGAAACAACGTTGCTACTGGTTCCAGTTTCATGACATTAGAAAAAAAAGAAGAACTAAAAAGTGATATATCTGAGGTATGGCTCAGATGTCTGGGCTCTAGCAGGAGATAGTGACTTTAATAGGACTGCATAAGAGGAAGCCTGTCTGTTTTTTACCTTCAGGTTAAAACCCTGAGAAGGTGAGCTAGTGTATTCAACTGGTTGCAGTCTTGGACTGTCCTGTAGCCCAGCCAATTACTCATCAGATTCATCCATACTTAGCTCTCCAGTTTGCTCCCACATCCTGATCTGCCACTTTTTTTTATACTGCGTGTTACTTTACTTCTGGATTTGCTTTTGTAGTGACCAGGTTGGTAGAGATAATTCATCCCATGGGCTGTTCCCTGTGTGGACAGCACTGGGCCGGTTCTGTCTGCGTACCTCACCTCACTCTCCATCCCAGCAGGTTGTGCACTTTCCAACACCCCAGCTGCCCTCGTGCCCTCTGCTCCTGATTTACCCCTATAAAGCACTGTTCTGTTGGGTTGCAGCACAGCACTTGCATCATTTCAGACAGTGTAAAACTGAAAATTTGGAGCAGTACCCTTCCAAAATAATGATCATGTCTTAAGGTCACTGTAGGGGCTGAGAACAGGCATGGATGAAATGTTAGGATAGTGACAGCTGTTTTAGGCACAACAGAAATTTCAATTTCAGTATTTTCTAATGTTCTCTTTCCTCAGAACTTCTCCACAGTTCAAATTCTATTTCAAATGAAGCTGTGTTATAAAATGTTAACACTCCGCATTTTTTACAAGTTTTTAGTGGGTTTTATTACTTTGCCCCTCCCCAAAATTTCCTATACTACTAACCTATTTATTTGGATCTATTCAGTCAGAAACAATTTGTCCTTTTTGTGTCTTTCAGACTGTATTGAAATAAGAACTGGATACACATGCTGATTTTCATCTGTGAAAGGTGGAGTAAGGTAATATAATTTTAGTGATTACTACTATAATGTGTGATCATCTGTTGACAGTGAATGCAAGGGTTCAGAGATTCATCCTAAATTAGAGGCAGACAAATCTAAAAGAACTTTAGCCTCAGAAGTAATGACATGCTGAAAAGATCCTATGTTCTGGTATCAGTGGCATGCTTTTGCCCTATGTCTTGTACAGTAAGTAATTCATTATAATAGCCAGACGTTTTCTGTTCTTATTTGGGTGTGTTGTCCACAGAAGCTCAGGTAGGTCAATAACTTGTGATAGTACGATATGTTTGTATTTGAACAAGTGATGTGTTTCTGGAGGTCTGAGAGGTTTAAAGTACAGCCTATGCTGAAAGGCCAACATTTGTCACTCTTTCTACCATAAGAACAAACCAGTTGTTCTTTAATTTTTCTCCTTAAACATCCTGGGGCAGCAGAGATGGAAGAAGCAAGCTCTGCCTTTGCTGTCATTGCATATTGCTGTACCATGGGGCAGTATCCTTTAGGGTGGGAACTGAACCTTGCTGGGCACTTCACAAACATGACTTGTCAAGTATTTACTTCTCCACAGTGAAAGAGCTACTTTATATCCAGTGGTGTGACAGGGTGCAGAGGCTGATGGTTGCATTACTAGGCCCCGAGAGGGGAATCTGTGCCCTGGTGTGGTTCTGTTAGCAGAAGTGAGAAGACTCTTGCCCACTTGTTTCCAGGCAAAGTTCTGTCACAGGACTCTTCTTGCTTCCTGTGTGTGGAGCATCTGTGTGTTGAACTGACCAGCTGTTTCTGTTCTGGTATTTTAGAGAGTAGGAGAAGTTGGGGCACACATGCTGATGATGTGGGATATGGCCTGAACTACAAGGCAGTATGAAGCAAACTCTAATAAAATGAGTCTTCTGGTAGAGGCAGGAGGTTTTGCTGCCTCACGTGCAGGACTTGAGAGTGAATCCTCAGTGCCCTAGTCTCTGATGTAGTGCCCTCAGTGCCCTTTTACAGAGTTCAGCAAAGAATGAATGGTGCAGTAGAGTCAGTGGTGAATAGCAGTGACTTCTCAGAGATGTTGTTCCCCAGCTCCTGCTAAAGGAGATCGGATTCGTTTTGTAGGATCAATCACACAGAGTCAGCAAATACACTTTCTCCTGCAGCCGTGCTTTTCTTGTATCAGATATGTATCTTAATGCAGACTGAGAATCAAGTACTGAGAAATCTAGGGAGGTGTGCTGCCATGATTCTGCCTACGTCTGAAATTAAAGCAAATGACTGATACCATGGACTCTGTTATTTAATTGGGACATAATGGAATAGAGTACACAACAGGATGCTCTAGGAGCTTATGTGTAATTTTTTCCTTTCACCATCTTGAACTGTTCAGTGAAGAACAACTTCACAATCAGGGATGCACTTACGGATCCTTCTTCATCCCAAGAAGGCAGGGATGAAGTTGCCAGCAGCAAGTTAGGATTGCCAGACCCTGTAGCTAGCTTTATTGTGACTGAAAATGAATTGCAGTAATACTAGTCGTTCATATCATCTTTCTTCTATTAATCATTGTCTACATCAGAAAAAATATGCCTGAGGCAATGCTGCATCTCCATCCAGTTCAGTGTTGCTTCTTGCTGAAGAAATTAAAAAAGAATTGTC
The DNA here is from genome assembly GCA_036023395.1 of Myiotriccus ornatus. Taxonomy (NCBI): domain Eukaryota; kingdom Metazoa; phylum Chordata; class Aves; order Passeriformes; family Tyrannidae; genus Myiotriccus; species Myiotriccus ornatus. The sequence continues at coordinate 86,188,479 of JAYRBT010000001.1, read as the reverse complement.
ATTCTGCCCCAAGACAGTTATGACTTCTCCCCTGTGGGTTCTGTCTCCACACTTTCAAAGAAATCCATAACAATAGAGCTAAAAAACACATTTGGGGCTCCCTGCAGGGACAGCATACCATCCTAATTATGTGTTTCTCAAATATGGCCCTGGCTGTGCAACCCACTCCATATTTTATCAGATCACACTGCTTGTTTGAAGCTTTGTGTTAGAGTAGGTCTGGAGAGAAAAGTAGGAGAGAAAGAAAAGAGAATGCCACCTACTTCTGTTTGCTTGATTGCTTGGTATTTTGGTGCATATTTTCTTTCCACTGATTTAGATTTAGTGCCTTCTTCATTTAGAGTCAAACTCAGTGTTTCATATGTAAAGCTTCACATAATTTTTTGATTGGGGCTCATTTATGTGTGTATAAAACAGGTTATGGGACCCTTTCTAAATAACAGTCAAGGCTTTCTCTTCAGTCAGTTCTCTGGGTGACATCTCTAGAAAACATGCCCTGCTAAGGTACATACTGGTATGTACATACTTTACAAACTGCACTGGACTGAAGAGAGGTGATTGTTAATAAAAGCATAGCAAACTGCTTTATAATTGCTGTTGTTAGCTTTTATTGCAAGTTTACTATTAGCTTTTCCCGTTTATTTGGGGTTTTTTTGACAAAAACCAGCATTTGCTAGTTTGTTCCTTCCTCTCTTACTCCTCCATTCTTACCAGTTCGTGAAGTATAAGTACAGAGCAGGCCATGTGTGAATGTGCAGCTGTGTTAAATGTGCAGTGATCCTGTTTCTTAGACCACAGTGTTCATCATCCTCTTTTTAGTGCTAGGTGGGTTCATGCACCATGCTGGATTGGTGTGTATAATTGCAGTAACTAAATGGTAATTATTACATAAGGTGTGGCACTTGGCCTTTCTATAATGTTCTGTGTTCCATTAAGGGGCTTTCAGAGTGCTGATTCTGGTCTACAGAGTTAACTGTGCCTTTAGCAGTGAAGACAGAGATGAAGGACTCTGTGTGAATAATATGTTAAATGAAGGCATAATGAGATTGAATAGAGCCTGAATGCAGGGAGTGGGACAGAGAAGAGAGAAGGGTAAGAGGACATGTTGATACATAGCTGATTAGAACAGCTATGGAGGGCACAGAGTCAGGGAGAAGGCAGAGGCAGAATTTCAAATGTTTTAAGTGGTTTGTCTCTTTTTTCAAATATTTAACCTATATTCTGTGCAAGCACAAAAACAAATTAAGGGTTTTCTGGAATTAAATGCTACTTTTATATCAAGCCTTTTAAAGTGTGTGGAACTTTATCCTGTCCAAGCTGCATACAACTCAACAGCATAAAATTTTACTCCTGTGTTTGCATTTTAATTATAAAGCTGTTACAATCTTTAAATTACAAAATGTCCAGCACCTAATTGTTAATAATCTCATCGTTATCCTTGGGAGATACATAGATGAACTACCACAGAATCATAATGGGGATTTCAGTAATAATTGTTTTGCTAAAACATACTGAGAGGATTAGCGCTTAATCTGAACCATCTAAACCAACCCTCAAAATCGGCTGCCTACTGTGCAACTTTCATTCTTTGAAACTTTCCCACTTCCATTGGTGTTTTTCATATAGCTAGGAAGGTAAGATATAAAGTGACCATGTTAGGTCCTCAAGTAGAGACTTCCACACATCAAAAGGTCTGGACTGTGCAGTACAAACACTTGCAAACTGTCCGTATGGTCTCCAAGGCCGGTTGGACTGCAATAGCTTGAAGCACTGTAATAAAAGACAAAAATCTACAGAGTAGTATGCCTCAAACTGAGGCATTGCTATCATGCTAGTCTCTGCAGAATGAATAGCAGAAAAGGCTCCTAGTTATTTTTAGCTTTAGTGCATGATTTTTCATAACTTTGTTGAGGGCAGGGAAAATGTTCAAATACATACCTTTAATCTGAAGTCAGACATCTCAGTAGAAGTGCTTTGTAGACACTGAGCATAGCCCGTGGTGAAGTCAGGTGCAGTTGTCAGTGATCCAAGGTCTCCCGAAAAGTCAGGTCAGTCTCAAAGTCTACACCAGGAAAAATCTCAACTTTCTTGTTTGCTTCTGTAGAACTGAAGCTTATAGTTACGCATATGCTGGTGCACTGCCCCTAAGCTGAGTTGCCTTGCTGAATCAGAAATATCCTGAGTAGGAAGGGACCCACAAGGACCATCAAGTCCAGCTCTTGGCCCTGAACAACCACCAGAATCACACTGTGTGTCCCAGACTATGTTGTCCAAATGCTTCTTGAACTCTGTCAGGCTTGGTGCTGTGACCACTTCCCTGGGGAGCCTGTTCCAGCACCCAACCACCCTCTGGGTGAGGAAACTTTTCCTAATATCCAATCTAAACCTTCCTTGACACAGCTTCGTGCCATTCCCTCGGGTCCTGTCACTGGCCAGCAGAGAGGTCGGTGCCTGCCCTTCCATTTCCACCTTTCCTGTTGGTGTCCCACAAGTGTTAATTTAGGTGTAACCCAAGTAGAAGGTGATATTCAGAAGAAATCTTAACTGCTTGCCTGTTTTGAACATTGGCTTGCTTTTGAACATTGTAGCAGACAGCTACAAAGCTACTTCTAAAGCACCAGGATTCACAACTCACGCTTTTGCTGTTTGAAGAATGAATCAATGAGTATGTCCTAAAATTCAGGCCTGGATTTTTCTGAAGGAGGCAACATATGCAAATATCACCTTTTAACAAGATGATTACTTTCAGCTCAAGGGATAGCAATGCAAATTTAGGTCAGAAAAAGAGCTTAAAATTGCAGACTAAGGCAATGTTTTCTGTGCTTTTAAGGGTTTTTTTTACATGTGTATGTCAAGCTGGTAGAGATACCAAAGTGCTAAAATAACAAGAAAAAGGGGGAAAAAAAGAAAATGTTCCTACATCCTGTTGAACAGTTTTCTTGAAATGAGTAATGTATTTATTATTTTTAAAAGCCTTTAAGTTTTATCAAGGAGGTCATGCCTTTTCACAAAAGCTTTTCCAGATGTAACATGCTTGAGTGACCCAACTAATAGGAAAGTCTAAATGAGCATATTTAATGGTTTATGAATATAAGAAATTGTACTGAATGATGGGAACTTAAAGTACTGTGCAGCTCATAGAGACTTGTGTAACAGAATCCCAGAAGCATCTCAGATTTGCACTGGGATTTCCCATAGGATCGTAAAGACTGGAAAAGACCTCCAAGAGCATCGAGTCCAACCTGTATCAAGTTATACAAGGGCTTGATCTATATCTTGTGGTTTTGAGGTCTCAGGAGCTTTCAGGAAGTCTTGGGTGTTTTACTCATCATTTCACATAGCTTTTTGTTTTCTGGGAAGAAGTATCCAGTTTTTGCATCTCTCATATTTTAAAATCAATCAGACTTTCTGGCTGTCAGAGTGACCTTTCAGGTTGCTCTATTGGGAGTTCCCAAGTTGGAAATTTCTTAAAGGTATTTTTATGTGTAATTAAAATATAGATCCATTACTAAGATTTTTTAGAAGATTTTTATTACTCGATACTGTTGAATGTTAAATATGTGGAAAATGTGATCTATGGAATTTCAAGCTTTCTTGTTAATTTGACCCTAATACCCTTAGAATATTTTTTGTAGGAATGAATAATTAAAGACATGGGAGTTGAGTGGAGGGAGGATGAAACATGATCTATTTTGCTAAGATAGGTCATGTCAGACTGACCTAGTATCTTTTTTTAATAAGAAAGTAGGTTTTCTAGAAAAAGAAATATGCTGGATCTGGTCTCCCTGGATTCTACTGAGCCATTTAACATAGTGCTGCATAAAAATTACTGTTCAAGGTGGAAGAAAATTAGGTTGGTGTAAGAACTGTAAATGCACACAAAGAACTGGCACAGGAGAGACAGCAAGAGGTAGATATATGCAATGAATTATTCTTTGGGAGTTGACTTGTTTAGTTTTATTGAGGCTTTTTTGTTTTGGGAGTTTCTATTCTGGAGCTGATATCATCATGTATTCAAAGGAGGCTATTGAAACTTGCTGATGGGAGGAGGACATGACTTTCCAGTATGCCGTTTTAGATGGATGACTATACAATTAGTCGAACCAGTAGGTAATACTAAAGGGATGGAATTCAACCCAGCAGAGTGTCAGGCCACACATTGTCATGAATTCACTTTCTGAGTTTAACCTTGGTGTCAAAATTAGCAGTCTAAGCTCTTATGTAATCACTGGAAAAGAGGCAGATTTTTAATTAGGCACCCAGCTCCTGCTTTCTTGTCTTGACTGTTAAAAGAGCCAGGGTTCCTGAATCTGGCATCAGTGCTGAATGCCTGAAACTGAGTGGTGCTTCCTCAGCTTGGGAAGTAATGCAACAACTTTTCTATGAATAGGGAGTTCAGCTGTGGAAGACATTGAAGGAGAAAGGCCTGTGTGAGGGTAAGTGGGTTCAAGTTTGTCTCTAGTCTGTCAATTTGGCACCATCATGAAAATAATGGATAGGGTCTAGGCAAGTGTCAAGAGAGGTATCTCTGGTTGAGGGAGGACATCTCAGCTGGGAGCATCTGGGCTGGGACCTGATCTGGAATAAGCGTGCAACACTTCTTGAGATACCCGAGAAACTTCACCTCAGTATGTAATAGTGGCAGAGAAAACCTAAAGAGGGTAGATTGAAATTAGATATGAGAAAGAAATCTTCTCCTGTGAGGATGATGAGACATTGGAACAGGTAGCCCAGAGAAGCTGTGGAAACCCCATCCCTGAAAGTGTCCAAGGCCAGGCTGGGAACTGGAACAGTGGAAGGTGTTCCTTGCCCATGGCAGGGGGGTTGGAATGAGATGGTCTTTAAGGTCCCTTCCAACTCAGATCATTCTAGGTCGTTCTAGGAAGAGCTACAGGAATAATCAAAGGACTGATGTTTCAAGAGGAGTCTGAAACAGCTGTGTTGACTATATCAGGAAGACTAGCAAATTGGGAAATGGAATTGCTGCAGCAATGCTGCTATAGTCATGGGGAGCTTTGAAATGTGGCTGCTGTGAGCTAGATGATAGCTAACAAGCAGGATGTCTATAGCCCATCAGAGGACTAATGAAGGTTTATGTGTAACAGCGTGGTATTGTACAAAGATTATGATACCAAAAGAGAAGTGTCCAGTTGTGTGATTTAGAGGTGATGTGAACTGAATATATGACACCTCCAGTGACTGGAGTTTGTGTGTGCAACTAGCATGTGGATAAAATATTTAGCCAACACAGAAGTGCATAGTGATAATTGCATAAGATGTGACACTAGTCCGTAGGAAAATGTTTGATGTACAGTTAAGGAGGAGCTTAAAGATTTATGAAGGGCAGTGATTGCTTGGATTCTTCGGACTTAGGGCTGTTTGGCAGCTTGTGCTTTTTGATCACTCCTATAGAGGGTGATACTTGCTGTCTGCTGTATTGTCCTGGTGTTTCCCTGCGTTGCACAGGGAAAGCTGTGAGATAAATCAGGCTTTGAGTGAATGGGTAAGGATGGACAAAGGTGTGTTAAGTTCAGCCTGCGACAAAGATAAATTTAGAAGCTGACTGCTAGACAGTAAACTCATGACCACTGAGAGAAAAGCTTGCTCTGAAGTAAAAACTGTGGTTGTAGATCACTGATGTGCCTGTAATGACAAATGATGGGTGCAGCACTTAGAGTCAGTGGCAGCCCTTGCCCCAGATACCTCCTTAGTTAGACGCTGAAACTTGTAACTGTGTTAGTGAAGAGCTGCCCTTTGCCTGGGTGCTGGTTTGTCCCAACGCGAGGTTTGAAAAGGAACTGAGTCCTTTGAGCAAGGGTGAGTAATGTGCTTCCTGATTTGTTGCAAATCCTGAGATGTTCTGAGTGGCTTTATCAACTATTAAGATATTGATGCAGTTCAGAAATCTTTTTTTTATCAGAAATCTTCATAAAATAGCAGGAGGAAAGTGCCACAGCAAGAAACCTTTTTAATGTACTTCTGGCAGCACTGTTTAGTTCTCTAGTTATTTGTTTATTAATAAGTGCTCAGCCTGTGATTCTGAGGTTTTTAAGTGCCAAGAAGAATAGCAGGAGAGAGTAGTATGGCTTCTCTCTCTTTTTTTTTTTTTTTTTCTGCTTCCAAATTAATTACTGTATAGTGGTTCTAAGTTGTTATTGTTTTGTGGTGAAAAATGATCTCACAGTCCTTACTTGGCAAGTTGCCACAATAAAGAAAAAAACACTGTTTATGGACTAAATTGTAAATTTGGCAGGGGGTTGTTCTGTTGGAAAGTGAGTACTTTGAATGACAGTCCACGAGGAGGGATGACAAGGAGGGATGACTGAGAAGATAAGTGTGAAAATGTGTGAGGGCTTTTTCAGGTTTATTTTTTATTAGAGTCATGGTCAACTTAGATTTAGAACCTGTCCCAGTTTAGGTACGGTGCTTTTTTTTCTGTTTGCTGGGTTTTATTTAGCTCCAAGTCACGTTTTTCTGGCTAGTAAACTGGGGTTTTAATTTGAAAATCTGTCTAAGCCTGTTCCTGAGAGACGAGACTTGGAGCATCTCAGTCCTGCATAACTGTCGCTTATAAGGATGCTCAGAAAAACTGGAAAAACATCGCTTGAAGATATTTCTGGAGAAGACAATAGGGTCTGAGGGGCTTCCACCTCTAAATTTCAGGAAGAAGACATCTCACAGTCCTACTGATGAAGAAAAAAAATAAAGGAATTTCCAACAAACCTCTTCTTCCCCGATTCTTTGTGTGTGTATATGGGGTGGGGGTGAGAGGGGTGGGGGTGGACAAAGTCAGCACAATGTGCTGTTGTAGATTGTTACTAAACATGAGATGTTGGAATGCAAATTTAATCCTGTTTCATAGTCTCTTAAGATAGCTGTTTGAAAGCCAGAAAAAATTACCTTTTGAAGATTCTTATCCCTCCCTACTCTATTCAATATAGTTGCCTCCTTGGCTTGACTCCAGTACAGTTCAGTGAAGTGAATCCAATCCAAGACTGTGCATCTTTCTTAACCTTTTCCTAGCGTGGTGTTTAGTCAAGGTAAATACTGTCCTCATGGTTTGTTCACACAGATTCTTAAACAGTAATAAAAACCTAAATATTTTTGCACAATGAAATAGGGTATTAGTGAACTCTGTCTTATATGTGGTACAAGAGAGAAGGTTGTTCCAACTTACTTGCATATTCTGTCATGAGAATTTCAATAGTATGTTTTCTGTTTGGATAGAATATATGCTATAAAAACTAAAGATAAATTAAGCCAAGGTATTTTGGGGGTTTGTAGGCAAGCATGACAGAGAAAAGAATAATTTTTTCTTAAAATGTGTTTATGTTGATTTTACTTTGAAACAACAATATTGTTTGGGTAATATTTATGTACAAGATTGTTCTGTAATTTTCATATTAAAAACCCCCAACACTTAATGCAGTTCCTGCTTAATTTTACCCCCAGAAATGTTTTAGAATACAGATAGAGTCCGAAAGATGTATTGTGGCCCAGACCCTCTTTGAAAGCATTTTAAAAATCAGGTGTCTGAAATTGCACTTTATAGTTGACTTTTTGCCCATTTTAACATGAACAAACAAAGAAAAAGAATAAAAAAGTGTTGCTCAGCTTTTAACAAGCTATTTTTATTGGACTTTTGAACATTGATCCAGTGCTTCTAAATGTAGGCATTTTCACTGTGGTTGTGCATGTTCATTTGGAGAATTTCCTTTAGTCAAAATCTGCTGTGATTTTTGATAAGGTGATTTTTGGAGCCGCCCCAGGCAGCGGACAAATATTGTCAAACATTCAAAGTGGAGAAGTAGAGAAAAACAGTTGTGTGGAGGAAACTCCAGCTGTGTAAGTCCACAGGTTTGGTGATTGATGTCCACCTGGGGACATGGTTTAGTGGTGGACTTGGCAGTGCTGGGTTAACAGTTGAACCTGATGATCTGAGTGGTCTTCTCCAACCTCTTCTAATGATTCTATGATTTTTCACTGCTTCATTAGGAATTTTCATTCCAGAAATTTGTAAATCTCCATCTCAAGGTCTTTTTCATGTTATTCACCCGGCACTCTTATGTTTGTTAATGTCATCCCATAGGGTGACCCAGACTCTATTTAATAGACATGACAGGTCCCTTAGTCTTCAGTGGAGACTGTTAGCACTAGATGAACAAGAGCAGATTTCAGAAGCTAAACCCTTAAGGCACCAGCTATGATTTATATGGGTGGTGGGAGGGAAAGTGGCCAACATGAGCTACCTTTGATTTTCCTTTTTTAAAGGTATTAATTTTGTTCATTTTGTTTTGGGGTGCAGAGTAAAGATTTTTATTCTTCAGTCTAGAGAGAGGGAAAACTTTTTCTGAAGGAAAACACTCCTGAAATATTTTTCAACAGTTTTCTTTCTTAAGTAACTGGGACTCTCCCATGTATTCTGGGTTTTTTTTAATGCATAAAAGTTAATACAGGAGTTAAGCCCAAGTTAATACAGGAACTCTGTGATTCTACTATGAATAGCTGGTAACCTTAAGAAAAGGAAAAAAGTTAACACCTTCCCTACAGAAATAAGGTAACAGCTTTATTAAAGAAGACTGGTGAAAACCAAGTTGAAAGCATGTCAAATTAGTGACTGAAATGTCATGGTAATAATCTGTTGATAATGGGAATACAGAAAAGATAACAGAGAATCAGAATCCATTCTGTTTGGCTCAATACCATATTCTGCAGCAAAAGCCTCCTTCTACCCACTGTTACTGGGAGAGAAATTTCTTGCTTTCTAATTGTGTATATATATATATAAATAGTTTAGTTTGGTTCTCTGACATTTCATTTTTGTTTTGGAACATTTTAGCACAAGAGCTATGAGTATTTTCACATGCCACTCTGGAAGGTTTAAGCTTGGCATAGAATTGCAGTTATTTATCAATATGTCAGTATATTTTGATGTTTCCATTTTTAGTGCAAAAAAAGGTATCACTGCTTTTGTTACTGTTTTGTAGTTCATAGGCTGTAGAAATAAGAACTGGGTAAAAGGAGAAATTAGAGTAAGGAAATTTAAAATATATATATAAATATATATATTTATATATATATAAATATATATATAAAATATATAAAGTAGGCGATAATATAAAATATTCTAGGTCAACAGATGCACTCTCAAACAGATGAGCTCTTAGCTAGTTTGCATACTTAAATGGCTATTGAAGATAAATTCTGGAAAAAAGTCTTCTGTAAACATTTCAGACACATGTTGCTCTTACCAATAGCTTGAAAAGTAGCATTTAGTTTCTGAATTACAAACTGTAATATTTTCTGGTTTATTTCCCTAATATTTCTCCATGAATCAGCTTTGAAAACCATATACTATAACAAGAAAAGCCTTTTCTATTTTGGATTCAAAGTATGACAAATCAGCATTGTTTTGTGTGGTGCCTGTTGGTGCATTTTGTCCCCAAACAATGGGTTATATGTGTTAACCCATTTGCTTTGATGGGTTAAGTAATAGTTGTAAAGTCAACCCTTCCACACAGGGTCTTTTATTTCTTTGAGAAGGAAAGTTGTGAGAGCAATGATTTCAGAGAATATTTGACATGAAAGGAGAAAAAAAGGAAAGTTCTTGAGGACTCATTTTTCAAGGGGGCAAAAGTCAGTTGGAGGGAGCAGTGGTTATGGATACCCATGGACAAAACAGATACCCGGAGCACTAAGAATGAGTGCTCTCTGTTATATTTTACCATATGCATTTGTTGATATTTATTCAGTTTTATGTAGAACTGCACTTGGTTGAGCTCCGGAGAGCTTGTCTGTAATGGAGAGCTTGGATATCTTGCTATGCAGTGAAGGGCAGAGTCAAGTGCAGACAAAAAATACCTCATGATTTTTCTTCAAATCTTTAAGCAGCTTGTAACTTTCCCAGCGTAGTTCAAGTCACCCAGTGCTGCTCCTGTGGGTCTTGTTTAAAAACTGTCCTTTTTTCCCTTTACCAGGAGCACCAGTAAGTACTGAAAAGTGCTTGGCATTACAAAACATCTTTCATTAAACTAGACAAAATCAGTACACTAAATGGGAGCCTCACAGAAGGAAGGATCCCTTCTATGTCCAGCTACATCTATCACTACAGAGATGGCACTGACATACTGTAATTTTATGGTTTGGCTTTGGAGTCATATAGCACAAAAGGAATAAGATATCTTTTTTTCTGAGGTCAGTTTCCATATCAGTGATCAAAAAGGAAAACCTGAACATGAGAACTGAAAGGATTTTGGTTGTAAAAGTGCCAGGAAAACAGACACAGCAATTACTGCATAGTCACTGCTTTCCCAGAACTGAGGAGAAATTCGTAGTGTATTTTGCACTGTTGAATCCTGCAACCTGAGTTGTAATCTTGTCAGGTTAAAGAGTCCTTTTATAACATGACAGAACACATTAGGAAAACCATTTGGATAAGTGTTTGCAAATTCTATTCGCGCTTATGCAGGAGTGACCTGGGTGTGTCACTGGGAATGAAAATAGAATATGTTCTAATACTAACTATTTGGATGCTGCTGTTGTCCGCTCCCAGGCAATGCAGTTTTGTCTGCAGTTGTAAAAGGCAGATAGACCTGCAGTTTCATGACATTTGCTTTTATGCCAGTTTAACTGCAAGCAAAACTGTCTACTTGTATAGTGATCATATTTTAAAAAATGGAAGTGTTTAGGTAAATATGTTAACTTTTTCATCTTCTATCTGACTGTATAGTCTGGATCTCTGAAAACACTCATCCCTGTGTAAGGTTGGAGTTTACAGTACCAATCATTGAAATTACCTGAACTACTGGTGGGGCTCAGGTCACATAAAAACTTGTAGAATGTAAAAGAAGTATAAAGAACAGTATTTTTGTGGCTTTCACAGTCTTTATTGTGCACTGAGACTCCATACCTCAGGTTCTCTAGCACTCAGATAATTTCATAGCTGAAATAAGGATGTGATTTGGTAGCTTGTTGTGTGTGGAATTCTCCTTAAAATCTGGGTATCTTTTACCACAGAGCCACCCCTCCCAGGCTACTTAGCCACAGAGATGTTCAGAGTGGAAGAATTAACAAAGTGCTTGTTGAATGCATACTAATACCACTTTTTCTGCATCATACTTTAGTAGCTGAGATTTTCATAGGGATTTGACACTGCTTTTACTTCAGAATTAAAAGATCTGCTGGGCTTGGGTTGGGTGTTACTCTTCTGCATTTCAGTCAGTGGTCCCTGGCTTTATTCCCCATAGGTAATGCCAGACTGATTTTTTCTAAGTCACTTTTATTTGGTTTAGCCAATGGCTTGTTTTGTTTTTTTTTAACTGTATACTTCATAAAGAACTATTTCCTCTGTAGTGTTTTAGTTACAGTTTGTTTTTATTTTCTTTGTTGAAAAAAATACTGCTTTTTTTCTTTCTTTCCTAATTACATAAAAAGATTATTAATGGACTTTCCCTTTTCAGAACTGGAAAATACTCAGAAAGGCATTTGCTCACACTTTCCGAATACAAATTTGCTTCTGAATTGAGACCAAACATGGAAAAATTTAGAATGTTAGGTGAATGTTTTGTGTAGTTCTGAGCAGATGGAAACAGCTGTTTAGCTCTTAGAATGTTTAAGTTGGTGGGTTTAAATTGTCCATGAAATATGCAAATAAAGTTGGTGGGAAGTGATTGAGGAAAGCAACCTATTATCAGAAACTTTAAATTAGTTTATACCAAAGGGTTCATCCACTGGAATGGAAGATTTTCAGAGAGTTTTCGAATGAGAAAAGATTGAAAACTGTTGATAACAGAGTTTAATAATGTCCCATTTAATTTTGTCACAGTTCTAGCTTATTTCACTTCTGACAGTTATAAAGTTTAGTTTTATGACATTTGCTGTTTTAAAAAGCAGTTTGACAAAGATATATTAAAGTGATGTCTGTGATTCACAGTGTGCAGGCAATCATGTTTTCAGTGGAAGCAAATAGATTGTGCTTGGAACATGGATGTTATCCCAACGATAACAAACTGTCCTGACAATGTTATGGCTAGCTCTCAGTCTTGCATCTTTAGTCTATA
>JAYRBT010000001.1:86159551-86176320 GCA_036023395.1 Myiotriccus ornatus | reverse complement strand
ATGGATGTTATCCCAACGATAACAAACTGTCCTGACAATGTTATGGCTAGCTCTCAGTCTTGCATCTTTAGTCTATAAAAACCTTGTAAATGAAGCTGTAGAGATGAGATCTGCAGGACCTGAAAAGGCTGGAAACAGTAAAATTAGTGCTCCTAACTGCTGGAAAAAAATTATACAACAGGGCACCAGCATCTGCTGGAACATGTAAACAGTGAAGAATGGCACCAAATTCCACATCTGTGCCCTTACACTCAAAATGTTTTTTGTATGCAAAGATGAAACACGTGTTACATCCATCTAATGACGAGTAGTTGTTGTTACTATAATTAAAGTCGTTAAAGCCTAATCCAGGAATTATTACTTGGCTCAATCTCATAATTACTGATAAAAAAATAATACTTCTATATAGGAGAAAGTCTCAATAAATAACAATGTGGTAAAATGCACTGAATACACAAAGTGTCTACCTCTTTATCATGCTGTAATGCTCACCCTCTTCCTCCTCCTCTGGATCATAAGGCGGTTTCATTCTGCTGGTGGGGATGTAGAGGCGTTTCAGCAGTTATCAGCATCCAAAAGACTTCAGATACTGAAGGATCTGAATATCTGGAGAATATTATGTTCATGTTGATAGTTTCTTCTTCTTCACTCTAGGATCCACTTGGGGTTGTTTTTATGTTTACTGAAAAAGCTTTTAAAACTGGCTCTTTCTTCAGTGGTCTGCAGCACCATGTTACAGTCAAAATTTACTATATGTGATACCTTACATACATACTTAATCACCATAAAATCAGTTTTGTCCAGCTTTAAGTCTGTGAGCTATAGCCACAATGTCTTCGAGTGCCAGCTCTGCACCCTGTCTCTTTTTTATCCCAGGCTTCTACTCCATTTTATGTCTCCATGTCTGAAGGCCTCTGCTATGATAACAGGCCTGTATTTTTCTACATTACATCGTGTTAAGAGTTGTAAAATGATAATGCCACCATCCAAAGATAAAAGTAAAACCAGATTAGCCACAGACATCTGTGCTGTTGGAAAAGTTGTTGTCCCAGCTAAACCAAGTTTAATTTCAGGCTAAAACAAAGTTGCAGGCAGGTCAACAATGGTTCAAACAAAGCAAGCCTAAAAAACCTAAGTGCTCAGGGTTCGCAAGCCCCCCTACAAGGCTTGTGGCTGGTCAGTGTTGTGATGGCAGTGTTGTATTACAGGGCTACAGGGTAACAGTGCTGCAAGGGCCAGCTGAGACTCTGACAACGCACTGCCTGTTGTGTTGCCTCCAGACCTTAAATATGGAGGTCTGGGTGTGATGCCCAACTCAGAAAGTTCTCAGGATGCTTGTGATCTGAACTGGGGAGTGCAAACATGGAGGTGTCTCACAGAAGACTAGTACTGCTCATTATGCTGTTGGTCTCAGTCTTTAGCACTGCTTGCTCTCAGAGAGAACTCCAGACTTGATGAAGCTTTTGCTCTGACCCAGTCTTTATACTCATGAGGCTTTTGGTCCCACTCTTTTGCCAGAAGGTACTGCCTATCTAGCAGAGACAATGGATGTAGGAACCTGGGCCCACACTGAGATGCGGTTCAATATCTTAGTTTAACCTGTTGCTGAAAGTGGCTTTGATAAGATGATGGACTGCAAACCTCTGTGGCTGAAATGCAGCTACCTGTTCTCATCTGGTCAGAAGAGCAAGACTGGTAGCTGTGGGCAGAAGCATCATCTCTGCTGCCTTGCTGTGGAGGTTTGACTACTGAGGTAGGCAGCACGCTTATGAATTTCTGATAAGGTGTGGTGGGAGGCAAGTGGAATTAACAAAAGTTGGTGTCAATGTTGCTTGCCTTAGCATGCAAAAATTGGGAGTCAAATATATCAGTCATAAGAGTGAGTTAGTCATGAACTTTAAGAAAGGAAATTATTTTGGGGTGCATCCTTCACATTTTCAGGCTGTTCTGTATCCATGCAATATTTGCTTTTAAAAAAAGTGAGGTTCAGATAAACTTGACCTGTAGTAACGCACCAGTTTTATAAGGGTGTTAGTGCTCAGAGAATTGACAAAACTCTGGCATTTAAGTTCATATTTTGAGCACTGAGTGCTACAAGGAACTCAGCACTAAATCTATGTCCTTTGTCTTCATGTAGCATTTATATCTTTTTTGTAATCATTGCTATCATCCCTGCTGCAGTTTTTATTAAAAAAAAAACCACTTTTGAAGCCCACTAATCTACGTCAGTTCTAAAGATTGATTAGTACTAGGTGATGCAAATAAACTAGTAGATTGTGGTTAGAATTACTTGAAAATTGTTTTTAAAATCCGGGGCCATACCGTGTAAGAGTCTCATAAGAATTCTTCGAATTCTTGAAATTCTGGACTGAAATGTTTATTACTTATGGTCTGTTAGTGGATGAGAATGAAAGAAAAGAATGTTATAGCAGAATAAAGTGTTGCATAACACATACTGCAGCTACACAAGTACTTTCTACCATCTCTGTCTGAACAGACTGCTTTAACCTGTGGTATGTTGGAGTGAGGAGACATGAGTCTTTTAAATAAGTACCTGCAACATTTTTATTTTTCCACAGGTGTTCATATATTTGCTCATTTTACACATGAAACCAGTCAGAGTAGTAGAAATATACCTTTAGTTACTCTTACCAAACTTTATCTTTGTCTTTTCTGTCTCAGAGCTAAAATAATATCCACTACAAGACGTTTATTTTCTATAATAGCTCCTGTGTTCAATCACATCTCAACAAAGTATTTCGGTAAGGCTGATAGTCAAAACTGGGAAACTTCAGGGGATTTTTCGCAAATTTCAAATTCTTGAAATAAGGTGTTCTAATAAAAACCTGCTGATCTTACAAGAGATGTAATGATCACAGTGATTTGTAATAGAATTCTTAGAAATCTCAGTGAGATTTGGTCTGATTTCCTCTTATGACACTTCAAAGACACACAAGCAGCTTATGGTCTGGGTTGTTTTTTCTTTTAGGTCAAGTTTACATATTCCAGCTTTGTGCTACTGATTTAGGGCTTTTTAATTCAGCAATCAAATATGGCCAGTTTCAATATATTCCAAATGTTTTTCCAGTATGTTTTAAAATGATCAATGGTTGTCAATGCATGTGATGGTTGCTACATGGTTGGGTCTCAGTAGCTCTGCTACAAGTTAATCACAGAATGGGTCAGGTTGGAAAGAACCACAGTGGGTCCTCTGGTCCAACCTTCCTGCTCAAGGAGGGTCATCCCAGAGCACATGGCACAGGATTGCATCCAGATGGTTCTTGAATATCTCCAAGACTCCACAGCATCTCTGGGCAACCCGTTCCAGTGCACAGTCACACACACAGTAAAGTTTTTCCTGTTACTTCCTCTTACAGGTGGAACTTCCTGTGTGTTAGTTTCTGCCTGTTGCCTCTCATCCTATTGCTTGGCACCACTGAAAAGAGCCTGTCTGCATCATCTTGACACCCTCACTTCAGATTCTTATAGACACTGATGAGGTCCCCTCTCAGTCGTCTCTTCTTGAGGCTGAACAGACTCAGCTTCCTCAGCCTTTCCTCATAGGAGAGATGCTCCAGTCCCCTGATTACCTTTGTAGCCCTCCTGGACCTGCACCAGGAGGGAGTATTACATGTCTCTTGTCGTGAGGAGCCCAGAACTGGACACAGCACTCCAGATGTGGCCTCACAGGTCTGACTAGAGGGACAGGGTCACCCCCCTCGACCTGCTGGCAGTACTCTTCCTAATGCACCCCAGGATACCACCAGCCTTCCTGGCCCCGAGGGCACATTGCTGGCTCATGGACAGCTAGTTGTCCACCAGGATCCCCAGGTCCTTCTCCACAGAGCTGGTTTCCAGCAGATCAGCCCCCAGCCTGTCCTGGTGCTGGGGGTTGTTACCCCTGAGGTGTAGGACTGGCTTTTGTTGTATTTCAGACAGTTCTCCCCTGCCCATCTCTCCAACGTGTCAAGGTCTTTCTGAAGGGCCGCACAGCCCTCTGGGGTATCAGCCACTCCTCCCAACTTTGTGTCATCAATGAATTTGTTGAGATGGCCTCTGCCCCTTCATCCAAGTCATTGATGAACAAGTTAAACAATACTGAGCCCAGTACTGAACCTTGGAGGACAACACTAGTGACAGGCTTCCTGTAACTTGTCACAGAAAATATTTTGAGAAATTGGTCAGATGCTGAAGCAGCACACCCCTTCTGTTGTATCTTACAGGGTGATCTTACTGTTAACCCACAGGGTAGGACTGGCATTAAAAAACATTCCTTTCACGGGGACAGCTGTCCCACCGAGGCGTTGAAACGGGAACAGTGGTGGGAGGCATAGACTGTTGTTGGCCTGGTTGGAGTTACATGCCTATGCTTTTGAACTGCCAGCATCCCACCACTTGTTTACATGACTCTGGAGAGAAATGTAGGAAAGAACTGTGCAGTCAGGATCTTGGCCTTCAGCAACCCTCTCTCCCATTGATTTAGAAAGGTCAGGGTAGACAGACAAATAATTTTATGTTCCAGAAAGAAGAAATAAAAGCAGCACAAAAGAATCAGATATCTGGGGGAAAAAAAAACCAACTTCATTTCAAAAGACATCCAGTATCATAGCCATTAGGCATTGTCCAGGCATGCAATAATAAGGAAAAAAAAAAGGATATATGTGGATCAGAAAACATGCAGAAAACATGGTTCAGGAGTACAAAACAAATGCTGATGGAAAAATATTCGCCAGCAGATTTGCATTAGTAGCATAAGACAACTCCAGTTTTGCTATGCTGCCTAAATCTTAGTAATAATCTTTGTGGAATATTACTCCCACAGTGACATTTATTTTTAATTTTAATTTTCTAAATACTTGACACTCTTTCAATTCCTGAGTCAGTTGAATGTCTTATTGAAAACACATATGTTAGAGAAAGAATTTCTGGTTTGTCTTCAGCTACTACGGGGTATTTTTAATTGATATAAACATTTAAAAGAATGTAGGAATTATAGCAAGTCAGAACAATGCCATATGAAAGTAAAGAGTACTTGGGAGGTTTTTGGGGACTGCATGTGACCTAATAGATCATTCTTCCATGTGGGAAAATGTAGTATCAGGATAGTGAAGTTTCAACTGTGACCCTGAGGTGCAAGTCCTGTTGCAAGGATGAAGGTCAGTGGTTTCAGGGCAGATTGTCGGATCCCATCACACTCATAGAGGACAGTGCTAACAATAGCACTGTGATTCCTGGATTGTTTTGACCAGAATACATTAGCTTTAATTGGTGCTACTGTGAAGTGGATGAGTATTATTGACAGATAAATCAGATAGTTCCCTAGACTTCTTGTTGTAATCCAAACTTGACCAAAACTTCGGATTACAGATCTAGTTTCAGTGCTTTTATCCCTCTCTGTTGTCCGTGGTCCCCTCACATTGCCTGTATGTTGGAGAATATTTTGCTGCCATCCATCTGTAATCAACAATATGCATGAAATCTGTAAAAAACATTAAGCGTGTCTGGTTCATGGTCATTTCAAGTCGTAAGCTGTTGGGATTTGGGGTTGGTTTGTTTTTTTCTGTTGGTGTTTTTTCCTGCCTTTGTTCCCCGTCTCATCCTTTCCTGCAGCAGGAGTAGCTCCTCTAGAGAGCTCTTTATTTTTTCCAGTTACAGTGGTGCTGTTTCTGCATTGTTAGCTTCATGGTTGTGATGAAAGACTGCTTTAGAAGAGGCAGGCGATAGGAGGGTGTTCGAAAGACCTTCAAATTCAGAAATGTGTTTCCACTCCAAACTCCTCAGCAGGAAATATGAGCTTTTCCATGTTTGTATAGGCAGTGTGAGAACCCCATGTTATGAGGACGGAAGTCATCCCATGCACAGGAAACTTTGCCACAGTGTACCCAGCACATTTCCTGTGAAGAGGGTAAAGGTTAGTTTGGGGTGAAGACCATTTGTAAGCTCTTTCTGTTTCTGCTGGTAAACTGACGGAGGGGGCTGAGAGGGTTGGACTTCAAACTGCCCTATAGTAAGATTCATCATTTTCCATGGCATTGTGCCATGTTCAACTTGATGAAAGCTGTTCTGCAAAGTGAAACAGAGCTGTGCTTCTTCCTTGTTGGTTATCAGACGTGTGTGCTACGGATGTTCGCTTCCACCTACCTCTGGGTGTGTGTATTTTTGTACTCATAGAAGAAGTACTGAAGAAATAAAAATACTGTGATGACAAGTGAAATTAAAACAATATCTCATTAAGAAGAATGCTAATTGTATTTCATTTGTGAATATAGACAAAAAGTCTTAATTTGCACAAAGAACTAAGTGGCCTTAATTGCATTTTTCTATAGAAAGTACTTAAATATATTAAAGAGGTAAAATTAGGTTTTTAGATTAATTGAGTTTACTGAAGTTTCTAGTGGGGAAGGACCAAGAAAAAATTCTGTGACTTACGTGTTTATCTGTAAGTAAGTGGGATCTGTGGATGGGAAAGCAAAGAGAAAGAAAACTACTTTCTGATGCAGAAATGTCTTTTTATCTCAGTATCGCTGAAAGGTTGCATTTGGGGATTTCCACACTGCGCAAATACATTCATTGTATCTTGCGGTAGGTGGTTTCATTTTCTCGTGAAAGACTTTTCCCTGTTCTTGCTGAGGTTACCTACTTGCTCAGGATCCTCAGGTGGGCTTCAGCGAGCGACAAGATTCTTCAGGCCAAACTTCATTGTCCTTGGTAATTAGGATTCTGGTGAGTGGGAGAGTGGGAGATTAAACCAGCTTGTAAAGGGAACCTGGACTTAAGAAGTAGACTGAGAGGGGAAATACGGCCTCGTTGTGGAGCTGACAAATTAGCACCTGCTGAGTATGTTTTTGGTGGGGAAGTAACGTCAGTGGGAGGCAAGGGTTCATGTTGAATGCTGGCATCACTTAATTTCTTTTGGCTTCCCATGGACATAGTAAGAGGGATGACCTAGATCATGGAGTGAGTGGACTGAAACTCCGTTGCACAGTCAACCTGTGGATCTGCAGTAGACATAGTCTGTGTTGCTGCCCCCACGAGTTTGACTGGAAGGATCTGAATCAAGGTGTCACGGCCTTCACTTTTCCTGTTTTGATCTGTGTGAGATTCAGGACATTCACTCTCTCGTTAAAGGAGACAGAAGAGCAAAGTGCATGTTGGACTGCGAAATAAACAGCTCTTAATCTTCGTTGGTCTTAGCAGGCTTTTGCTGGATGTTTTGCTCTTGGGTTGCCTCTGCAGCCAGTAGTGGTAGGGTTGATCCAGGCCTTCACCTCCGATCGTTGCATGCTTGATAAAATCCTTGCATCTTCTTTGAAACAGCTGTTGGAGGGTTGCTGTAATTACTGAAAAATTGAGTTTGAGCCAAGATGGCAAATTTTGTTTCACTACCAAGGTTTTCTATCATTGGAGGTAATAAACAAATAATAAAAATTCCCTGTATGCGTTATACTAGAGATGGTGCTCTTGCATGAAAGGCAACATAGTCATAACTTAGCATAGTCTAGCATTTCATCCTTTCCGTTATTTTGACCATATTGATTACAGTATATAGGATGTTAGTTGAAAATCTGGTCATGCTGCAGGTCCAAAATGCTGTTTCAGGCAGTATTGACTTTCAGGTTTTTGTGTGTTGTTAAAACATTTTCAGTCAGAGAAACTTTTTATTAAGATGTTATTTGAAGAATGCAGTTGGATGAAGGAGTCCTCTTGATGTTTCAAAATGGATTTTTCAGGAACAGAAACCCTAATTTGTAAGGTTCAGGGAATGGACCTTACAGTCTGGAGAGTCTAGAGAGTTGTAAAACTAGCAAGTATCCCAAAACTACTTTTTCACTCCCTCTTGGAGATGATCGTAAATGTTTAGTAGGATTACATCCCCCTTTTTTCTTTCCTCTTTTTTTTTAAGCATTAAAGAAACTGTCGGACTCTCCCTTTTTCTCTGTTATTTTCTTCATATCAATGTATCAATAACATTTAGCCTTCCACTGCTGTTACATTTTCTGCTTTGGCATGCCAGTCAATAACTGGAGTACCCTCTTTCTCCTGCTTGTTTTATGTGTGAATGGGAAAAAAACTATTTCTTACAGTTTGATCTCACTTGACACATTTATTTCAAGGGGTAGTTTGGTAGGGGATTTTGTTTTGTTTGTTTTTCAAAAAGAGAACAGACCAAAGCATTTTGCTAAAACAATTGATGAGATAAGGAGAATATTAGCTTGTAGTTGTACAAGCTAATCATTCAGGGTTTATTCTAGGGCAGAGGTGATCATAGCTTTTGCTTGAGATGTTGCAAGCAGTCAAGACTGAGACCAAATGTCTCCAAGTTTCAAGCCCACAGGATGCGAGGCCATGCAGCTGAGCAGGTGGCATTTGCTTCCCACAGCCAGCTGACAGGACTGAAGTGGCATCTGATGAAGACCTCTTCTGCTCATGTGCTTTTGTGCTAATAGAGCACCAAATAAATATTCACATAACAGAAGGGAGCCTTGTTCAGAAGCCTTTTCTGAACTGTGGACATGGCCATTACTGGGATTGGAGGTCGACAACAGCTTCACGTGTTTCTGTTGGAAACTGAGCTTGCAACAAAACTTCATGAAGTGCAGTGCTGCATATACTGCCAGCATCCGCTGTCTGCAGTAACAGTAAGTGCAAAGCTAAAGGCTATGTGTGGATGCATCATGCCCATCTTCAGGGTAGTTTGCCTGGACATGAATTACATCAGCCTTTGGGATTGTTGGCTGCAGGAGTGGCACCAGTTCGTTACTATCCATTAAGGTACCATCTTGGGAAACTCTCTGATGTGTTAATACTACCTTTAATTTGGTAGGAGTCCTATCTCCATTGATTTTTATCAAAAACGTGATTATAAAGTTGCAGTCGTTGAAAGGATTGTAGTTCAAGCAAGTGATCAGAGCACCTGTTGTTTGTGTCTGTCAGTCCATGCAGTGAGTAGAGGGAACTAACTCATCCCTGCCTGAGCAACCACAAGGTGGGAGGGATCCAGTTTGCCCAGCTGCAGCATCAGGCCTAATCTAGTCATCTAAATTCTTTCTATAATTAGAGAGAGAGAGGTAGCTTCATGAGGTGATTCATCCCTCCTACCTTGGAAAATGATGACTCATTTGCTGGAAGTGCCTGTGTGTCACCATTGACTATGGAGAGAACCTGAGCTGAGATCAGATACCTGCCTGCTATGTAGTTTAGGTGAAATAAAATCCTTTCTGTAAGTGGTAAGAGCTCATACCTAAGTTCTTAAGCAGTGTTGGGTAATTGGTAGGGCTGGTGATTAAATCAAGAAGCTCAGACTGGAGTTCCCCGTTTCTTTTGTTGTAGTATAGCATAGATGGGACGTCTTAAAAGACATATCCTGTTAATGCAAGTGTATTTGAGTGAGATGGTAGCACTAGCAAATACAAACCTTCAGTTAACCTGTAGTAAATTTAAAAATAATTCACTTTTCCTGTGTGCTTGTTGCCAGCTGTTTATAGAAGCCTCCCTTGCACAGTAATTTCACCCAGTGGAGAAAGATCCCTACATCCTAACCTTTGGAACTTCTGTGTTTTGACACAGGATTTTTCCTCCTGACAGTGGCAATTATAATTCTTCCAAACAACAAAATTTTGTAAGTTTAACTGTAGAAAAGCAAGTATAGTAGGTAATGCTGTCTCATATTCAACGTACAATTTACATTCTTTTTTCTTAATAGCCCCAAGCTTTTTGGTAAACTTATTAACATATGTTTCCATCAGCTATTCTACCCACTCACCAAATGCTGACCTGAAGTCAGTCCACTTCAGCATAAGTTTATTTCTTTGTATTCCTGCTCTAAGTGGCTATTGCTATGACTACTGCTGGGTGAGGTGCAGTAGAGGATTATACTGTTTTTCTATTTTCAGTAAACTTTATTGTGAGCACTGCTAATCAGAAGTAAAATCTACAGTTAGTCTGAGAATGGTACCTACCCATTGGTTGTGATTTATGCAGTGTAAAAAATCTGATAATTAATCCTGATTATTTTGTTGATTTTTTTAGATGTGGATTTAACTGATGTTGATACACAAAATCCCTCCACACATGAGGAAAAGAGCTTTCTGTAAGTATGATCCATGTAAGTAAATTGAAAATGTATAATTAGGTGAGAAATTAATATTGCAATTTAAATGAATAGAGAGCATTAGAAAATTACTAAGATAATAATATTTAAATAGAAATAGCTTCAAAACAAATTAAATACCTGACTCTATTTTAACTTCCTAAGGATTGACCCTTTTTAAGGATGTCAGCAACTAAAGATTGTAGCTGAGAAAAACCAGCGGGACTGTTTAACCTAACTCCTGTCTGACCTGTACCTATGTGAACATGTTAGTTACTCTCTAATAAGGTATTTATAGGTTTTGGGGGAAGGGGCTGTGGCATTCTGTCTAAATCTCTGCAAGCACATTTTTTGGGTCTTTCTTCAGGCAGGTAGGTTTAATGGACTTACAGATTGTTAAACATCACATTATATGAAGAACAAACCAAGGAAAACCCATTGCAGCAAGAAGGGCAAAAGATTAGAAGAGTGGAAAGACTTGGAAACTGGCAAAGAATTTTGATGGAAGTTTTATTTGACCAAATATTAGAACATTCAGTACTATTTGAGAAAGTCTGGTGATTCCCTAGCCACTTAACCACTTAAACGTTATTAAATACGAAAAGCTTTTTTACTGTGCATGATCCAACCTCCGAACAACCAGGTTGGCCCAAGAGGTACATTCTTGTCCAAAACCAACTAGACACAGTCCTGAGCAAATTCCTCTAGGGGACCCTGCTTTTGAGCAGGGGAGTTGGATTAGATGTTGTCCAGAGTTTATCCAACCTCAACTATTCTGTGATTCTGTATGAACTGGTAAACTGCCTGCTTTAATTTTTGGCTGTCAGAAATTATAACTATAATGCAGAGTGTTTTTTTGTACATTGTCACTGAATCTCAAAGCTTTTGGGGATAGGATGTTCAGAGCTCTCAATTTCTGCTTCTTTCACTCAAGAATTCATTTTTTTTCCTATTTGGAATTGACTTACGACAGTTCTGAGTGGCAACAGATTGGCCTGTCTGGTAGACACAGCCCAAATTCCTTCTTTCCTAGAATGAATTTAAAATCTCATTCCTAAACTCACTGAGATTGCTAGGGTTGTGTTCAATTCAGTTGTCTTAAATGCTTAACTTGAATTTGAACTTTAGATGCCCAGTGAAGCAGTACTAGTTAAGAAGATGCTAGAGTTCCCTGTGGAGAGAGGGAAATTCTTTTGAAATCCTCCAGAGGGAGATGCTGACTAGTTAAATTCAGAGACTTAAGTTAAGCAGGTTAAATGTGCCTTTGGAGGTCTTCAGACGGGTTTGAAGTGCCTTTTAAAAACACAAGTATAAGCTAGATGCTTTATTTAATTAGAATGCATCTTGCTCATTGTTAGGTCCATCAACCTAAAAGGAAGGTAAATATTTTTCCATTTTGTAGTATGGTTCACATGCTTTGTAAAATGAATTAGGGGCTGCTGTGAAGGTGTTAGTCACTGTATTACTATCTTTCAGGTTTATCAAATTTTATTCCTCACTTCCTAAATTAATGGTGTTTGCCATAATACTGTGAAACAAATACAAATGTTCCATGACTGCAGTGCTAATGTGGCTGATGGAAGGAACACTGAAATTTATCAGCCAAGCCGAAAACACCACATTTAAAATCATAACCAATTTTTCTGTAGGTTGTGTGTTTCTTTCCTACTGCAGTGTTTCACTTCGTAGGCATTGTGAAGGAAGAATAACTGTCGTGGACGTCTGTAGACCAAGAAAGTGTAGGGTAAAGCACAGATGCTGCCATGTGCCACATCAACAGGCATCCCCTTTTGCTTTTTCTTTCCACCACCATCCCAGAATTTCAACCTCTCTCTGGCCCAGTAGGTTTTATTTATAGTTTTCATTATCCCTTTCTCATGGCAGTAGAGCCTAGAACAACACAGTGTGCTGACACTAACAACATTTCCTACCCTTTTGTTCTATGCTCTTCCAACCCGTTGTCCCTTTGTCCTTATCCCTCGTCCTTCCTCTGCAGACAGAGGCCCCATCTGACAAATTTACTTGTGCTCCCCAGGGATTATGAAAACCAGGAAACTTCATTAAGGATGGTTTAATAACTTAGACAAAGGAGAAGAGCAGCTGGTCCGTTAACGAGTCTCTCTCAAGCCCCATTCTCTGACAGAAGAGCCTTTTTTGCACGTGGCACAGTTTTCAACAATATGCTGTAAAGTGTTGCAGATGTACAGATGTACAGTTCATGCAAATGGAGTTACTGTGTATTGGATCTGCCTTGAGCATTTTATTTGAATGACCTGTGGAGATTTTATGGCAGTAAGTTTGCTGCTGTTGAAAAGAACAGTAGCTGATAGTGGCCTAAAATTTTAGTGTATGTTTTTGCTCTCTCTGTTGCTTAGCGTGGTAATGTTAGAGGACTAGCAATTGGAGACAACCTGCCGCACTCTGCTACTCTGTGAGACAAACATCAGTAAAGCCAAGCAGCTAGAAAAGAAAGGCTCTTCATGAGAAAATGACAGCAAGAGAACACAGTCCCCGCCATGGTGCAAAATCCCGCACTGTGCAACGGGCCTCCACCATCGATGTCACCTCTGACATGCTTGGCCTGTCTCTAACAGGTAGGTACCTTCGTGTCAGCCGTTCCTCTGTTATTACTCCTTTCAGGATCTTCCTTGTACTAATGTTGGGGTTTTTCTTTCAATTGCTAGAAGATTTGGATGTGTTTGGTTATCTGGAGGTAATGAGATAAAGGAGTTATGCCAAGGAATTTAAAAATCTTGAACTTGCCATTTTTAAAATAGGCAAAGCATTAAAATTGGAGAGGGGATTAAAAAGCGAAATTAAACTAGATTTTGTGCTGTTTATCAGTCAAAAATAAGCAGTGGGGAGAAAATTACAAAATAATGTCAAGGTCTAGGAAGAGTCTTCGCAACCTCCTTGTTTGACATTGTATAAAATTTTCAAGAGAGTTCGGGGAGCTGAGGCTTATCTCCCTCATCTTTTATGGTTAGTAAATTAGGATTGTAACCCTCAGAGGCTTTCTTTCATTAGTGATAGAGACAGGTACTTTCAGACCTCTTTCTAGTAACTACCACAGAGGAGATGGATCTGACTTAATAATTTGGAGTTAATAGTGGCTTTAATCCTGTTGTTTTCTACTGATATGAAATGTTTAATATTCCCATATTGCATATACTCCTGCATAAATTTACATATTTTATATGTTTTATACACTGAGATCATCCCAGGTTTTCCAGGTAGTTTTTAAATACCAGGGCTTACAGAATAAATGTTTTAGATACCAGTCATGGCTCACTGGATTAAATTATTTTTTTTTCTATAAAATTTAATTTCTTTCTCTGTATGATTGCAACTTCAGGAAGGAATTCACATGACAGTAGTGTTTGGCTAAGTGTTAATTTTTCTGCTTTATAGGAAACATTCAGGACCCAGATGAGCCGATTTTAGAGTTCAGTTTAGGTAAGCTTAC
Organism: Myiotriccus ornatus; assembly: GCA_036023395.1. Classification (NCBI taxonomy): domain Eukaryota; kingdom Metazoa; phylum Chordata; class Aves; order Passeriformes; family Tyrannidae; genus Myiotriccus; species Myiotriccus ornatus. The sequence continues at coordinate 86,162,764 of JAYRBT010000001.1, read as the reverse complement.
TGATTTTTATGCTGATTTTGGTGATGCATGCTCTTGAATATGTGTGCAGTTTAATTGTTGATTTTAAAATGCCTTTCATATAGTAAGGTTTGCAACTTCACTGTGATTTTTATGGAGTTGTGGTACGGTTTTTATGCTGCCTTTACAGTATCTTTTGTTAAGCAGCCAGCAGTTTGTTTTTGTGATGTTTCTAGAAATCTGTAATTAAAACATCTGTCCTATAAAAATTTAAATGTTTACTATGTGAATGTTTACTTTGTTTATATGAAGATACAGTGAAAGTGTCTCCACTGTCAGTGTATCAGCAGCTCAGGTCTTCAAGCAAACAGAAGATTTGCTGGAAACACCATTGTAGTGCAGAATGTTTTCTAAGAATTACCAGCTATGACACAGATCTTTTTTTCCATGGTCTTTGCTGTCAAGTGTGAGATGCAGAAGTGACCTAAATTCTGAGATAGTTAAATTTGGACAAGAAGCTTGTACATTGACTCACCTCACTTGAAGAATAAGTGAAAAATATTTTTTCATGAAAATTCAGTCCACATTTTCAACTGCAGCATGGTTTTCTTAGCTTAATAGTGGACGTATATTTGGAAGGTTATGCTCTTACAGTATGTTTGAAACGAAAAATTAGAAAATTTTCTCAGATGTGTGTAATTGTGGTATGAATAATAATTTTAACACTCTCAGAGCTGAATAAGGTACTTTAAATATTTTCAAATAAATTGAAAATATCTAGAACTGCAAAGCTATTTAGGTAAATTTCAGAATTAACTTCCTGCCTGTAGCTGAAGCAGAATTATACCACACTTTTTGTGCTGGTATCTAGCTAGATAGAATTTGGCTTTGAAGTGTAATTGAAATTTTTGGAAGTCGTCTCCTACTCACCATAATCCCTTCCCAGCAGTTAAACTCACAGTAACATTTTAGAGGAAATAAATTGCTGACATTTACAATTACAAGCTAGTTTCCTCATAGTAATGCTGCTTGATCAATGTTCAGGTGCTTCTATCTGTTCTCCATGGGCAAATGCCATTTGGTAATGGGCTTAGTGGAGCGTGACTTCAAATCAAATGCAGCCACGCTCCTGAGATTCCCAGAGGAAAACCTATGCATGTACGTGTTTATAATGAGCTGTGCCAGGAGGGCGGATAGCCAGGGGTTAGAAGAGAACAAGTTTAAGTTAAGCTCTAGAGCTCGGAGCCAGACTGATCAGATTGCACGTTTACTGTTTGCATGCACAAAGGTGAGTGGTGGTAGAACGAATATTAAGCCCTTCACTGTTCTATTGCTCAGGGTATATAAAATGCTTTTATAAATATATGGAGATAAAGATCCTGACTCTTAAATTTATTTGTCTGTTGCATACCTAAAGCTTGCAGTGAGCTGCTAACTCCATCGCTAGATCGAAAACCAAATAGTTTTGTAGCAGTGAGTGTAACTACACCTCCCCAGGCCTTCTGGACGAAGCATGCACAGACAGAAATTATTGAGGTAAGTGATGAGGTACTCCTGGATTAGACTTAAAATTGAAGCTAACACAGGAAGCATTTCTTCCTAAGAAATATCATCTTGCATTAATTTTTGGCTTTTTGTTTATGATTACAGGGAACAAGTAATCCTATCTTTCTAAGCAGCATTGCCTTTTTCCAAGACTCTCTTATCAATCAAATGACACAAATCAAACTCTCCGTGTACGATGTCAAAGATAGATCTCAGGGAACAGTAAGTTTTTTTTATTCTGTTGCCTGCCCAGTCAGTGTGGAGCAAGGAAATGAGAGGCAAGTAGATAAAACTAGTAACTTTTGTACAAGAAAGCAAAGGGATAGCAGCACTGACCATACAGAAAACAAGTTGGGAAGGGAAAAGAGAAGCCAATACTGCAAGCCAGTACTTGGCAAAGTGGGGAGCATTGCCACTTTTCTCAAATAAGGCTTGTCTGCAGCAAGTTTGGGAACCTTGGATTTAAATTAAAAAGGTCCTGTCGTTTGTTCTCTTATGTTGTGGACATGTTTAATGATCTAGATAATGGAAAGGATCCAATAACCCTGAGGCTTCTAGCCTGTGCCAAAATGCCATAATGAAACTGTACTTTTGAACAGAGCTGCTAAATTCCAGAAATCACCCTGCCCTCATACTTCAGTGATTTTGTTCAGGGCTAAGATTTGTTCCCTTACTGAAAAAAGTTTAATTGACAGTGCTCCCGTGCTACTGCTTGGTTCTTTGGGCAACTGAGGCCATTTATTCTCAGACTGTTGTTCAGAATAATGTTTCAGGCCCCACCTGTCTGCTCTTCTATGGCCTCCAGAGACAGCAGAGCTGTATCTCTCTGGCCAGTGCTTCATGGAGAGGCTCTGGGGAAAACAAATACCTCCAGAGGAGGTAGGTTCATCAGGAGGAGCTGAGTTTGGGTCAGGGAGGGACTGTTAAGTGTTCACCAAGTCAGTCTGAGCCCTGTTCAGTCATTGCTTTCAGTGTTCCTGTATTGCTGGGCCTAAACTTGTATATATTAAGGTGCCTCTGCTCATATCCTAGAGAAAGAAAAATGCTTGAAGTGCTCCAGTATAAAAAGGATTTTTATTAATTACCAAATTTATGACATTTCAAGGGTTTTTAATTAGTTATGTATCGGCATATATAATCTTATTTTTGTTCTTGGACTTTTGTGCCTAATAATTGTATTTTTGGCTTAAGTGCTGTGGACAAAGCCTTTATTTATAGTGAAGGTAAATAAGTATAGTTCTGGTACTCATTTTCTTTCAGATGTATTTGTTGGGTTCTGGGACGTTCACTGTAAAAGATCTTCTTCAGGAGAAGTATCACAGATTGCACATAACACTAAGGTTTGTAATATTCTTCTCCATTGAGGAATGAATTTTTAATTCTTGAAAGCATGCCTAAGATGTGATGAAAACCTTTTATTTGGTTAGGTTTTTAGTTCCAGGCCACTACTACAGGAAAACTAGATTATATTGCATAATAATTAAAACATGCAGAACAAGACCTTTCTAGTGTGGTGAGTAGTGGTAGATATTGTTTAGATTGGTTCTGTTGGTTCTACAAGTCAAGAAAGTATTGTCAAGACCAATTCAATGTTTGGGCATTTCCATCTGTCACCTCAGTGTTTGAGTCCATGAAGAGTGGCAGAATATTTTTTTGACTGTATTGATGTATAAAGAGCCTCTGATGGGAAGAATGAAACCCATTGAAACA
>JAYRBT010000001.1:86053451-86159451 GCA_036023395.1 Myiotriccus ornatus | reverse complement strand
TCCACTAGACCAGATTGCTCAAAGCCCCATCCAGCCTGGCCTTGAGCACTTCCACAGATGGGGCATCCACAACTTCTGTGGGCAACCTGTTCTCGGTGCCTCACCATAGTGAAGAATTTCTTCCTAATTTCAGAGCTAAGTCTGCCTTCTTTCAGTTTGAAGTGAAATCTAGGCTCTATTTAGTATTTCAACACCTACGTGTTGCTAAATTGCACATTTGTTGTTAAATAGTGTATTTACCAATATAATGCACTAGGAGTAGGAAGAGTCAGAGTACTGCATCATTGATTGATGGTTTTTTCTAGTTTAATTAATACAGGAAACTTTTGAGGAAAGAACATTACTCAAGAGGGAATGAAAAAGAGAGTGTGAGTCTAATACCAATCTTTAAGGCAGTCATTCTAATCATAGGAATCAAACCACACTCTTGAAAGCCAGTGTGGGACAAAGTTGAGGATTGGAGAAGAATTAATAAGGCAAAGTAAAATTAAGAAAAGAGAACTCTGATGTGTAAATGCACATTACAGTAGTTTGTGTTGAAAGTAGAATAGGCACCCCTGTCAGAGAAGGCAAGGGTAAGTCAACTGAAAGAGGAAAGCATAATCAGAAACGCAAAGGAAGACTGTGTTGGTAGTATTGGCATAAGCAGCAGTAGAAACCATGACTGTGATAAACTTGAGGAAGTTTCTTAGCTCAGACACCACTGACAAAATACAGGCAAAGCATTTTTATGCTATGAGAAGAAACAGGTAAGGTTTTTGTCTTTTCCACAGTGTAAAGAAAGCAAATTACATGATTTCACTATGGGAGTAGATGACGGAAATGAGTCAGAAAAGGCACCAAAAGTATGACACTGATGCTGGATAAAATAATTTATCATAGCTACGAAAGTGAGGGTGTTTTGAGGGAGATGAATGTGATTGCAGGATTTTCATGCCTGTGTGTTACACATGGTTCTTAAGTTGAAAATGGACTTTATTAACTGTCTTGTTTTGATACCAAGTATATTCTGATCATCTAAATGTGTGAATGCATGCATTTCTTTCCATTGTCATGTTACCCTCAGATGCATAAGCTGGGCACAGTACAATGTATATAAAATGCTGTATGATTTGAATACTTGAACCTTTTCTTGTAGTCACCCTGTGTTCCTGTTTCTTTCGCCTCCCCAGTACTGTCTGTTCCAGCAACTTTTGGTTTTTTGGTCTTTGTTGTTTGCATGCCAAAACATGCTGGAACAACTATGTTAAAATACCATTTAGACTCTTAAAATAATAACAGTGTCTCTACCAAAATTACTCTGTCACAGGTGAGACAGAATAAATGACATCCATAATAGATCTGGGTACTGGTGTATATTTTAAACCCAGCAAGATCAGGGTTTTTGTCCTGCTTTTCTCTTCTCTGACTCACTCTCTTTGCTGCTAGTTCACTAATGTGTGCATATGTTGTCAGCTGCCCACCCAGCAGGGAGATGGCTGCTGCTCTGGGAAAGTGGGACAGAAAGTTGTCAGTTCCTGCTGTGCAACTGCTCTCCTGTTAATAACCTGTCTCAGCAGTTAGTGGCCAGATCCCTGGGGATCTCTAGTAGTTGTTTCCACGGAACTCCCTGTTGTCCAGGATCTTTCTCTGCCTCAAGGATCTTACCTTCATTGAGAATGTTCACCTTTTTCTTTCCTAGACCACTTATTTTCATGATCCTTCTTTATAGCATCCATTTTCCTTTCTGGACTGTCAAGTCCAGAGCTTTCCCAATCTAAATAGCTTCTCTGCAGATGCAGAAGATGTGAACAGCCTCCTAACTGGTGACCTTGACTGGCTGAGGAAGATTTGGGATGTACTACTTCTGTTTAGTCCACATATAATCAAAATTTACCAGTTGCAACTCTACCAGTTGGAGTTAAACTGTACAAATAAGAGTTCAGGGTTTGGTTTCAGACATTGAAGTGCACGCGCAGCACACAAGTGTGCATGTACATCCAATTTTTTTGCTCCACAGTAATGTTCACAATTTAAGCTTCTTTTGCCTAATTGTGAAGTCTGAGCTCTTTCTGGTTTTACAGGAGCATTGAAACGTGTGTGGTTTTAGGTTGCCTGCAACTAGGAGTTCTAGTACCCCATCCCTGCAGAATGAGGGGAATGTTCTCCTTTTGGAATAACCCATTAAAAAATTATACCGAATGAAGTTGAAAAGCTTCCTATTTAAAATGTTCATTAAGTTTGAAGATAAGTAGCCTTTTATAAGTGTTCCCTTGTTGATAAACAGGTCCACCTCCAAAAAAATCTCAACGCAGAGTGTTTGTTGCAGGTCGGCTGAAAGTGACCGTGTAGGTAACATCACAGTTATTGGATGGCAAATGGAGGAAAAATCTGACCAAAGGCCTCCAGTGACAAGGTCACCAGATACAATTAATGGAAGGGTGAGTATGAGCATTGTGTCAAATTCAGAAGAATGCAGCCTTATTGCCAGCATTGAAATAAGCCAGGCTGACACCTGCTGTCAACTTTCCTGTCCATCTCGATATTTAGTGGTGGTTTACATTTTCAAAATCCTGTAAAAAGCAGCCTAATGGTGTTGAAGCCATTTTGTGTTTTGCAGAACTTTTGGGGCGCTCATGTTTCGAATTAAAGTCTTGAGGCAAATTGTAATTTACAGTGATTAAGGTTTCGCTTCAAGTGCTCATGTCCTTCATCAGAAGAGGCTCGTAGTACTGTTACAGGTTACTTGATTGCTGGATGTATTTTTTTTTCCTCATCCCCAAATATTTATTTAAGAGCAGATATTTGCAGCACTTTTTCAGCCTAGACATATGTTTAATTCTGTAAACCTTGTGTTCAGAGTATCTTGGTGATAATTGCAGTGGTATTTATGTATTACAGTTACAATGTGGATTAGTATCACTGCATATCCATCCAGACCTGTAGCTACCACATTCTGATACTTTAAGGACTCTGGAGCTGTGCTGAAGGAACATAGTTCAATGGCTGGGTGAAAATCTATGGCATTTTGAACTGTGCAGTAGAAGTAAATAGAAATGCTTAGGATTTACTCTTTTAGCCAGCAGTATTTTTTTGTCCACAGTAAATGTATTTTGAATATTTATTTAAAGCACATGTTGTGTCAAATATTTCTTTGAAGATAGGGTTATCACTGCATATTGCCCAGGCACTGAGGTTTTATTCTTTACTATTTCTGGTTTTTGTTTTTGTTTAGACTGTATTGCCAGTTGATGAAAGTTTAACAGAATCTTTAGGAATCAGATCCAAATATGCTTCACTAAGGAAAGATGCACTACTGAAATCTGGTAAGCTGCTGTGGGCTATAACAAGTAAGCTTTAGCCATCAAAAAGCTCATCTTTCCCTGTCTGCCTTGTGGCCCCAGGGCATTTCAGCAGATGTTTCATTTGAATAGGATCAGGTTGCTGATTGAGCAGTCCTTTGAGGGTCATACAGGAATAAATTATTTTGTCATTTGCACTATTTTTTATTGTAAAAACAACAGAAGCAAACTTTTGCCAGTAAGTTGACTGTAAGCGACCACTGGGGTTGAGGAGAGATACAGAGGAAAGCAGGTTGTTTTAAAACAATATTCTTGCAGAAAGGTTAGTTTTCCAGCAGTGATTGCATGAGAGGAAAGTGCAAGGTACATAGATGAAAAAAAAAAGTATTTTAAAAATTGGGTATGTATTTCATTTGTTTAATTTCCTTACCAGTGTTTTAAGTCATTTGGAGTGGAGACTTTTCCTGCAAACACTAGAGGAGTGGTCATTGCAGAATGACCGTGCGTGGAAAACCTAGACTGATGCCTGGGTAAACCAGATCATTACAGCAGTCTGTTACAGCATATTAATGAACCAAAGCCATTTACTTTAAAAAAGAGGTGACTCTGTACACTTTTAACTCAAACCCTATGCTTAAATAACACGATTTTAATTCTTTAGTGTTTGGTGGTGCCATTTGCCGAATGTATCGTTTCCCAACCACTGATGGAAATCACTTAAGAATCTTGGAGCAGATGGCTGAGAGCATCCTGTCACTGCACATCCCTAGACAATTCGTGAAGCTGCTTCTAGAAGAAGATGCAGCAAGGTGAGTTTGGAATGGTTAACATGTGCAGTAATACAGCCGTGACATATCTGTTAGTGACTTACAAAGGAATATATCTGCGTTAATGCACAGAGGCACTGAAGACAAATTAGTACAATCAGCATGTTATTGACTGTACAGTGACAGTAAATAAAACTTCAGATTTTTGGGCTTGAATATATGGTAACATGAACATACAGAGGTGCCGATAGGAGAGTGAACCCATAGTGAACACTTAGGATCATACTGCAGTTGCTGCATTTAGGGGATATGTGTTCTTCTCACAAAAGTATTCAAAGGAATATATCATTCCGTAGTTGTATGACTATACTAGGACCTGCACATTAAAATATGTTGTGTTTTTATATATGTAATAATTTATATACTTCAATACACTTTGGTTTTTTAACATGGTTTATTTTTAATCTAAAGAGAAAAATGAAGTTGAATTAAAAATAAAACCTATCTATATTTTTTCATAGTTGGAGGCAAATCTGAGTAGATGAGACAGCATAAATGAAAGTGTAATAACTCCAGCTGCTGAGGATTTTGAGAAAGGAACAGAGACAACACAGCAACTAGCTGACTAGAATGAGTAATTAGAATAGCAGAGAAGAAAAATCCAAATCACTTTGAAGGAGAACAGAATAAAACTAAGTAAAGTAAGACACTGTAAGACAGTAATGACATTGTCTCATTTTAGGAGGTGGGAGGGAGAAGGAAATCTGTTAAGCATCTTGTAGATTTCTTATGAATTTTCTTTTTTTTGAAGCAATTAACTCTCTTCCAGGCAACATATTCATTTATGACTTCTACTTCCCTACATTTGTAGGCTGTGGTTTGCAAATCTAATGGTTTGTGTATTCTTTATAAAGGCCAAGATTGGAATGTTAAGGAATTTTAGCTGTAATTTTTAGTATTGAGCTTTTATTTTGACTGTGTTTGAATCCACTCCTAGAGACCTAACTAAACATGACCTGAATTAAAATATGTAGTGCTCTCATTATTGTATATTAAGGCATTTTAGAATATTTTGAAAGAAAATCATGGGTTAATCTATTCATTTTAGGTATTTTCGTATTTTGTGAAAATTATAAACTCTCACAGGAAGGTGACAGAGACTTCTTGTAATGCATGGGAAAACTAATTTTTTTTTTTCTGCTGTTGAGTTTTGGATTTTAGTGACATGCACTTAGATTCTAGAGAATGAATGTATCTTGTCCAACTGTCCTGCTACAACCTTGCTGGAGCAGGCTAGGGATATGCCATTGCACATTTAGATATGGTTTATTTGATTTTTGTTTTAGATCTTTGTTTCTCTGCGGCTTTCCTCACAGTAGGTTTAAAAATACCCATTCATTCTGAGGTACGACCTTAACAATATAAAGATTTGGCAAGCTTATCCGTTAGGTGGATGTAATTGAAGGATCTGAAGACAAGTAAGGGAGAATTTAGGGTGAATGAAGAAAAAGATGTGGTTTTCTGTAAGACTGTAGACAGGGGAGTTTGTTTAGGCCTTAGCCACGAAATGTGACTGTTCAGATGCTCTTGCTAGAATCATACAGAGATCAGTTGGTGCCTGTTGTATACAGCTATGGGTTAATAACAGCCCATGTGATTGTTAGTACCACTTAGTGAACTGTGTGGGTCAAAGGTAAGTGCTGCTTTTGTGTAATTACCCAGAAAGACTTTCTTCTCTCTGCTCAATTGAGGTGATCCTCAGTGATTTGCACAAACACACTTTGTATTCATAGGATCTCTCACATTTGGCTGAGCTCCATTCTCTGTGCTGCAGCCCAGAGGAATGATGGACAGCTACACAAGCACAGCTGCTTCTGTCTTAACATCCTGGTGACCTTTAAAATGTCCTTGGATAATCACAACTTCTGTCTCTTACTGAAACTCTTCTGGGCCAGAGATCTTTGAAAGGAAACATCTAGCTGGGGTGGGGAATATTTTGTAAACTGCTGGATCCTTTTGATTGTTCTGCCCTTTCTGGGGTAAGGTACTGTTAAATTGTGTCTGGTGTTGACTTGTTTACTTTTCCCCTTCTTCCTTCATTCCAATTAATATCTTAATCCAAGAAGACAATAATACAAACACAACATGAAATACACTTAGTATTTTCTCAGCAACACTATTGGGGAACAGTATGTAATTCAGAATTGCCGTGTATGACTGAAAACTTGGCAGTCAGGGTGCAAGGGGAAAGCCAGGGTTTTTCCTGCTCATGTCCTGTCCTCCTTTATTCCCCCTACAGGGAAACTTGAGTGCCAAAATTCTGAATCTCAAGTGAAGGTTTTGTTGTTTCATCTTTTGTCTCTGCAAACCCTTATTAATGCTTACACCTCTTAGGCCTTCCCTGGTCTTGCAAACTGTTGTGTAGATACACAGCCGACGCAGATACTCCTTGTACCTAACATCAGATAGGTGCTAACATCCCACCTAACCTCTGCCACAGTTCTGATTTAGTTTAAGAGCCACCACAATTCAGTGGAGTAGCCTTAAAAGGTCCTCATTGTCCCAAGTCACCTATCATGATGACAGTTCCCATAATTTGCAAATCCTCATGTAGTTTAAAAGTTCTTAGAGAAAAGTGGGAAGCTTTGCTTTTGACTAACACCTGAGGCCTCTAGAAGTAACACAGTGTATTTTGCCTGTGTGGAACAGTGTACCTTGGAGTAGAGCTCAACAGCTGTGCTTCAGGTTGTATGGTTGGGAGCATTCCCAGTCTGGTGTATAGGTTACATCACAGCAAATTTGGAGTGTGTCTGCTGAGGATGGTGCTTCACTGATACAATGTGAAACTCATTCTTGGTCAAGTGGACTATGGACATAAACACCTCTCTTTCTTCCTTTTTTTTTTTGTTTTTTTTTTGTCTTTTTCCCTAGGGTTTGTGAACTAGAGGAATTAGGAGAACTGTCTCCTTGTTGGGAAAGCCTTCGCCGACAAATAGTTACTCAGTACCAAACAATTATTTTAACTTATCAGGAAAATCTAACTGACCTGCACCAGTATAAAGGTGAACTTTTTCATAATAATGTGATTCTTCTCAACCAGGTTTGGTAGTGTTTCTCTGAAATTGGGAACCCAGAATGTTTTAGTTTGATGAGTAAAAAATGCTATTATTATATTTCTTGTCTTTATTAACATTTATTGTGAGTTTGCTAATTATCTGGCAATATTCATCTGCTCCATTCTCTTATCTTACCCTGAAAGTAGAGAACAAGCATAAACAGTAACAGGAAGAATTTGTTTCGGTATTTTTTAAATTTTCTCTGCTTTTTAGCACATAGCAAATAATGAATGAAGCTTCTTGAATGTTTTAGCGTAGGCACAAGGAGAGGGTTTTTGTCCTTATTTTTCTCCTACATTTCTCAGGTCCTTCATTTAAAGCCAGTAGCTTGAAAGCTGATAAAAAGTTGGAATTTGTTCCTACGAATTTACATATACAGAGAATGAGAGTCCAGGATGATGGAGGATCAGGTATTTGTTTCTTTCTCTCCTTCTTCAACTTATCCTGTTACTTTTCGTTAAATTTTTTTTAATTTCCATCCTCAACCATACAGCCAAGTTTCTACAAAGTGCTGTACTAGCCTCAGAGTCCAAATCTCTTTTCAAAAGAAGAGGCGTAAGTATAAATATTGCCATTCTGCAGGTGGCAAAACTAGGTTCTGGAGTTACCTGTGCCCTAGGTGGCACAGGTTAGCCTTTGTACCAGGATTGGGTTAAGATGCTGTGTCCATTCCATTTTTAATTGTAGCAGAATAGCAAAGGTTCTGACTGTTGTTTGTTGTTAAGCTGGTGTGCTTTTTCTCTGTATTAATGATTATATATGGTTATGCAAAATCACATGTGTACACATCAAACTTGTTTCTTCATTAGTAACCTAGGTTTTCCCTTCTTTTACCAGTAATTCCTACTAACTATGGGCACATAGTTGTCCCTTGTGTCCATGTGAGGGATTACAGTAATGACAGGTTTTGTGTAGAGACCAATGTTCAAGAGTTCTTTTTCACTGGCAGTCTTCTAGGTTAGGAAACAAGGAAACCTATGTTCACATATGGGTCATTCACTTCAAAAAGTACTTGATGGATTTCCAAGGCCTCTAGAACAATTCAGTTTTCTATGTCCTTCAAAACACTGGCACAAAGTTTTCCAGAAGTTATATTCGGAGTTGTTTTTGAACTTCCACAATTGTTTAACCACATTAGAGATGACAAGCTTTCATTTGTAAGTCGTTTTTGTCCATCCCAGATCAGAACTACGACATAGTCACCATAGGAGCACCAGCAGCTCATTGTCAAGGCTTTAAATCAGGTGGCTTGCGGAAAAAGCTTCATAAATTTGAAGAGGCAAAGAAACAGTAAGTAGCAATATTGTTATGTCAGGTGTTATCGTGCCTTTTCCTTCTGTTCCATTCTCAGTAATTTGGAAAATCACTCCATTCTATGTTTTTCTTGCATATCATTTAATAGTTCTACTATAAAATACGAAGATTTTTCAGTGTTTGTTTTTTTTTTTCCAAAGAAGAGGGAAAACAGTTTCCTCTTTATATTACTGTATTTATTTGTTTATTAATGGGCCCTCTCTAATAGTCTTCTTATGAAGTCTTTAATTTTCCTGAATAATTGTTGATTCATTTAGTTCAGCTATTTTTAGGTGTTGGGTTTGGGCTCTGCCTAATTGTGGATTAGGACATTTATCTGAAGAATCTCCTCAGCTGCACTATGTCGTGCTTTCAACCCATTATTTTCAGTAGACTTTCACCTCTCTCATAATTTCAAGGTCATGTTACTGAGCTCTCTTCAGTTGGGAACAGCTGTGTCTAATTGGTAAATTCCTTGTTGACAAAGTGGGTTTAGTTCTGGGACTATTGCTTGAGGCCTTTCTGCTTTGCCTAAAGTTTTATGCACAGATTAGGCTTCTGAATCTGGCCTCTGCTCTACAGGCAGGATGCTTGGCCTCCACAGTCCTGTCTTCAGGGACTGTCTAGTGACCTCTCTGGAAGTACAGCCATATGTACCAGAGGACGATGCAGGAATTGGGAAGGTCACATATGCTGAAGGGCGAAACACACACAGCACTCACTCCATTTCTCAAAGAGATATTGTTATATGGGTCTGCTTTATGAGAGCAGCAGGACAAGGAGTCACTGTAGCTAGGGAAGGGAGACCTTGATCATGCCCTTCCAAAGAAAGGATTAGTACGATTTGGGGCTGATAGCAGGAGGGAGGGACGTGGGAACCAGGCTCTGCAAACTGCAGAACTAATTTTGGCAGTAGAGAAGTGAGTAACAGCATCCTGTGAACATCAGTCAGATATGTACTGATAAAAAGGTTGGTGCAAAAATAGGCCTAATGTAATTATTCCAGGCTTACGGAGTGTGTGCTAGGATAGGAGTGGAGGAAACTGTAAACCTGGAAACACTGGTATGCTAGGCTTACCCTTTGTGTTCTTTTGATACCACTATTGCTTTCCGAAATAACCACCTCCTGTCACCCTAGCCACTGAAGTGGCCTTACTCTTGCAATATATAAGTTCCCACAACTGTTTTGTTTCTTTTTTCCCCTTCACCCAATAATTAAGCTGATTGGAGAGCTTAATTTCTATCCAGCACTTTTCCTCTAAGCTTTTCAGAACTATTCCTTCTGGGTCCATGAAAACTGCAGGTTCAACGTTTGAAGAGTAACTTTCATTTTAAGTGCTTCCATGTTATCATAAAAGCCAGTGTAGGAGAACTGAGATCCATCTCCTCAGTTTCGTTGTTACATTCAACTCCTTCTCCTTTCATTGGCGTAACTGTGCTTGGTGCATTCACAACATTTCCCCAAAACAACACATGGGCATCTGGCAATCTGTGTTTTTTTTGCTTACAAGTTTAATCTTTATGTACCGGCCTTGTTGAAAAAATGACTCAAATAAGTTATTTCCCCAAACGTACTTTGTTTTGTTTCTGCTTTTGGTATTTGCTAACAATCTGCTAATTTTATTTTGGTTTTTGTTTTTGTAGCAGTTATGAGGAGTGTTGGTGAGTTTTCTGTTTCTGAGGGTTCTATAGAGAGGGTTTCTGTTGTTTGGGTTGTTTTATTTTGCTTTTCTTTGGCAAAGATCTGCTGTGTTTTAAAGTGTGCAGGGCTCTTTAATGTCATGCATCATGGCATCCCTAATCGTGCTCTAAGTAATTGTAGCTGCTTTGTAGAACATTATGTGTGAATGAATTTCATTTCATCTGCAATGTTTGTTTGTAATGAACAGCTAGCTTCCTGGCTCCCTCTGATCATAAGAAGTTAGAAAGCTGAAAATCAGAACATAAGGATTTTATATTTTTTTTCTTTGTTACTTCCAGTGAAAACTGCCTGGAACGAGAAACTTTCTGCCAGAGGTGGAAGATAATTAAGATAACTCTATATATTTTTAAATCTCAATAGTGATAGATTGGGCATGGTTTATATTTCTATAATCCATGTCTTCATTTAAACCTTTTCACTTAACTTTTGTTTATTTTTCTCAGTGTTGGGTTATTCACTGCTATGAAAAGGAAACATTACTTGATGGTTCAACAATGCAGAAGTTCTGCTGTAAATTACTCATATTAAGGTTGAACCCCTAATCCACTGAGAATTTAGGTCAGTGTTACAGTTTGCTGGTATAGTACAATGAAAGCTGTTCATTTGAAAAAGCAATTGCAGGTTGGAAAGTAAGTATATGTGAACTTTACACCATGAATTTTTCTCACAATCATCCCAGCAAAATGTCTGTGATTAAAAATATAGTAACTTTAATCAAATCTTAATATGCTGCATGGCCTTTCCTGCCAAATATGTCTTTATGCATGTTAACCACACTGTCGTGGAAAAAAATTGCTCAGAGGAATTGTCACTAAAATCACTGGTCACTAGAGAACACAAATCATGTACAGAGAAAGTCCTAAAAGCTGAGACTTAATTTGCTGTATTGCACAGCAGTTGTGGGGAGTGGTTGTTCTCTGCTCCACTCAGGTGAGTGACCAGAGCACAAACAAGGAAACTCTTTCAAGAATCACTTCTGCATTACATCCTTTGGAAACAAATCCCTCGTCTTTCTTTTTGTAATGGAGCTCAGACAGATAATGGCATTAAGGTCCCCCCTTGCCTTAATATCAGTTAAGGGACAAGAACTGGATTTGTGGCACGACTTTAAAGCATGCCCCACGCAATCCTCCTGTCTTACCTCACAGATACGCTGCAGAAATTAATGGCATTGCTCTAAGGGTAGTAGAGGAATTCACACTTCTTGGAGGCCGTGATCTGTGGTAACTGTGCCTGGAAAAGAAACACCTCTCCATGTAGCCTCTCAGCATGGCCCTGTCCATTGAACAGTGCTGAGACTGGTGCAAACAGTAGGTTCTTCCCGTGCTGTTACTATGCTGAAGCCATTCGTGACCGGGGAAAAAAATAAAATTAAGATAATATACACTTGGTGTCACCTCAGGCTTGATGCCATGTTGTGAATGGGCATCGCACTTGTCACAGCTGGAGCTGATGTAAAGGCCTGGTCTTTGGATACCTTTCCTACTGGGAAGAAAAAAGCCAGCATATTTCTTGACAAAGAGAGTAGTGATCAGTTGGTTCTAAATAACTAAGAGCGCAGCTTCAGCCTAAGGTAATTTTCTAAGCTAAAAGGCAGCTTTTGTGAATGGCTTTTCTCAGGTAGGATTAAATCACCCTTTGGAAGTGCTGTTCTCTCTCCAGTAGTTACAGAATATCTGTCTCATACTGGATAAGCAACTTATGTAGACATAAACATAAGAGGACATAAACTATTCTCCACTGGCAAGTAAGCAGTCTTAATGGAGTTGCAGTATCCCAATATAAAGACATGTTTTATTGGTATAGTTTATTTCCCTTACTGTTTGTAAAAGTCTAAAACTTGGTATTGCTTGATATTGTCACAGATGAGTTTACAATGGGGAGAGTTGCATCATGTCCCTAGTTCAGTATATTAAGTGTGTGCAAACAGAAACTACACCAAGGACAGTGTCCTTGGATTAGCCTGAAAATACACATTGGTTTTTTACATATCATAAAATTGCTTTTACTGGTGTAATTTGATTTAGGCCTGCAAGAGAGGAAAGTATATACTAGGATTTTTTTTTTTTTAATACCACAGTGTTTGCATTATGGATCTCATGGCATTTCTCTGTTAGAAGGAATGAAAATTTTCTTTCTGTGGTGCTGTTAGCTATGTGATAAAACAGGTTTGTAAAGCAGGCCTTAGTGAAGTATCTGTGTAGTAAGGAGAGGGAGAAGGGGGCAAGTTGCCTCTGCAAACAGTGGCTCTTTATCTGATGGCAAAATCTGTCTCCCGTATTCTCCTCAGCAAAACTGTCCCTCTGGTATACAAACTCTGCCCACATCCCCTTGGCATAAATGATTAGTAAATCTGCATCTGAATGCTTTCAGTAAAGGCAGAGAAGGCTCTAGGATCATGTTCCTGCTGTGCAATTGCCCACTGGCCTTTCACTGCTAATCACTAGCTTAGGTAAATTTTTGTTGTCTGCCATTAATTCCCCAGCATGCTACTGTGATGTGCATACCTCTAGATCAATTCCCCCCCTAAAATCAGTCTTTCTTTTTCAGCACTTCAACAAGTTCCCAGTCTATAATATACATCCCACAGGACATTGTTAGAGCAAAGGAAATTATTGCACAAATCAACACCCTGAAAACGCAAGTCAGTTACTATGCAGAAAGGCTCTCAAGAGCTGCCAAGGATAGATCAGCTAATGGCCTTGAAAGAACACTTGCTATCCTGGCAGACAAGGTAGGAGAGTAATTCATTTCCCCACTGAAGCACAGTTTGGGGTTTTTTTCTGTCTTTAGTAGGATTTCTTAAAACATCTATTTTACCTTGTTCAGTAGTGTGTTGTAACATGTACAGTCCTAAAGAAAAAGTTAGATCAACCTTTAAAATTTCCTGCTTTTATTTAGGCTGTGTCCTACTTTTCACACTCTTGCCTTCTGCTCCTCTTGAGAGTGCAGTGGAGAGCAATGTTCTCTAATTCTCTCTATTCATTCATCATATTCCAGTAATGTGCATTCTTCACTTTCTTTTATATCCTTTTCTCCATAACCACCTGGGATGTTTTAATACTCTGAGTCATCTGTCAAGCAGCAGCAACTGTGCAAAAGTTAGTGACACAATTCTGTATTTTTCCACTGGTGAAATAAGGAATAGTGATGACACAGCCTTTGCTTGAATTGTAGAGATGTAAACCAGTTATTTCTTGAGGTGTGCTAACTAAAACCAGACTGGACCCACAGCTGAACACAACCTTACAGGGAGAGAAAAACCCTAATACAGTTTTACTGACCCCTTCTGTCCTTGAGGCAGATTGAAGGTTGTAGACAGCAGCAGTGGCCAGTCAGCTTACCATAAATTGTCCCAGTGGAGGAGATATACATGCAACTTCGTAGAGTGCAAAAAATAGTGTGACCTCATGTGAATGTATTATTTGTTCACTCTGAGTACAGTGGGTATAACTGATCTGCTGGATTTTCTACAGCTGGATAATGTGTATATATAACATAGTAAAGTCTTGTTTGTTGTTTTTTAAAATAGACACGCAGGCCGCATAGTTTTCATATTCATGTAATTTATAGAAATTCTTTAATACAAAACCACTAAATAAGGTAGGGAACAGAATGCATTAATTAGTGGGTTTACCTTCAACCCTCTTCTTAAGTGTTGTTATGATTCCAGATGCGATGATGGAAGTGGAGCTTCGTCTCTCTGGCGTGGCAACTCTTGTATGGGGTATAAAAATCATATAATTATAGAATATACTGAGTTGGAAGGGACCTGTTAGGGTCACGAAATCTAACTCCTGGCCCTGCGCAGGACACCCCAAGAGTCACACCATGTGCCCAAGAGTATTGTCCAAATTTGTCTTGAACTCT
Organism: Myiotriccus ornatus; assembly: GCA_036023395.1. NCBI lineage: Eukaryota > Metazoa > Chordata > Aves > Passeriformes > Tyrannidae > Myiotriccus > Myiotriccus ornatus. The sequence continues at coordinate 86,145,422 of JAYRBT010000001.1, read as the reverse complement.
GTCAGGCTTGGTGCTGTGACCATTCCCTGGGGAGCCTGTTCCAGTGCCCAAACACTGGACACATGTCTGCACGTTGTTCTAAGCTTTCATCAAATGGAGAGTGAAGTGCAAATAAAGGCAAACTGCACATTCCTTAGTGAAATTTTCAACAATTGCAAGGCTAATGTAGTAGTACAGACTTTGGAAATGCACCATTGGTGTTTTGGAATCCTATTCTGTTTTTTAAGGACATTCTGTAAATTTTTTCTAAAGGTGCCATAAAGCAATAGTTTCTTTTACAGAATACTAGTCATTTTTTTCTTTCTGTGAAAAAATACAGTATGAATTGTGTATAGAATAATAAAAAGTTTTTGAAATGTGGCTGTTTTGTTGCTTTTTAGACCCGGCAACTTGTCACAGTGTGTGACTGCAAGCTGTTGGCAAATTCAATACATGGACTGAATGCTGCAAGGCCAGACTATATAGCTTCAAAAGCATCTCCAACCTCTGGAGAAGGGGAACAAGTCATGCTGAGGAATGATCAAGATACACTTGTGGCTAGATGGACAGGAAGAAACAGCCGATCTTCTCTGCAGGTGGATTGGCATGAAGAGGAATGGGTATGTTCCCTTAGTGGAGTGATGAATACTTTCCTCTTTTTACTTGTGTTTGCTGTGTTCTTTTTTGACAAGCTCTGTAGCTGCTCACCAGATATACATAGGATCAGTATTTAGGAGATTGGTCAATTAGAAAAAAAGTTGCCTCTATCCTGTGCTCAGTTACTCCTTGGCGTGGGAATATAAACAGGCCTCAATAAATATTTCTGGGTCTCCTAAAACAGCAGAAATTGTTACGGTGGGTGCATAGCTTCTTTGAGATCAGTTCCAAGGGAAAGTAAGTAGCTTTTAAAGTAAAAAACTGGCCACGTGCTACAATGGGCTTTTGCACTTCTCCAAAATAAGGTGTATTTTGTGTGTTAGCTATACAAGTCAGCCTTCCTATTTTTATTCTCGGCTAACCGTTTAGAGCTTGCAGTCTGTCACTGTTCTGATTATGAACAGCATTTTAATGCTATTTGCACAAAGTATTCAAATGGTTTCCTTACCACCCTGCCAATCAAAATGAGAGTTGGACTGTGTAAATTCTGCCATTGTGAAATATAAACAGAAATTAATTAAATTGCACAAATTGTTAGGATTAATTAAACAATTATGAATATTCCAAAATACCAATTTTTTAAAAGATCCAATTCATTTTGGAAATAATTCCTTGCTAGTTTCAATTATTTTGGCATACTTTTACTTACAGTCAAAGTCACAGTAATGAGATACAAATAAAGCTAATTCAGTTATTTAGACAGTACTATAATACAGTAATTTTATCTGTTGTTCACTGAGTTATATAGAAAAAAAGATGTGTGAGTGTATACAATGATTATGTCAAACACGAATTTCAAGAATAAACAGTAGTGCCAGTTGGAAATTGGAATAACATTGCAGGAAGAGGCACTTAAAATTGTTTGGCAAATTAACTTAGAAAATAGTTTCTCAATTTTGCACATAACTCATGTCACTACATATTGTTGGCATGCTGGTATGCATTATGTATCCATAGTTTGTGTGTGCACACGGGTAACCATGATAGGCCAGAGGAAATTTTCAGAGGTATGGTGACTAGAATCACGGGAGGAAACATATTGGCAAGGGGTTTGTTACCCAATGTCTCTTTTCTTTTTAAATTGAGAAGGAAATGTTTTCTTTTAAGGAGAAAGTTTGGTTGAATGTCGACAAAAGCCTGGAGTGTATTATACAGAGAGTGGACAAACTTCTCCAGAAGGAACGCTTGCAAAGCGACAGCTGTGAAGATGTTTTCCAGTGTGACGTCAGCAGTACTAGTAAGAAAGGTAATCGGGACACTCGTGCCTACTGGATAAATCCAGAAGATTTAAATGAGACCTCATCATCCTCACCACCTTCATCATCCTCACCACCATCTTCATCCACACCATCCTGTGCATGCCATTCCCTCAGAAAGACAAGTGCGTATGCCAGACTCTGCTTCTCACTGCTGCTCTCCTCCTGTGCGCTGGCATAATTCCTAAGCCTCCCTTTCATCCCTCCTTGTGTTTTTAGTTCAGTGGTGGTGTTAAGCAGTGATGTCAGGCAGAAAGGGCTCTCGGTGTGCTGGGCGTGCTAAGCCCATTACTTATTTTCACGTAAGTGGTCTCAGTGAAATCATTGCCAAATCCACTGATGACCATGGCATTTGGTTTTCACTCTGAGTGTTCTAAGCTGGTAAAACAGCTGTTTGGGTTAGCATATGTCAAACACCACCTCTAGCAGCTTTCCTGTTGGCATCAGCTTCTTTGCAGCAATCAAAGCTTATTACAGTGAACCTCTTTAGAAGATAAATAGAACACGAGAGAAGTGCAGGCACTACCACAAAAATGATGGTCCCAGCTGGGCTACCAAAGCATGGGAGGAAGCCAAGTAGTCCCATTAGATTGAGTTGAATTTGAATGAACTTACTGGATTTCAAAGCAAATTTTAACAAAAATTGTCAAGAGCTGTGTTGCTGAGGCACTCAGTTATTTAGACTTCTTGTAGCTGGAAGGTAGGAATTGGCAGTGCAAGCTCTCAGTGGAATTATCCAATCTAAATTTGAGCTAAAAGTGGGTGCTGGATTGAACTCAGCATTAGGTGGTGAACATGTGAATGAAAAATGTCTTTATCAATTTAGATTGACATTTTTGCAGCTGTGCATTAAATTTCGTAATTATTTAATCTACTTATATATTTGTTTGACTTATTCTCACATGCTTTACATGTGATCACTATGATCTGGGCACTTAATAGAGCAGGTGGGCAAAGTAAAGCTTTAGAAAGATTTATTTGTGTTTTCATTTCCTTTTTCCTGTTCTGTCTTATCGTTTGATGGCCCCCTTGTCCCTTATGTGTGAATGTGACTTCATGTCCATCCCATTGTTAGTGTTGCAGTGCAAGGCAGTACCTTAAGAAAAAGAAAGCAAAAAGGAAGTTAAAATAAATGTTAATATATTTTTTGTAGCTTTGCACATGATACATATAGTTTGTTTAGTCTCTTAGAAGACTGTGTTTTTCTAGATTAGACTGACATATTTGCATATTATAAAGGACTAGGAGAGTTGATTCATCTTTCAGATTATGAAGTCAATCTTTGTCTAAATTTCTTCTACCAGTTTGATACCTATAAATGTTTTTATTTGCTAGATGGTTTACATAAAGTTTTATATGTATTTACGTGAAAGTTTAATCAGTAACCTTCAATGTTCATGTCAGTGATTAAAAGTTGTGGATTTTAAATATAAATATTAAAAAGAATAGGAATAATCTGTGATGGGTGATATCAGAAGCTTTTTCCAAGAGAATTTGATGGTGAAAACATCTTAGAACAATAATTTTCTTTCATTTTCAGCTGATATTTTAATTCCACTCTGGATCTTGACACTTAAGACTGTATGAAAGTGGAATTGGCTGCATATACCTACCAAAGGTTTTGTTAGTGCAAAGAATTTCTTTAACCTTTCCCTTCTGTTCATCCAAAATAGGCAAAAAAATCTTTCTATTTAATTGACAGAACCTGCGACAGAAACATTAAATTGAGAAGTGTAGCCAGTTTTAAGGCTAAGGGACTTGCTGCCATTTCCCAGTGCTACCTAATTGTTAGGAATCTCTGAAGTCTGACTATCAATTAACGTTGAGTGAATTTAACTTAAGAAATCCCAAGGAGGGAATCCTGTTTCTTAGGTATCTGGTGCAAACATTGTTCATAAGTCTTAACAAGCAATCTGAGTGCTTGATCACATTCTCATCAGATGTAGTTCCTAATTAATGCTCAGTATTTTTGATGGAGGAACAGGTTCAATACTATGGAAAAAAAAAAACACTGGGAATTTTTCCATTGAGTTACTCTCCTTGACTCCAAAGCTAACCTGATAAATATTTTTAAGCTAAAGGAGCGTTGATTTAGACTAGTTTTAAGAAATAACTTTTTTTTACAATGAGGGTGGCAAAACACTGGCACAGGTTGCCCAGAGAGGTGGCAGATGCCCCATCCCTGCAAATATTCAAAGTCACATTGGATGAGGCTTTGAGCAACCTATTTCGTGGAAGATGTCCCTGCTTATTGCAGGGGGGGTTGGGCAGTTTGATCCTCCCAATGAAGGGAGTGTGGAATACTCACAGGCTTCACCAGTGAGGTTTCAGCTGTTAATATACAATCTATTGCTTGTGTTAGTTGTCTCAGAAATTGTATAACAGAATTTTGACTGTAGCAAAGTACAATTTTTTTGTTATTCTTGCAATGTGGGTGCCTTAATGTCCTTTTCTGTTAAGTGCATTGAACTTACTGCTAGTCTTTTGCTCTTCTGTTTAGCAGCCTTACTGCCAGCTTATTCTATAATTGCAGTAAACCAGCGGTTCTCAAATTGTGCCCTGTGGATCACTGGAGACTGACAGGTAATCCACAGTGAGCCTGCAGGTACTGGCTTTCCTCCAAGTCCCAATCCAGGTGATCCTCTGATCATAAACAATGGACAGTGGAGGAGACAGCCCATGCCCTTGGTGCCTGCAGGCAAGCGAGTATTTCTGCTGAGCTCCTCTTCACTCAGTGAAAGTGTTTGAGAACCCTGGCATTGAGCATTTGAGTTGCTTGTATTTAGACTGTGTTGCTGCTCCTTAATCATGCATGTTGCCCCTCCATTTCTGTGCAGATTGCAGCCCCACTCCGGAAGAATCTGGCGCAGGTATGTGCATTCATGGCTTCTGCTTCTTCTGAAAATTGCAGGGGTTTCTTCACAGTTAATTGAACAAGTGCCTTGCTGTTAAGATTGACCATTCTGAAATGGTAATGCTCTGTAACACCACGTGAGTTACCTCAGCTGTTGAGAAGTTATTATTTCCTAAGAATACAGGGGGCATATGTTAACTTCTCATGTCCAGGTATGTGAGAGCACTTGTTCATGGCCTATTTGGTTTTTCCAGTTAATGTGTTTTAGCAAATGGATGTAGGTGACAATGGTTTGAGGCCTGTTCCAAATGTCACTGAAACCTGTGGAAGTCTGGAACCTCAGACATTTCAGATGCACCCTTTCATATGTGCTGCTGAGCTGGCCTTTCTGAATGAGAACTTGAGCAGAACACGGAGCAGTGAAAAAGGCTGATGAAAAATCTCTGATGTGGGTACACACCAAGCAGTGTTGGGCATTGCAAGTCTGATGTTTCAGAATACAAAATTTAGGTGTCTTGTCCCACTGTTAGCCTTCTTTCTTCTGTCTTTGTACTTCCATATACATTTACAAGGTCTGAATAATATGCCTTTTCAATTCCACTCTCTCCTAGATAGATGTCTGTAGTTTCTTCTATTTGAGAGTAGTTTAATCTGAGTTCAGTTAAGGTTCAGTCTTTGAACTGTTATAGTGTGGGCTCCTGGGTTTAGTGTAACCAAAGGGAAATAAAGCCTCAGTGCAGTTACGATTTTCATTTTCACAAAATATATTGAAATTCTTCTCAGCTACCCACCCTGTTTCCTTCTATCACTGGGAAAATATTTCTAATCAATAAAAGACTCCACGAGTTTTTAATTCTGGGAACATCCCTTTAGTTTTTTCAAAATACGAATGTGGTGCACAAATGTAGTCAGGTCACCCCAACTTGATACCCTTATACACCCAAACATGCATATTGAACTTAAGTGGCTGAAGCTGCAATGTGTAATGAAGCACTTAAGTGCCTTTTTAAGTGGGTTGCTGATTATATTTTACTAGATTAGGGATAAGTAACTACCATTTACTTTATAAGTCTCATTTTTAGAGATCATGAGTCATTGCAGCCTTGACCTAGATAAAGGGCAACTGTGGGTGCACGATACTTTGATTTATGGATGCTTTTTTTTAATACGAAAAACCTAAAAATATCTTTTCAAGTCTCTGGAGGACAGCTGTTTTAATAATATTTTATTTCTCTGTAGAAGAGAGACCCTTAGGGGGAAAAAGGCAAAAACTTTTCTCTCTCTCTCTCTCTTCTCTTCCTTCCTTCCCTCGCCCCCACCCCCTTGCCCCTTCCTTCAAAATGCCACATTTGAAAATATATTTTAAGGTATGACTTTGGTCAGCAGCAATCATAAGAAAAATAGCAAAAACATACAGGACCAAGTCTGACCCTTATTTAACAGTCAGAATTCAGTTGCAGTTGACTGAGTGGACACTGCAGGACTTGTCTATTGCTGTACAACATGAAGTGTTTAAAGCAGATGACAGGCATTCTGATGTTTTGTGCGATGCCAGTTTTTAAATAGAGTAACTAACAACATTTCCTAGAAACCTCTGATTAAAAACTAGGATTTGTGTCCCAGACCTGCCAACAGCTAGCTTGGACTGGGTCTCTGGCTGTTGTATATCTGTAACACCTTGTTGTATCTCCATTGTTTCAGGCCTTACGTCAAATCATCTTATCTATGGGTCTGCTCAGTGGAGTCCATAATAGTTTTTAAAAGATCATCTCATAGAACAGAACAGCAGAGCCCAGAGTAGAGTTCATATGAGAACTAGAACCTCGTGCTGTTTGAAGGTGCCATTGATTGATTTGATAGAAAATACACCTTTAGTAATAAAGTTCTGTTAGGAAAATTAACGAGGGGAAGAGAGAAGGATGGGAGAATCCTGGTGAAAGCTGAACACTCAGCTTTCTTAATAATTCTTTCAGAATTATTGAAATACTGGGAGTGAAACGTTCCGATCTGATTTGAGCCTGGGAGTGCAATTACTTTTATTCCTGCTTACTGTTAATAGCAACTACCATTGACTAAAAAATTAAAAGAACATAGGTGAAGTAGGAGGCAAAAAGCTTTTAGATTTTTGCAGACTGACAAGGGTTTAGCTTTTTCATGGCTATAATTTTAAACCAAGAGAATACACAGCACAGAGGATTTTTGCTCACTCCCCTGGAGGAGCCCCTGCATTGAATATGAGTGCTCGGAGAAAAAAAAGTCTTAACAATTGCTTTATCTTCACCATACTTTGTGTACTTTGTAATTACCACAGGTAAACATATCTTTCAAATGAAGTGCTACCAGACACACTACAGTTTTAAATCTCCTCTGAGTTAGTAACTACAAACATATATGTACATCCAGGCAATGAGATGATGATGATGTGCTGAAAGATATTTTCAGTTCTTTTTGTCATTCTCATTGCTTATAGAAAAGCTCTTAAATGCAGTAAGAGAAACACTGTTAGTATCATCTCTATTTTGCTTTCTAAGTGATCACAGGGCCATGTTGTGACATCTGACTAATTTTGAGAGAAAATACTTTATAAAGACAGGCTGCAATTCCTTGCCTGTTCTTTTGATGTTTCCTGCTTTTTTATGGCAGTGGAACAGAGCCAAATAACTTCCCCTATGAGTAGTTTAGGAGGTTATCTATCTGCAGCATAGAACAAAAGTCGAAAGGATAGTTTTGTTAATCTTGTCAGTTATGTTTCTGCTAGTAGACTTCATGAATTCTCCTCTCTGGCTGGTTATCAAATAAATGTTTATTAACTCTTAGTCCTTTCTTTGAGTCAAAATCTCAAACAACTTCCTTTCAGGGGCTTCAAGTGTCTCATTCATGCAGGTTCTGATCTGTACGTTGCCCTGTTCCTACAGCCAGCTGGGCTGGGAGTTGTGTATGTTTGTGAGCTCCACTGCTTTTTAAAAATAAAACACATTGTTCTTCCCTTTAAAAAGAGAAGTGTTCTGTTTCAACCTTACATTAACGAGCACAAAACCAAAGCCCTGTTCTATTTTCTTTCTGTATTGGAGAGAGAATGGATTTTGGTATGGCATCTGAATAATTTTTTGTAAACTCGTGGAAAATTTTTTTTAAATTGGTGGTAAGGCAGAAGATGATAGAAGGAAAGAAAAGAAACTGAACATGTGGGATATTTTAAGGCAGAGCAGTCTCTTAGGGAGAAGGAATGGCACGATATTTGGGGTACTGAAATAGGACTTGGGCAACCCAGTTTCACTTCTGTGCTTCCTGTGTAGGACCTTGAACAAAATCCCTCTGGGTCATATCATGTGTATTTCAGTGGAAGAAGAGCTCCAAAGTTCTTCCAAGGTTTTGGATGACTCTCGTCTAAATCAAAATCACTGTATTTAGTATTTCTTGTTAGCTCCCTCTAAGCCTTTGAAACTACTCAGGAGACAGAAAACACTTAGAAGAGTACCTACATGAATTTCTCACCTCTCTGCCTTACTATTCTTATGCTACAAATGGGAGATAAGCCTTGTCTTGCCTCACTGAGGTGCAATAAGGATCAGTAAGGTGGTGAGACAGTTGAATGATATACCTCTGAGTCCACAAAGGGTTCAAAGGCAAGATATTTGGGAAAAACCTCATTGACAGAAATGGCTAAGCAGATGTTCACTGTTTCTGTAATCCAGTGGACTCCATACTGTCTGTCCATGTATGCGCTGTGAAAGGGTGTGTTTGAACATGAGTGTGCAGTTATATACGCTTCTGTATATAGTTATTCATCTTTCTGTTATGATTTCCAAATCAACCGTTGATCAAATCAGCCTGTTCTGTGGGTACGATCTGGGAACTTTTACATGGTCTGGAAAGTCATAACAGCCTTACAGAGTAAAATTCTCCATGTATTCCTCATGCACTAACCACTCTGTAAGATTACTGAGTTATTACCAAGCATGGAATAACCATCCAGCCAAAATAAAACGAGCTCTAAATATGAATTATCAACAGGTTTGACTTGCAACAGGGAGTTTGTTCTTAATGTGTGTATTTGTTTCAAATAAAGTACTTCCAGTGCTGCTAATTTTTTTTTTCTTTTAAGCAGGTGAATGGAGTGAAGCTCTTTATCCTTTGCTGACCACACTCACCGACTGTGTAGCCATGATGAGTGACAAGGCAAAGAAAGCCATGGTCTTTTTATTAATGCAGGACAGCGCCCCAACAATAGGGCTCTGCCTCAGCCTTCAGTATCGCAGGGATGTTGTGTTCTGCCAAACTGTAAGCAAGCAAATATGCATGTTTTGATTGCACTTCCACATGCAGTGGGATTTATGTGAAGTATGAAAGATTACTGTTTTCAGAACTTTTCAGATCTCTTCTTGGGTTTGACAGTGTGACCTCCCCTCACGGGCTGTGCTAGCCTGTCCTTTCTGGTCACTTATATTCATTTGACAGTATAATAACTTACATGTCCCCTTGGTTATGCATTCATCATTTTTGAAAAAAATTATTCCAGAACTAGTGAAAATACACTTCTGTCTACAGAAATAACCTTTGCATTTCAGTGTCACCAAACTAAAAGCAGAAGTTAGATGTGAAAGAGGGGGGCAAAAAAGCCCATGAGCAGCAAGTGTAGTCCCTCAGCTACCTTTTGGGTTTTTTTCTGCATTGAGAAACCCAACAGACATATTGCACCTAGGGAGAGAAGTCCAGCTACAGGGAGAGAAATGAGTTCTGGTTTTTCCTAGAAGTTCTGTTTCTGGGGCTGCTGGGATCTCTTGTGTCAGGCATTGACTGGCAGGTGTCTGCACTAAAAAAACTTCCACATTTCTTTTGCCCACTATGCTTCCGTAGTGCATCTACTTCCTTGTGAAATCGGTATCTCATTCATGCATTTCAAACAGTTTATCTCTTGGACTTCATTTGGCAGGGCTTTTGTCCTAAAATTTAATATCAGAAATGTAAAACAAGTGACAGGACAAGAGGAAATGGCCTCAAGTTGTATCAGGAGTGGTTTAGATTAGATGCTAGGAAAAATTTCTTCATGGAAAGGGTTGTAAAGCACTGGAACAGTCTGCCCAAGAAAGTGGTGGAATCACCATCCCTGGAAGTGTTCAAAAAACTTGTGGATATGGCACTTGAGGACATGGTTTAGTTGTGTTCAGGGTGGTGGTGCTAGGTTGAAGGTTGGACTTGGTGATCTTAGAGGTCTTTTCCAACCTTAACAATTCTTTGGTTCTGTGATCTCAGGGACAAAAAAAAAATCAGGGAATTTTTCTGTATAAAACCCACTTGATATTGCAGATAATTTTTAAACTCAATGCTTTGAACATGTTTACCCATCATAATCAGAACTTTATCCCCTTCTGTTTAATTCTGTAAGAAAGTCATGCACCTCTGTGCAGAGCATATGGCAATGACCTGTTAAATTCCTCCGTTGACTTAAGAGTAGTACTAATCTTGGATCATGGTACTGGCCTTAGCACCAGGTCTTCAGGACCTAATTCTGAATATCTTGTAACACTAGAGTTTAAATCTGCATAATGCAAACAGATACTGCATTTTTAAGCTTTCTCAAATGCCATTCTTAAAAACCCAATCATTTATTTATACTATCTAAATTCATGGCCTGGAACCAAATCTGTTGTTTTTCCATTTGAAATAAAACAATTTTCTCTTTTGTAATTCGTACGTTGTAGGCCCTACCACAAGTGATTGTATCCTGAAAACAAATAAATGCAAGACATACAGCAGTGCCATTTTAAGAAAGATTGTGAGACGAAAGCAGAGTGCCCTGAATCTGATTTTATGAATTTTTGTAGGGTTTGTTGGTTGGTTATCTCTCTTCATCAAGGAAAAGAAGAGTGATGTTTAAGGGAAAAGAGCATCTGTCAGACAGATTTTATGGCACTTCTTATAAGTGATGCTGGTTTTGTATGGGACTGAAGTGCCTTTTTTGTCTTGAATCGCTTCATTCTTGTCTATTTTCTCTCTCACAGCTGACAGCTCTTATTTGCGGTTTCATTATCAAGCTGAGGAACTGCCTGCATGATGATGGATTTCTAAGACAACTCTACACCATTGGCTTGCTGGCACAGTTTGAGAGCCTGCTGAGCACTTATGGTAAAGGCACAGGGCCAGGGGATGTGATTATCTGTTGAGTCAGCAAATTCTGCATTGAATTGGCTACAGCAAAATAGAAGTGTTTGAGACAATCCACAGCTCAGCTACAAAATGATTTTGAAAACTGAAATACAGAGCTAGGTTATATCTGGGAGTATTTAATTAGCTAACAACTCTGAATTTCTTTGCACTTATTTGAATTACTTCTAAAAGATAAAGTGTACTTGTCTTATAATGTCAAAGGTTTAAGAAAGACTAAAACATATCACAGGGGTATTTTTTTTCAGAAAATAAATGGATTGAAGTTCTGGTAAATTGGGAGAAACTGTGCCCAAAATATGCTTTTTGAATTTTCTTGACCTTCTGTAGTCTTACGGTACAAAGTGAGGTTGAAGAGAGAATATGAAAAGGAAAACTACTTCACTTCAGAGTGTGTCACTCCTGTTTAAACAGCCATCTGGATGCCAGTTAGGGAACGCTTTACCGGAAAAATCCAGAATACCTTGTAGCTTTTCCAACACAAAGAGTATCATGGCTCTGACAATGCTGAGTAGTATCATCTAAATTGGAAAATCAGCATATAAGCTACTTGAAGAACAGTCATCTGGACTGTTGTAGATAACTGGGTGTTCTCTAAACGGTCTGAGCCCACAGAGTCAGTCACGACATTGTCTGTAGGTCAAGGAGGAGGCCTGGGCTGCATGACCTTCTTCATTTGTGGAACTTCTTAATGGAGTGGTGACCTACTGTCGCCATCAGATGGATAAAGTGAAGTTGTACGTAACAAATAATGATTATGTTTCACTTTTTACTCTTTAATTTAGGTGAGGAGCTGGCAATGCTGGAGGACATGAGTTTGGGAATCATGGACTTGAGGAATGTAACCTTTAAAGTAACTCAGGCTACATCAAATACATCTACTGACATGCTGCCAGTCATCACTGGAAATCGGTAACAAAAATATACTTTACTCTGGACGAGATGGGGATATGCCAAAATTTAGCTTTTTCTACCCAAGTTGTAGGAGAGCTGCCGTATTAATGAGCAAAGCAAAAGCAGCTTTTGTTAGGAAGTTAGCAAAACTAAATGTCCATGAGGATGTAAAATCAACATTACAGGTTGATGCAGGTTTGTTTTTGAACTAGAATAGATTGGGAGCAAGCTGTAGCAATTCCTTAAAGTCAGTTTTGATTGATACTTGGGTTTTATTGTGTTACACACTTTTTATTTATTTATATATGAACATAATAGTTGTACTATGTTCTAGATGTTAACCGTCTTTACATAAATAACATGTTCTTGGAATGTAGCTTTTTGATCTTTGTGACTGATAGCTGTTTACTTCTTCGCAGTGATGGATTTAATGTGAGGATCCCTCTGCCAAGCGCCTTGTTTGATTTGTTGCCGCGAGAGATTCAAAGTGGCATGTTACTGAGGGTTCAGCCTGTTCTTTTCAATGTGGGAATCAATGAGCAGCAAACCTTAGCAGAGAAGTATGTATTTAGTCATGCAAGCTCGACCTTAATGGCAGTTCAGCAGCGGAATTGTGTCGCTCTGTAATTGCACTGTTGCATTACTAACAGTGATTCAGTTTCTCCCACTCACGAAAAAGGGAATAACAAATTAAGCTGTCAGATGCCAAATAAATGAAAGGAGGTCCTTCTTTATGTGCCACGTAGCTGTGAAGCTTCTTACCTCATGGGTTTGAGACTAGTGCAGGTTTATGGGGTTCAGAAGTGAGTTTACAGGTGAGGAAATCTGTCATGGGCCATTTAACACAGAGGATCTGCTTGTGACTTCAGACCTCTGTGAGTGAGATGTCATTCTGAGTATTGCTGTGTATTTGCTTTCTTGGTTTTTTACTGTCCTCTAGACTCCCTCTTCTGGTCACTGTCAAAAACCTGGATAATGGTCAAGATGGCCCCTGGTTTTAGCATATCCTTGTAGTATTTATATAATGCAAAATTACTCTTGTAAAGCTGAAAAATGTGTAAATATATTTGCTATGGAAACTGCTCAGTTTTGGAAGAGCCACCAGAGCTTCCCGCTGTTATGGCCATATCCTTTAAAGAGTCCACTGACAGAGCACTGCTCTAGTGGAGAACTCCAGTGAAGTCAGGCATATGCATATTGTGACAGCAGCGTTGGTACTGGGGTGGAATGTGCACTCTGATGGTGGACAACTAGAAAAAGTCTAACAAAAGCATTCCAGCAATTACTGTTGCCCTCTATTGCCTATAAAGGGAGCCCAAGGTGACTAGCACAGTTACAGATGTCAGCACTCTGTGTGCATATCTGTGTATATATATATATAGTTAGATGAGATGAATCAGGGCATTGTTGACAATATTTATTACAGTTTTCTTTCACCATCCTTCCCTTTTTTCTCCTCACACTCATGTCTTTTATTCTTCTATAATACGTTATTACAGTACTTCTCTGTTACACTCAGCTCTGCACTTGAATGTTTAGGAATTCATGGGATGAATCTTTAAACTTCTTCTGGGAGTCACATTGTCAAGTGCAGTTGTTTTGAAGAAGAGGAGAAGCCTTCTACTTTGGGCTTAATTGTTTCTTTCTTCACCTTTTTAAGATTTGGAGACACCTCACTGCAAGAAATAATTAACATGGAAAGCTTAGTGCGTTTGAATTCATATTTTGAGCAGTTCAAGGAAGTTTTGCCTGATGATTGTAAGTATTTGGTAATTAATGACAGATTTGGTTGAACAGCACAATTCAGGCTGCTTTTTGCTTTGTGTTATTTGTTTAAATGTTGATGATACACCAGCATTAGTAACCTCCAAGAAATGATGCAACTCTATTTTAATACTTTAGTACTAGGTAGAGCAGATTCAAGAGATTCAAAGGTCAGACTGATTAACTTCCTTTTTTAAATTTACTTTTACATCTCTAAGTGGCATTATATACTGTATAATCATGAGCCAGGCAGTTAGATTGCTGTGAGGGAAAGGCATAAAAGTGAAAAGTTATAACAGCAGCACTCTTATGTGCCATTTTTGGTGATGTTCTCTGCACTTATGATAACCTGCACAGGGAGCAACTGCCAGTTTCAAGGAACTCAGTCCACTTGCCTTCTCCTTATCCTTTAGCACTTTTCTGTAATTGCTGCATCTGCAGCCAACAATAGAGAAGCAATAGCTACAAGCTTGCATTTTACTGGTTAGGTAGGAAAATGTCTTGCCTGTTACTGTTTGGGGTTTTTTTGGGGGAAGGCAGTGGCATAAATGTTACTTATATGTGACCACAAAAATTGTGAAAATTCATCAATTCGTTACTATTACTATCAAACCTCTTCTAAGCTAATTTCATGGGTTCTACAACTGCAGTTTTATTGCAGAAATACAAATGCAGAATCATGCAACAGGATAGTAAGGAATCTGTCTATTAAGTATGTTACTGTACTTTCAGTTACCTTGGATTTTTTTGGTACAGCTGAGGGCAGAAGCTGTTTCCCTCCTTTCAGGCATTCATAATCCTGCATAATTAATTCTCAGAAATTTTAGCTGCAAAATTTATTTTTTTATTATTATATAGTAGTCTAGCATCAGATTTTCTTGTAAGGTTCAAAAATTAATCAGTTTGAAGTGATTTTTGTACATGACTCTGTCTAGTCTTCCATAATAATATTTCCCATTCTGTTCCTTTCCTCCCGAATTTTGCTTGCCTTTTTTTTTTTTTTTAACTTCTCTCTCTTCCCTCATCCCCAAACCTCTTATGTTTGATCCAGTCATCTTTTAGCTTTTACCTTTTTTTTCCCCTGAAACTTGAGATGATATTTACAGTGTGCAAAGTGAAATGTACTTTTCCATGAACCCTTGTCAAGGGAGAATAACATTTTACATTTAACTGTAAACCAGGTGATTATGAGCAGTGATGTGGTTTGTGGTAAGTAGAGACAAAAGAAAAACCACAAAGATCATTCTAGGGGACAAAAGACCCAGTGAAGTATCTGCTGGCAGATTGTAGGAATGTTCCCTTCAAGAACAATACACAGGAAAAGTTGATTCCTGATCCACTGTGCTTGTCCCTGTACTCTTAATTCTAAGCTCTGCAGAATTTGTAAGTGCATTACTGTCTTAGCTTCTTTAGGTCCTTGTTCCATTTGTTCTCCTTGTCTTCAGAAAGACTTGGGGAGATGGTCTATGCACTCTTTTGTTTACAGGTATTACTTTCTTAGTAATAGAGTTCAAGCAGAGCCAACCAGGATAGGCACAATATTGCTAATCATAGAATAGAAGTGCAGAATTATTTAGGTTGGAAAAGATCTTTAAGATTGTCAAGTCCAACAGTAAACCCAGCACTGCCAAGTCCACCACTAAATCATGTCGCCAACGACCACATCTGTCTTTTAAATACCTCCAGTGACTCAGCCACTTCGCTGGGCTGCCTGTTCCAGTGATTGACAACCTTTACAGTTAAGAAATTTTTACTAACATCCAGTCTAAACCTCCCCTTGCACAACCTGAGACCATTTCCTTCTGTCCTGTCACTAGTTGCTTGGGAGAAGGAGCCAACCTGCACCTCCCTACAGCCTTGTTTCACATGGTTGGAGAGAGTGATAAGGTCACCTCTGAGCCTCCTTTTCTCCAGGCTAAACAACCCCAGCTCCCTCAGCCAGTCCTCATAGAACTTATGTTCGAGACCCTTCACCAGCTCCATTGCCCTTCCCTGGACACGCTCCAGCACCTCAACATCTTTCTTGTAGTGAGAGGCCAGAACTGGGCACAGGATTTGAGGTGGAGCCTCACAAGTGCCAAGTACAGAGGGACTATCACTGTCATCATCCTGCTGACCACACTATTGCTGATCCAAGCCAGGATGCCACTGGCCTTCTTGGCCACCTGGGCACACTGCTGGCTCATGTTTAGCTTTTGTTTAGTCAACCCAGGTCCTTTTCCAACAGCCCACTTTCCAGATACTCTTCCCTAGGTCTGTAGTGCTCCACTAGGGTTGTGGTGACTCAAGTGCAGGACGCAGCACTTGGTCTTGTTGAACCCCATACAGTTGGCCTCAGCTTCTTTATCCAGCATATCCAGATCCCTCTGCAGAGCCTTCCTGCCCTCCAGCAGATAAACATTCCTCCCAATTTGTCAGTCATCTGCAACTGACGGAGTGTGCACTTCATCCCCTTGTCCAGATCACTGATAATGGTATTAAACAGGACTGTCTCCGATACTGAGCCGTGGGGAACCCCACGAGGGTCCAGCCACCAGCTGGATGTAACTTCATTCTCCAACGCTTTCTGGGCCTGGCCATCCAGCTGTTTTTTTACCCCGTGAACAGTGTGCCCTGCCAAGCCACGAGCAGCCAGTTAGTCCAGGAGAATGCTGTGGAAAACACTGTCAGAGGCTTTAGTAAAGTCCAGGAAAATGGCATCCACAGCCTTCCCTCATTCACTCACCAGGTCACCTTGTCATAGAAGATCAGGTTAGTCTAACATATTGTTTGCTGTGAGAAGAGAAGTAGTCCAAAAATAAAACTTTGTATGTCGCCCATGTAGGGTTCTTTTTGTGACACAGTGATTTCTAACAGTGAATACCTCTTATTTATTCAACCACAGCTTTAGTTGGTGTTCTCTGTGGTTACCCCTTGAAAAAAAAAAAACCAAAACAACAATCTGTTTAATACTTGTAGTTGATCTTCTTGAGAGTCTTGTAACAGCTGATGTGTGACACTTGAACATAGAAGATGAGGTACTCTGAAAGATTTTAACTGCTTTATTTCTGCTTAGTGAAATATTATTAAACAGATCATGACAATGCAGTGTCCTGTCACAGAGATTGCTCCTTGTAACTGACAGCTGACCAGCTTGCAAATTTAAAATGAAAATGTGAGCAGAATAGAAAATAGCTTTAGAGTTTCTGTCGAGACACACATGACTCCTGTCACCTCTGTGACACACAAACCAAGCTGTACCATACCAATCTTGTTCCCTTTGTTCATTCTGTTATTATATTGCTATTAGATTCTAAGTCCCTGAAGTTTTAAATAACCTGAATTTATGTTTCCAGTTGAGTTGAATTAAACTTAAATGTGTTTTTTTTGATGGTACTAGGCAATTAAGAACTCAATTAACTGTTGTAAACTTTGATAGCTTCAAGAAAACACAATTACATTTGCAAAAGGCAGATAGGAACACTTACCTTTCTAAATTATCTGTTGAATACAGATAAATAAGTGGAGTTGATTTTGTTTGGTTTATAGGTCTACCTCGATCTCGTAGTCAGACGTGCCTGCCTGAACTGTTAAGATTTCTGGGACAAAATGTACATGCAAGGAAAAACAAGAATGTTGATATCCTTTGGCAAGCTGCTGAGGTATTTATTCATCTGAGCATCTCCGCATAGTTCAGCTGATTTTCTGTATGCATACGTGTTTTCTCTTTTTTATTATTGGTATGTTTGTATTTCTTCATTTGCTAGCGTGTAGCTTGGAAATGCTACCAGGTTAAACCTCCTCTAGAATGAAACATGGGGAGATAAAATGTATTTTCCACATCAGAATTTTCCCTACAACTCACGCAATGAAGTTCTGCTCTCTCAAAGATGGCAAATTTTAACATCAAAGTCCTACACAGCATTTGTGTCTCTCTGAGGAGTACAGGCATGTTCTCTGACAGAAAGTTATGTAAAATGATGGATTGTATATCCCCTTTCTAGATATGCCGCAGACTAAATGGTGTTCGATTTACAAGCTGTAAAAGTGCCAAGGATAGGACTGCCATGTCCGTCACCCTGGAGCAGTGTTTGATCCTGCAGCACGAACATGGAATGGCTCCACAGGTCTTCACCCAGGCTCTGGAGTGTATGAGGAGGTAAGAGTTTGACTGCATCACTTATTCCTGAATGAGGAGGAACCATGCAAACTGCAGAGGAGTGGTGGTCTCTGTTTCTATCAAAAGAAAAAAAAGGTAAAGTCAGAAAACTGCAGAACTGACTGCTAAAATTCATCCCTCCCTTGCGTATGAGTTGCATATGCTAAAGCTGGTTCTCAACAGTTTTGTATCAGATGGGCTTGAGTTTTCAGTAGTAAGTGAGTTTTCAGAGAAGCATGTGAAAACGTGCTTTCAGTTAATGCTGAGCTTACAGAACAGGAAACTGGTGCTTCTTTGAAAGTTGTTTAACGATGAGGTTACCTGAACTGGCACAGCACTGGGTTTCTTAGTTCTAGATCAGGCAGATTACTCAGGGATGGCCTGTCTTTTGTTCTTTGAAACACAGACACCTGCAGTTTGCACTGGTTTGCCACATGTATTCTTTAGCAGTGAAACACTGCTCACTGGGTGAAATGTATGAGTGTTTCACACTACAACAACCAAATTTCATCACAATGTGTCGGTGTGCTGTTGTCGTATCAATATAATGATGTTCTGTATTCTGAAGCAGCAGAGATGTTTGCAGAATTAAATACTGTGCTTAAAGAAAAAAATAAAATCTGTTTACTGTTGTTCAATGCCTTGTTTCAAGCACTGCTGGGAAACTCCGTAAGTCACATACCCAAAGAAAGGATAAGAAATCTAGCTTTAGTCTTTATCAATGTAGTTCAACAATGCTGTTCAGTCCTGTTTTTCAACATTCACTCTTACTGAATGTACTGTACTGTGTGTCTTTTCACCAAATTCTCTAGAGTGTTCAATTCTCTTATCCTTTCTGTATGTTTTTGCTGTTTGACCCTTTCCTACTCTTCAGTTACCTAGAAGAAAAATGTCTCATACAATATAACACTTCCAGCCTCTTACATTAATAATTTGGGGGGTTATATCTACATCTAATTGGATGTCACTGGACATCTTTATTTTCACTTTTTTTGCTGCACTTTTTGCCGCATTGTTACAGAGTTATTAAAGCACATGAAAACTGCACTCAGAGACTAACTAAACTTTGATGTTAGAAGCAAAATTTGAAGCAATTTCATGAGGGAGAAATTATTAACTTAAAAAGGAACTAAGTAGCTCTCAAACATCTTTAAATTATGCAACTTGTCGACTTAGATATCTGAAAGAAAAAAGGTTTTGTTTCACAGTTTTGTAGTTAGTAAGAATAAAAACAACTAGGAAAAATACTGGGAATCTTGTTACTTTCTTCAAATTCATTACTGGGTCTGTGAAGTTTTTTTAATGCAGTCATGGGCACAGTAGAGAGAGAGGTTAATAATAACATTGGTTTGCTCCTTCAGACTACTAATATAATACAGGATCAGATAAAATATTGACCCAAGAAAAATATTGCTTTATGTTGACCTACACAGGGATATTGAAAGAGGGCCAGTTTAATCAAAACTTTTGGTTGAGTGTTCTATCAGCATCAGGGACTTGCTCTGGCAGGTGAAAGATGTGACTTTCTCTTCTGTTACATCTTTGACTAGGAGAGATTGTGCAGAACAAATGCTGACTAGTCCTGAGGGAAAATCAGGATTAGACCATCTTCAAGCTCATCACTCTTTCTTCCTCACATCTCATTGCTCTTTGGGGTACCTGTCTGTGTTTTTAAAATTATTTGTCAATTCTGCTCAGGAACAATGACACAGAATTAAAAAAGTTTAATGAGACAGATTGCACTACAGAACAAATATGGAGGAGTCCAATTCTACCAAATCCCATTTCAGCCTTGACAGGTTGTCCTGGCCTAGATGACATATACAGGACGTGAAAGGGCAGATTACTTTCAGGGCATTCAGAAAACTTGGGTATTTTTCTTTTAGCTTGGCTCTTTTATTTGTGCAACTGTACTGGATAAGGAAGGTTTGGTTCATTCCTGGAGACTTTTGAAGTTTCTGGGGTAGTTGGAAAGACATGGTAGAAGTACTAATAAATTGTGAGACTCAAAGAAAGTATTTAATCTCTACTGGTAACTTCCCAGAGAACAAAAGTAGCCTTACTCCATTCTTGAAAAAATTAAGAAAGCATCTCTTCTTCCATGTGATGTTGGTCTTCAGAGGTGTTAGTTCCTGCTTTTCCTCAGGGACTTCCCTTCCTTCCTGGTCTCGTGATAATTACGTTCAGTGAGCATGGACATCAGGGAGAGTACGTAGAGTGCTCATTGTAGATTCTTGTAGAAATTCACAGATACAAGGTTGTGGTTTTCACCTTGGAAACAAATATCCTATTAGAATAAACTCACTTTTCTGTAAATAAGTTACATCTTTTCCAGTCCTAAATGAAATATATGGTAACTCACACCCTACAAGTAGTAAAATCTTGATGATTATGTCTGGAAGTCCAAGCTACAGGGGAGATGGATACCTGAACAGTAAAGGCAGATCAAGAGTCAAAGTCCAGATGGATCATGTAGCCTCTTCCATCTGCAGCCAACACTTCCCACTAGACCTGTGACTCCCTGTCCTCCCTTCCCCTACCAGATTTATGTCCTGTCAGAAATGCCAGTGGAGCTGTTTGTGTTAATATGCTCTAAGGCAGTTTCAGTCAAAATCATCCTGTGTAGCAAAATCCTTTATGTGTTTCAGGTAGCCTAGCTCATTGTTGTTAAAACAATTAGGAAGTTGCAACACAAGCAGTTTAGCAAACAGAAGAGAGCTGTCTTTGATAGGGACTCTTGAAAAGCAGCTGGAAATTGGATGAGGGAAATAATCTCTTCTAGCTGCCATGGTGCTCTCTAAAAGGAATTACATATTAAAGTCCTGAGAGTCGTGTTTGGATATGATCACTCCCTGGAATAAAACAGCCGTGATAAAATACTTGTTTGGATTTCTTCGCTGATTGATCTACTTTAGGAATAAAATTGTGTTGAGCTGACCTTGACCACCTGCCAGATGCGCACCCAGCTGCTCACTCACTGCCTCCCCTCAACAGGACAGGGGGAGAAAATATGTGAAAAAGCTCATAAAGACAGGGAGATCCCTTGCCAATTACTGGTACAGGCAAAACAGACTCAGAGAAAATTAAATCTATTGCCAGTGGATTTGGGATGTTAAGACAAAGACAAAAATTTTAAAAATTTAAAAATCTTGCCTTCCACAACCCCTTTTGTCCTAGACCTCCATTCTGGTCCTCCATTCTCAATTCCTCTGCCTCCTCCCTGTGCTGAGCAGTGTACAGAGGATGTGGAATGGGGGGTTGCAGTCAGTCCATAACAGCTCTTCTCTGCTGCTCCTTCCTCCTTGCACTCTTCCTCCACTCCAGCACACGTCCTTTCCGTGGGCTACAGTGCGGATAGTCATCTCCATGGCTGCAGGGGAAACTCTGCTTCACTTCAGTGCTCACAGGGATGTTTCTCACATCTTTTCCCATTGTCCTTCACTGCCATGCAGCGTTTTGCCTTTTCTTACACCATCTTTCCCTGAGGCACCAGCATGGCTGAGGGGCTCAGCTGTGCCTGCAGTGGGTGCACTGAGGCTGGATGGAACCAGCAGTGTCCAGCATGGGGCAGCCATGGGAGGATTCCCACGTGCTAGCTTAGCAGGGAATTTGCTTTGTCTCTTTACCCTAGTCCTCCCCTAGAGGTAGTCTGCTGATGAATGTTTTAAGACACTGTACAATTTGGTGTATTTGACATTTCCAAAAGGTGACTGTTCACCCGTCGGGTAGAAGCATCTACATGGGCCAACAGTGACAAGGGAAGCACTTTCCAGCTCTTGCCTCCATTCCCAACATATGTCTCTGTGATTATGTCTTTGTGTAAAATTGAGTAGCTTGATACTAATTTTTAACAGTGGAGATGTAGCATGTGATTTTGATAATGCCATCTTGTCACTTTGATCCTTCCTTCTTTCCCTCTCCTACTGTTTTACTTTTTATCTGTACTCTAAAACACTTCTTCCTCCAGGCTATTTTACTGAGCCTTTATCCACCACTTTTCAGTCAGCATTAGCTTTCCACTGACTGATTCTTCTGATCACACACACACATCCTCCTCCCCACCACTACAAAAATAATTGGGATTTGTAGGCATCAGAGATATAGTCTGCCCTTGTCCAGTGTAGGCACCAGGAAAACATATTTTGATCACTGATTTGGATCTGTTAATTTAGATCAGAAATATGGTTGGTTTAGTTCCCTGCCCACCTAATTCCGGTTGACTTAAGTGTCACCAGCTTCTGAATGCTATTTTTGTCTTTCACCACCTCCAGGGTCTCTCTGTTTCCTTCTAAGACATTGTCCATTGGTTACCTAACCTTGCTATGCAACCAGGAAGGTTATGGATCGATCTTTATGGATGGAGCGGATGCACTGGTTCTAACAGGATCAAGCTCACAGGGTGCACTTAGTTATTGCTTTGGAAACTAAAAATAGAGTTGGACTGCACAGGGTATAAGAGTGATCCAAAATGAAAGGCCACAGTACATAGCCTCCAGTTAAGTGAAGAGGTGTTTGCCACTGTGTCCTCCAGTGCTCCGTGTAGGAAGTGGGGGCACAGTGAGATGGGCTTTGCAGCATGTCTTGCCTTCATGTGCATATATTGAGGCACTTCAGAAACATGCATTTTGAGAAGCATGTTGACACACTCTTGAATTTATGTCAAAGCAGAAAAACAAATGGGTGATTTGGGTTTTTTTGTTTACATGTTGAAGAGATAGTTAAGAGGTTAAACTAATGCACTGCCGCGCACATGGAAAGATGTTTGAAAGGGTCAAATACTACAATGGTTATTCATGTTCAGCTTGCTTTTCAGAGCTCCACTTTTTTGCAGCATGCCAAAGCATGGCAGAGCAGCATGGGGTCTTATTGCTTGGTAATCTGAAAGAGTGAACATGGAAAACCATTTATGTTCAACCTACATGTGTTTATTTTCACTAGACTACAGTACTTCTTTCTTATTTTTCTCTTTTATTCTCTTTCCCTCTCCTTATTTCTGCAATTGTACTGATACATATTTTTGAGACCTTTTTCCACTCTTTCTTTACTTCCATCTTCTGGTTTTGTTGTGCGTTCTTCCATGTTTTTTCATTTTCTTGATCACCTTGTGTTGCCATCTCTTTTTATGCATTCATTTGCATGTCTGTCTTCCTTTCTGTTTTATTTTCCCTCTTCCCAACCTTCTTCCTTTTCACAGCATTGGAACACGGGAGATAGTCACGCAGAAGAACTTGAGTGGCTTGGTGCCCATCCGAGATTTCAGACTAGATCCCAGCCTCCTCTACTCTATTCCTTTACTAGCTCTCAGCCCCAATTTACTGATTGTGTGGCTGTTTCTGAGCATAGCATACCTGGTGGCCAGATTACGTTGCAAGTGAAGATTAAGTTAAAAACAAAAACAAAAAAAGTGCTTGAATGTGTATTGCCACTTGGTACCTGCTGGACAAAGGAATGTGTCATAGCATTGTCTGCCAAGAATTATTATTATTATGCCTTACAATTTTACGTTTCTACTGTACTAAACTGTAAATATACATCAAATTATTTTATCAAAAAGAATTGTATTGAAACTTTAAATTATTGTTCTGCTTTCAGTGCTTGTAACATAGTCTGACATTGGCCTGTTACCTCGTTACTTTAACCGGCCTGAAGATCTCTTACCAAATATAGTTTTATGTTAATTGTTTCATGTATTCCAGAGAAAGGAACTCTATCTGAAAAGAATTTGTATCTTTTTGTATATTTAAGGGGTATGCTAATCTTGCCTTTCATTTTTACAAGGTATGAAGAGAAAACTAAAAACATGGGTGGGGTTTATAAGAAATTGTTAGAAATTTATTTAAACAAATTTCTACCTTCATTTCAAAGCATAATATCCAAATTACTGAACAGTTTGTAGAACCATAGTCTTGTTCCTTTCTCATGGTTAAGTATGTTCTAATAGACTAGTGTACCCACTCAAAAACCAACTTGCAGTGTGCTGCATGCAGAATTATTTTATTCTATTTGTAGATCTGCATTTTGCAATGTATTAAAGACATAAAGAGAATAACTTGTGTTTAGGAAGGGGATGTAATTGGCATTAGCCTGCTAATGATCCATTATCTGTTTCAGGTGCTCTGTTATAGAACTTATTCTGAAATAGAGTCATTATCATCCTAGAAGATAAAGATAGTGGTCTTTAATATTTCAGGCAAGAAGAGGGAGGTATCAGTTAGCTGCTGTAGTTAGTGGGTTTGAGGTTTTCCATTGGGCTTTATTTTAATTACATTAGACTAAATATTACTGTTACTTCCATTTTTAAGTGTTGGACAGCTTTAATAAATTATAATGCTGGTAGTGACTTAGTGATAAACGAATGATGGTAAGTTAACATGTGCTTAGGTGGTGAAACTAAAGCGGCTTACCTAGTTTAGTGATGCAGATAAATTTGATCATCATATATGTATAACATCAAACTGTGGGAGGCCTGTTTAAACTGAAAGGTTTTGTTGGTTCAGTGGTCTGGCAGAGCTTGTCAATAGCAATAGCTGATTAAAAAAAACTAACCTCATTTAATGTAGTTTGATATTCATAAAGGGATTTACTTCGCTTGGTGCCTGAGATGATATTGGGCTTCTGAGGAGAACTAGTACTGTGATTTGTATTTTCTACTATTATTAACTTGCTTAAAAACTATAGGTAGCTATAGCTTTTAGTATTAATTTTAATGGAATTTGAAAGCTGCTGGAAGAGGTATGCTAAAAAAACCAAAAAAGCACAGTTAGAATAAAAATTAAAATTAAATCCTAACTTTGGATTTAATTATTCTAACTAAAAAAAAAAAAGTGTGTGTTATATTTGTGTCTTCATGAAATCAGACTGTACAGTACACTATCTCCTGATATTTTTACTCACTATTCTTCCAATTTTGTTTTTAAAAGAAAAAAAAAAAAAACCAAAAACAAAACACCAGAAAGACATATCTGGGTTTATATATATATATATATTTAAGCATGCATCCTATTTATTTTTAGTTGCTATGAATTTAGGTGCATCCTTACTGCTGATGAGATTTAAAATCATGGTATGATGGTATTGGACATGTCCTCTGCTGATACCTGATACCATTGTGTCTCCATAGTAATCATCTCTTCTTTCTGATTAACACTGGTTCATTTGCTATGGGGTGCCCCAGTCTACCTTTTTGCAAAGCAGACAGTTGTCAGGTTGGACTGTGGCCTTGTTCTTGCAAGGTGATGAGTGTTCTAGGCTCGGTCTAACAAGATGTGGAAGTAACTTCAGTAGAATCACAGAATATCCTGAAAGGGACCCACAAGGGTCAGTGAAGTCCAACTTCTGGCCCTGCACAGCACCATCCCCAAGAGTCATACCATGTGCCTGGGAGCATTGTCCAAATGCTTCTTGAGCTCTGTCAGGGACCATGACCCTGGGGAGCCTGGTCCAGTGTCTGACCACCCCTCTGATAGTAGAGTGGCAGGCATGGCCACTGAACTCCCTGAAATTATAAATCTGTTTTAAAGTATGAAGGTACTGCTCATGACTATCACTGGGATTGCAGTAAAACCACACTTAAATTCATCTATTCTTTTTGAAAACAAGGTAGGTCTTTTCTTTTTTTTCCTAAACTTTAGTGGGGACAAGTTTTGGGATTTTTCATTTTTGAGCTTGGTGTGTGCTGTCGTTCGGGCATTGAGATTTAAGATGCTGCACTGCTTACTGCTTACAGCAGAAGAAACATGGCACGTGAGATGGTGTGTGTGAAATACATTTTTATCACCATCTCTGTGCCATAGAGGGGCATGTGCAGTGGAATGCATTGTGAACATTGGGAGTTAAAGTGCTCATCCAGCATCCCATATTTGCTAGTTAAACTTACTGCTTTTATTAGTACTCTGAAGTATAATTTGTGCAATTTTTTGATGAATCTGCTTAGCTGCAACAGCCATTGGGGGAGTTCTATAACAGAAAAACCAGTGCCAGGAAAACAGTTCCCATGTTCTATATCTGCTCTATAAAAGGCAAGCACAGAATGTGCTCCGGAGACAAATTTCAAACTTACTGTTTCTGAAAGCAAAAAGGTTACAATATGTTATGAAGTTAAAGTAGATGTTACATGCAGAACATAGTTACAGCCAGTTTCGTTGACCAAAATTAGAAGAACAGTGAAGTCAGTAAGAGCACAAGAGCTTTCAAACTGAACCAGAATCCAAACCCTCCTTTTGAATCAGATGCCCACAGGTTACCTGGTAGATGCTGCAGCCATCTCCAAGACAGGACTACTGTGATGTTTCCACCATAAGATGCTGTACTGTACACTTTGCCATGAAGGTCTAGTATTAATTGTTTAGGTTTCAGTCCTCAATCAGGGAAAGACATTCTCCTGCAAGCCTAAATTGATTTATAATATATATTTAAAAGATAGTGCTTCCTCTTTGTACGTCTGTTTTTTGGATATAATCAAAGGAACTCTGAATTAGATTTACAAGTGTAAAGAAGCCTTATAACCAGAGTAGTTTTCTATTGTAGCACAGAACCTCTTTGTAATGTGGGGGCAGTTGCACCAAAACATTGGGTGAAAATTAAATTCTGCACAGCTTTGTTTCAGTGGGGTGATGACTGTCAACAGAGACAGGGGGGGTTTTTTTGCACCTGGGCAAAGCTGCTATTTCATGATTAAGATTTTTTTTTTAGACTGTGTTGGTTTTCAAGTCAATTTATGCATGCAGAGATAACTGGAAATTCATTATTTTTGTATCAGCTCTAATCTTTTAAGTAAGTACTGATAATACTGACATACAGGGAACAATAAAATGACTTTAAAGGTCTTATAGAGAGATCAGCAGTTTTTCTTTTTCAGCTTAATGTATTAATAAATTAGCAGAACTGCTTTTAAGCAATGCCTTGGGATCCCTTGTGCAATGAAGCAGCATGTGAGCTGCACAGCAGAGTACCCTGAAATACATGAAACCGTTGCGAAAGAACTTTTTCAGTAGATGTGCTGCTGCATTCCAGAAATGCAAAACTAGCAATCAGACATAGCATGTGTCCATTCTGTGTGCTTCTTACCGGCATTGTATGATGAGTCATCATTTTTAATATTTGCAGTGGCAAATTAATTAAACGCTCATTAAATATAACCAACTTTTTTTTAATGCTATAGGATAACCAGTTCATTTCATCTTAGTTTAAGTCTTTTTTTTTTTCCCTTTTTACTGCTGTCATTTTTTGTGCTTGTTTTTTTTCCCCAGTGAGGGTTGTCGCCGAGAAAATACAATGAAGAATGTTGGATGTCGCAAGTATGCATTTAATTCCCTGCAACTGAAGGCTTTCCCAAAGTATTACAGGCCTCCAGAAGGAACTTATGGAAAAGTTGAAACATAAGCATACCATGTCCTTTAATTGCTGTTCCATTAAAACATGTGGATACACTCTAGACTAATACATGAGTTTGTCATCCAGAAGAGATAAATAACCTTTCTGTACGTTCCGCTAGGTTATACAGAGCATGTTACTTACAGAATTGGAATCTATAGTAACAATTATTCCGACACCTTAGCTTGAGAATAGTGTGATGACTCTCTGCCCGTTTAAATAGCCTTCAGTGTATGTAAGATGAGCAGATATTGTGATACTTAATAATTACCTATATGCAAATAGCTAGGTACCTCCTGGATGGGGAAGGACTCTAGGAACGGCATTTAGGCAGCTGTTTCACGTAACATCTTTTTATACTGAGTTGACTTGAGATTGAGCTTTTCATAAACTTTTTAAAACTGAGAGTAGAACTCAGAAGTTGTAAATAAAGAGGGATCGGATCCTAGACAGTCTACTAACTGTCGAATGTATTGTTACAATCAAGAAACGGGGGTTTAACTTTAAAAAAAATCAGCACAATAAAAGCCAGGAGACTAAAGTGTTTTACTGTATATAGGATCCCATCTTCATATATGAAATTAACAATATATAAAAGGCCAGCCTTATGAGGTCTGGCTTATAGTTCTGTTCAAATAAAACAAATTTCTGTTGTCTTCAACAGATAAGCCCTCGGGCACACAACTGATTTAAAAAAATGTTTCAGAAATGTAATGATGCTTAACCAATTAATGTCAGCAACAGTTCCCCCTGTCCCTCCCCACTCTAAGGCAAGTGCAACAAGCACATTGCTCATGTTGCACATGACATGTTTGATCTGTTCCATGGTGTTGTACATTAATTAACACATTTTTACCCATGGCTTTTTATATCACTTCTGGATTGTAAGCATTAGTGTCTCGGGGCATCACATTATTGTGATCAGTGTTTGATTTTTTTTCTATATCAATTTTGTACGTCAACACAAAGAGTGCTCAGAATGCCCAGCGCATCCCTGCTACTCCATAACCAAAGCTGGTTTCTGTTCACCTCTGCTTTTTACCTGTTCACAATCCTGGCAGGGGGAAGCGTGGCTGATGTCAGGGTATTTCTGAGGAAGGCAGTGATGCCCTGTGTTGATAGAAGGGAACTGCTCATGTGCTACTGCTTGTGCCTGAGAGCTGCAGATGGGTTCTGGCTTAGGACAAAGGTGATCAGTTTACTAGCATTTGGTAAAAAATGTTCAACAGATCTCAAATAATTTCCCAAAGAATGCCTTCAAAGCTAAGATAGCATTTTAAAAAGCAGCTAAACATTCTTTTCCAAATTTTAACAGGATCAAATAATTTCTAGCTAGCTTTGTTCAGCACATCTTCTCCTTTCCTTCTTGGTTTCTAAGGATCTAAATTTTAGAACAGAAAAAATCTGCCCATTTATTTTGTGAGAGTAGCAACAGCCAGGTAAGTATATGGCTGTTTCCTGATTTCTTTCTTCCTCTCACTGATGTTTGTCTGTGCTGTCACTGCTCTATCAATCAGCCATGTTCATTCTGCTCCCATGTAGGTTTGGGGGTTACAGGTCCAGCAGTTTTTGCATTTTGCTTTTTGCAGTTTAACACTGAGCAGCATGTCACAAAGCCAGGTCAGAGAGTTCTGCTGAACTAGGCTGTTATCATTATTTCAGGCTCTCTAGGATAACAAAACACAGAACTCTGTGCAAAAGCAATGTATTGTAGTACCTACACCAGGTCTGAACAAATCATCTGCAGCAGGACAGTCCCTTGGAAATGCTACAAACCCTGTTCGCCAGTTAATAAATGTTGATTTTGTTTTATTTTTTGCTAATAAGTAAACAAATATATGGTGAAAAACTTTTCAATGGGATCTCTTTAGACATTTTGCTCCATTAGTTCTGCTCAGCTTTCAGCTCCTGGCCCACTATTAAATGTTACATTTATTTTTGTATAAACTATACTCTTTATATCCCTTAGTTTGTATGAGTTGATAATTTTATTTTGTATATTTTAAGCATGTTTAATTTTAAGTCCTGTATTGTTACACTAAAAATCTTCCAATGTTCAGCTTCAGAAGAAAATAACAAGAGGTCTCTTGTAGCAATTAGCAGCACCACTCTCTTAGACTGTGACCAACAATCAGTAGATCTGCTCTAGAGCTTAGTGATCCTTTATTTATTTTGTATACCAACGTAATCGGAAAAAGTTGCTGAGTTTTGTATGTGTGTGGTGGAACAGCCGTCCCAAGTACTGCGTTGTTTTGTTTAAAATACTCTGATTTCAGTAAGCTTACCTGCAAAACGCTGTTGTCCAGCTCACGTGTTCTGTACAAGGCATGGTCAGCACATGCACATCCACGGGCTCGTTTAAAGGGCGTCACAAACAGCAAGATCTCAAGCAGTTCATCAAAAAAAAGAAAAACTGTGAAACTTGAAATCCACATAGAACGCTTCACAAGGGTGAAGTAAGCTTTTCTGTTGCACAGGAGAGGTGAATCTAAGGATTACTGTAAAATGAAATTCTGTCTAATATTCTTTTTTTGATTACATTTTTTAAATTATAAAACATACAAAGGTAAAAAAACCTGTTGCCAAGTATGTTCTGTGTATGTTCTGTGAAAGTACCTACAGCACAGTTGCCTTTTGTTTCATTTATACGTGTAAAATTATTGTATAATACGACACAGTTTTGTCCCGACACAACTGTATTTGCCAAGCTTTGTGCATTGAAATATTTTTATTTATTTGGTTTTGGGCAGTATTAATATATCATAAACATATAGCTACTGTTTTATATATTCTAGTTCATCCAAGCCATGTATGCTGTAAATGTGCTAGTCTTTAGGATGAAAACCAATAAAGAACTGACAAGAATAACAAATCGTGTCTTACTTTTAATGTGTTTGTGGTAAATGAAAAGAAACACTTTCAGGTTCCTTGACTTGATACGCTTTTATCTGTTGCAGAATATATTAAGCCAAGTTGTTGTGGGGAGACATTTTGCACAGATATTCAAGTCAGGAAGTAGTTACTTCAAACCCTGTTGAAGTACATCTGCTATCAATTCTCTGTAGTTAAGTCAGGCACCAGTTCGTCCCACATGCTACACATTCAGCGGCAACAGCTAAATAAAAAAAGCAATATGAGGTATTTTTTTCTTTCTTAATTTTATATACTTTCTCTGTTAATCTTCCATAAGGCCTTCCTGAGCTTTGTTCTCTGTTTTTTCACTCTTCCTTCCATTAATAGAATTCCTCCTCTGCTGCTGCTTCCCTTTCAGCCAACTCATCCCTCCAGCAGCTTTAGCAGCTGGGCTGTTTATCAGCATGAATGGGTTGTCATTGTTGATTGTCATTTTGATTTCAGGTTAAGTAAAATTTATATAATAGTGTAACACAATAATTCAGAGCACTCTGATTTCTGTAAAATGTGAAGAGTAGAACATAAAAATGTAATTCTTTTGCCACGGGGTGTTTGAGAACTGCCAAATACAATTTTATTTGTGTGAAAGACAACTGAGGGCCACAGGTGGAGCTCCATGAATTAGTTTTTCTAGTTACACAGAAAGAAAACAGTAGAAGATAAAAACTCATGCTGCTTTCCTTTCACAATGCTGAAAGAGAAGAAATTTGACAGGAATTCCTAAATTGCAAATGAAAAATACATCTGCAGGCGTCTGTGTGTGTATGTATATATATATATGCATTTCAGAATTTTTTAATTGGTGTCAAAAAAGTATCTACAAGTGATCTTTTTTAATTTAAAAAGGTGAGGTGTTTAAAAGATGGTTGAAAGTTTAACATCTTAAAAAGGCATTCTGAGCTATTAGAGAAAATGTGATTTCTTTGAAGCTGATGAACGTCTTCATAAAGATTTCTCCATTCGGAACCCAAGGTGAGCCTGTGGGACTGTGGGTGTATGAAGGGCACGTGCATGTCCTTGGGTTGCAAATGAGCCAGAGCTCTTTCCTGTGACTTTTGATGTAGGACAGCCTTCAGGCAGGAGTTGAAGCCCTGGCACAACGACAGTGCTTCAGAAAGTCTTACCTGATGTCACAAATGTCTTAGAGTTTGAAACATGGACTCTGACAGAAAAAATCTTGATAGACGAAACACAAAAAAATTGTATGAGAGAATAGAAACCGAAAAAGGGTACCACAAAAAATAGCAAACCATAGAAAGGGTCTTCGTCAGAAGAAACTGTAGTTAATTCTGGTGACCAAGGTTAAGATTTTTCAGCCTTTTTCATTTTATGAATTCCTAAACATATCTAAGACCCACCTCAGAAATTTTGGATCTATGTATTGTTGCCAACTGGATTTAGGTTTGTTTAAAGTAGTTCTTCCTAATGAATGACTTTCAGGCTACAAAGGGGAGAGGGTAACTCAACAGCAACCTCTTTTCTCACATTACTTTTAAGTGTCAGGCAAACTTTCTGCTCCCAGCTCATGAAACATTTTCCCCATTGCAACTCCAGATGGATGTGGTTTGTCCGTTTATTTGCAGCGTGACTGGAGTCTTTCTGCTGTGCCTTCTACAATCGGACTTGTCTAACTCGCATTGGCCTTTTTAGCCATCAGCGCGCTTGTAGCAAGCGTGGGTAGAGCCCTTCTCAAATCTTCGTTCGGGAAGCCTAACCATGATGATGATGCAGTGTGATTAACCAGTGATCCGTGTAAGTAACGAGGGTAAGTAACGAGAGGAATTTACATGGACACAGGACTGGATCAACCTTTCAAGCCACACCCTGGCCGTGGCTGCAGGCGGGAGGCCTGGCAGGTGTTCCGTACCTTCCCAACACCAGGAATGGTTGTTCATCGTAGGAAACTCCCAGGGGCCCACACATGTGAGCAGGCACATGCAGGAGGTTTGGGAGCACAGTGACCCAGCCAGGGGCCTTCTACTCACCCCCTTCCAGCTGCATCCACCCTCTTATTCCCACCTACAACATTCCCACCCAGCCGGCCAGACCAAGGCATTCCTCCTGCCTGGCCAGAGTGGTCCCGCAGCGGTGGCAGCTGTTTTCTTTGGGGAAGAGCAAGTTTGAGAAGTTCTGAAGAGCAAGATTGAAATAGCTTTTTGGGGTTTTTTAGGTGATTAAATTCCCACCAACTAATGTTGTTATTGGGCAGATGATGGCACTGGCATCTAACGTTGAAATCCTGGAGACTGTGCTGCTGTAGAAATGCTCTGAGAATGCTGTTGAAATGCCCTTCATGGTGTAGGTTTGTAACAAACACGAGGTGATCTGGCCTAGGTGTTTTGAGAGACATCCATCAGGTGTGGAATTAGCTACAATGGCCTACAGTCCTTCTGATGGTTTTTTTCTGTATTTTTTTCTGACATCAGAACATTCTCATTCAGTGCTATTCCTGCCGCAGTTTCTTCTAACCATGATACTTTATTCCATGTTCTTCACATTGTGTTTTGACCAAATTTCCCATAAGCTTGTCAGGATTTCCAGTTAAAGCACATGAACTTATATTTTCAATCAGTTTAAGTTGTATGAGTGAGTGTGTTCCTAAAAATGCTGTGGCCATATCCACAACTTCAAGGTCCATAGGCAAATGGCTGAAGAGGAGTTTCTTTGACTTTTCTCAGTTTCTTGTCAGATTTAGCGTATTTTCATGAAACTTCTTCAAAAAAAGTGAATCTCTGTGTGAAAAAAAAGGCTTTACAAGACCTACGTGGGAGTAGTCTCTGGAAGTGGATAACTTTGTAATACCTGTGAGACGTGGCTGATGGCAGGAGCTAAAATAAAACTTACTGAGGAATATCTGCCGGTAGAATGCTTAATTATTGAGTGGAAACATGGCAGTGCTGCTAAAAATTCATCTGGCTTGTTTTCCTCAGTCCCAGCTTGTTTCCTCTGAGAAGGTTCATCAGCTCAGCAGCAATTCAGGGAATGCAGGCATACTCCTCATCTGCTGGCGGTGCAGTGGGCACTGCTGTGCTTGTGAGAGGTCAGTGTGCAGGAGCCACTTGAGGTCACCGGCTCCTAATTAGTGGGACAGCATAAACAATAAGAACTGAAATCCTCTAAGGGAGTGGATAGAAAGAGAGCAGGGGAGAGTCAATGCGTGTTGTTCGGAGATTTGAACGAAAATAGAAAATAACCACATAAAATTCCTCATGTACAGGTGGAGAAATGAGTTGTAAAACTGTCCTGTGTGAATTGGAAGAGCTGAGTGTCTTTGAACACGTACAGGATATCACAGGTAAAGAGATTCAGTATTGGAGAACTAATTTTTTTTGAATGAGCGGATATAGAAAAAGAGATACTGAAAGCACATTGAAGAGAGAAAGAAAAGTGGCTCTTCTGAGATAGTTTCATGAAAGAAATATTAAAATAAATACAGGAATACCTAGTTTTATTGCATTAGGATTGTCTGGCATGTTGTGATACTATGCTTGAAGAGAAGTAAAAGCCTGGTATGACTAACTGTTCCCCGAATTGTGGACTTTCCCTATTGAACTGCAAGAGCTTTCCAGTTCCTCTTGGTTTAGGACTTTTGGCACATTCCTGTTGAGCAATGGTAGCTGTGTAGTCTGGAGGTGGGGAAAGGAGTGTTAATTTTCCCCAAGCACAACTTATCAAAGCAAAATGCTACTCCTATAGCTGAGATTTTGTTTTCCAGGTGTCAGGAAAAGCCATAGAGGAAAACCTAAGGCCAGCGGGCACTGCTGTGACCGCCGGAATGCTGTTCATAACCACAGAGGGGTGCTGTTTATCCAAACAGTAGGAGACTCATTCTTCACTCTGCAAAGAGAGGAAATGGCATGACTCAAATTTATTGAGTTTTCCAGTATGTGGATTTAATCAGAGTTCCTGAAAGCCTTTTTTTCCCCCACGAGTTAATATTGCTGTATAGATCAAACCAGTGACTTTTCACAAGGAGGTTCCATTAAATTACAAAGCCAGGACAAATACCGTCTATTTTCTGATGCTTTCTGGTGCTGAACCTGCTGACTTAAGCAATATGCAGTTCTTATTGTTCTAATAACTGCACCCTGTGGATTTTTGCATACAGTCGATGGATGTAAGGGCACTAAGTCAGCACACAATACACCTCATTCTCATTCCATGTAGCTTGAACCATGGGTTCAACTCCCAGCCAGTGGCCAGCTCATCTGAAATTAAACTCTGCATAATCATTAGATATTCTGTTGTGCTGATTGTTGTAGCATGGATGTTTCAGCTGGGATGAGTTATCCTTTTGGAGCATTTGTTTAAACTCTCCAGAGATGATGACACCACCACTTCCCTGAGCATCCTGTTCCAATACTTGACAACCCTTCACCCCTTGTGAAGAATATTTTCTAATAGTCAACCTTTTCTTTCCACCCTCTCTTCCTCATATGTACACAAAGTCTGAATTTATCACTAACTTTCTAAACATAACTAAATTGTTTTATTCCTTATGGGCCTCCCCTCCTCCTCCTGCCCTATTTCAAAATATTAACTAAGCAAAGGCCATGGCAGAATAGAGTAACTGAAGCATTAAGTCATTATTGATGTGTTCTTAAGCTCTTAATTTTTACACCCTACCTCTCCCTTGAACTGGAGATCAAATCTTCAGCCACAGAAAAGAATTTGACAGGTAGGCAAATGTGGGCAAGGTGTGACAGTTAGACCTGCATCGGAAGCTCATAGGAATAACCTTCTGTGTTTCTGGTTTGGGATGAGAAATAAGTGACTATTCCTTAAAATTACTGTTGTCTGAAAAGATTTCTAGTTTATATAGCACAACAGGAATTTCCCTGTGAGCTGTAAGCTGAGTCATACCCATTTTAATGAAGAATGTTGTATAGTTTTTAGGGACCCGCTTCATTCTTCATTGCCAGTCTCTTGCAGTTTGGCAGGATTTGGCTGGTAATTAATGTGACTGATACGGACAGGGTATAGCAGGAGGATGGCAATGTAAAGCTGAAGGGGCTGACAGTCCTTTCCCCTTCCAGAAAGTCAGTGATAGCCAGTGAAGGAGCATTATAGTCTCCTGATTCCATCTTCTGTGTATTTCCCTCAAGAGGCAATGAGCTGTCCTGCCCAGCCTCTGTTGCCTTCTACAGTGCTGTAAAGCCGGTTATGTCCTCTCTCCAGGGAGCCTTGTCTTCCCTGACAGTAACTCCAGAATGGGCCACTGAGTGATCCTGGGAGAGGCAGAAGCTGCTCCAGGTGCTCCTTTCCCGGTGCACTTGTTTCCCAGCAAGTTCCTTGGAACTAAGCTGAAACAAGTGATTTCATCCTTCCATGGGCCTGTACTAAAACCACTCAGGAAACTTTCCAGAATAGATAACTGGTTTTGGTGGTTGTTTGTTTGTTTGTTTGTTTTGTTGTTGTTTCTTGTTTGTTTGGGTTGGGGATTTTTCTCCCCTTGGGAATATTTTATTAGCCCCAGAATTATAAAATGGGCAGTCTGTACCTCTTTTCTAGAATTATCTCTCCACCCACCCCACCTCCTTCATGCCCTCCCCAGCCAGTTTCTTTTGTCTCTTGTAGGATGACAGGCTCCAGATCCTGTCTTGTTTAGGGCAAGGAATTGAACTGTGATTTTTCACAGCTTGCAAGAGAGTCCCACTTGAATGCCATTACTGCAGTGCTAGAACATCCCACTCGCTGTTACCACTCAAGGACTACTTGAGTGTTACCCTGTAAAATTTCAGGAGAGTGTGAGCGAAACCCTTGAAGAGCCCACAGTGTGTTAATGACACTGACTCAAACATTTTATTCACAATGGGCACACAGAGAGCAAAATCCAGTCTCAGATACAGGTCCTTCCTGAAGGACCACTGCTGTTTGGAGATCCCAGCTTGACAGAAACACCTCAAGGGCATTTCCTTAGGAGGCCATAAAATCTTGACTGGCCCTTCCTTCTGCTTTCTGTACTTTTCTTGGTTAAAAAAAAAAAAAAAAAAAAAAAAAAGTTTTGTTTATTACAGTCTTTTTGTTTTCAGCAAATATAGTGATATTAGGGTTTTCATTGCTTCTTCAGATGCCCAATTTTTATTAGTTTTCCAGAGTTTAGGCTAGTATTTAATTATATCTTCTCTGGCTCCTGCTGATGCTTAGGGCTTTGCTTTCTGGATATTTGATTTCCTTTATATATTTATATATTTGTATACACACATTAAAGAAGTCATGCTCTGCTTGCTGCTAGATAACACAGCACGAAGCAGCACAGTAGCAGCAGTGAGCATGGTTAGCAGCTGTGTTTGGAGGGCTGCTGAAGAGGGTGCTGATCCAGTCATCTTGAAGACTCCTTTAGTATTTATGTGACTAAAACACCAGTTGAACATGAAGTCCATCCTTCAGTGGCGTTAGATAAAAACCACCACTGGGCAAAACACTCAGTTTTGAAGCAGAACCTGTTCAACATGAGGTGACTGGACACTCTTCCAGCTGCACCAACCATACTGAAGAAGCTGGGTTATTTTCAATCCCAGCATGTAGCTCCCTTCTAATGAACTGACTCATTGTGAGCTGAAGTTGTCATTGTTTCATGAGGCCAAAACACTGCAGCTCAGAAAACTTGCTCATAATTACAGGTTGGGGAAACAGACAAGGCCCAGTCAAAGTTGTATTTAGTGTGAAAACATCACTCCAGGTGAAATGGTTCCAGTGACAGAGAGCTTCTTACTTGGGGCACTCTTAATTTTACCTCTCATTTAGTCAGGCACAGTTCATTGTCAGCTAAAGTGCAGTGGACAACTTCAGTACGATTTCACTATGATGCTCCAGTGTTGAGAGTCTGCTGTTTACTCACATCTTGCATCCTAGATCCTCCCAGAGTTTTTCCCCCAGTTTGGTGTTTCTCTCACAGGACAGTGGGCAAGCTACGTTATGTACCACTGTTGACAGAGCTGTGGCCAGGGCTGGACCCAGACCTGCTCAATGGTATGTTGCTTCATTCCAAGTGTCTGCATCTGTGAAACAAACAATAACTTGTCCTTTGACTGGAACTTTAGATCCCGTTCTGATATGGTCTTACACTTTAACAAAATCTCTACTGCCTTTCCAGAGCTGCTGGAAACAAAGCTCATGATAATTAAACTGATTTCACATGTTAGGGCCATACTTACCCACCTCAGCCTTCCTGATTTTAGTAACAGGCCAGAAACTTTTCAGGCTTTTAAAGTCTATTTCTTAATGTTAGCAGAATAGAACTGCCCTTTAGGAACACCAAAATAATTATCAAAATTAAGAGTAATTGCTTCTCTTCCTTGCTGGGAACTTTGCACTCTCAGTAGCTTCCAGGTCTGGAAGAGTAGAGCTGACTCATGGCAGTTTGGCCCTGATTCTATTCTGAAGAAATGTTGTAAATTATCCTAAGGGCTGTTAGTTCCCTGATCTCCAGGACAGTCTGTCTACTGAGCACTCTGACATGTTTTTTCCTCTGTTTTTTTCACTCCAGACAGAACTTCCCTCATGTCTGGAGCTTCAGTCTTGTTCATTCTACCTGTGAGAACAGTCACCTTTGCTTTCAAGCTTTTGACCTTAATCTCCCTGTATTCAGGTTGTCCTCCCAGAATGCTGCAATGTTTTCAACCCCATTTAGATTTTTATGTAAGACTTTGCATGTGCTTTGTCAAAAACGTGATTTTCTTTCATTTTTACCCTGTCATAAGAGCTCTGTCCTATTACTCTGACTGTGGATGAGTCTGTCTCATTACCACCTCACCCCCTCTTGAGTTTTCAACACATGTAAAGAGTGACTACACCATAAAAGCTGGCGAGTACATACCTCAGGAGAAGGCAGCAAAAGCCATCTTGGACATGTACTTAACCATCTCAGAGGTTTCTTTAGTTATACCAAACTTTTGGCCAGATTTCACCTACATTCTGCCACTGACAATTGTGACTTTAAGGCAGCTCTTTTGCTTTCTGTAACTAGGCAAAAGAAAGTGAAGGTGCTTTCCAATATAACCCTGGAGAAGGAAAATAGGACACTCAGAAATAGGAAGTATTTAGGCCTTGGATATTCTCTCTGGGAGAAAGATGTGCTTTTTCCCCTCTTAGGAAACTGAAAACTGTGTGTCAAAGATGTTGATAGTTCAGGTGGTTTCATCCCTGTAACTTAATGTTTAAGTGGTGCTCAAGGGGAAGCTCTTCCAAAACATGAACTAAGAATATTCTAATGGTGGATGAGGTTACTTGCAATATCACAAGGGAATGCCTCACAGGTTTTTTTGGGGGAAAATCAAAATCACTTGTCTTTTGCCATGTCTTGTTCAAAAGGAAATGTTTTTAAACCAGAATTTTTGTTTCCTGTCCTCCCTGATTAAACTACTGCAGACTATTAGCATCTCAGAATCCATTTTTGCTTCTATCCTCCATGGAATCAATTCCAATGCAAACACATGCTGGGAAAGAGGTGGCACATGACCTTAAGCAGCTCCTTTCACCTTGAAGTTACTGCTCATTATCTTCCCAAGTTCCATTTACAGAGAAGCAGGCCTTGGCATGTCAGGAGCTTAACTACTTATTCTTTATTTTCCCTTTATTTTCATGCAGTAAGAGACTTTGTTTGCTCAGTTACTCAGATGGAAATTGCAAAGAAATCCAAGTTGAACATTTCATGACCTTGCACGGCTCTACAAATACCCAAATTTTAAGAACAAAGGCGTTCCAGGAGGTTCTTATTTGAGAGATCTTTATCTTCAAGCTTCTGCTGGTAGCAGCAAGAAGCCAGCAGTCTAACAGTTGTAGAGATTTTGTTTATATAATGCAAACTGGAAAAGGGCTCACTTGGTTAAATAAATAAGACACTCATTTTATTGCATACAAAACCTTTATGCTACAAGCAATATTAATTAAAATTATACTGTTCTTACTCTTTTGAAGGATGGATTCTGATAAAAATCTGCTGCTGTAAATTTCAAGCAGTGCCACTGAGTCATAAGTAATTTCATGTTGCTAGTCTCTTAATGCTTTCTGGTAATGGAAGGGTTCATTTTTACTTGGCTCTAGCTCAGAGGAATATATGCAGTCACTGGGGCTTGCCCTACTGTTAATGAAGGGAAACAGGCACCTTAAAGGGACAGATAAATTATATCTAAGAATAGCAATGTTCTTGTTCAGACCTCTGTGCAAGAACAGTGTTACAAAGGTATGGGCGTAACAAAGAGCAGCAGCTGTTCTTACGCCTCATAACTGGAAACTCAAACAGCGAAGACATTTTTCCAGGTTTTTGCTATCCAGTGGATTTTCAGGAGGGTGGCACTGTGTAACCCTGAAGAGTTTCTATTCTCTGCTGCGATACAAACCCATGCTGTTGAGCAGCCAGGCCCCATCTGCAGGGAAGTTTCTGGAAACGCAGGTCCTGTGCACAGTAGATTTTGGCCTGAAGGCAACGCCAAGTAGAGTCATGCACACACAAATTCAGAGAGCGTGGGGAACAGAGCTACAGCAGACAAATCTTGAAAAAAGCAGTATTTATTTTAAAGTACAACCCAAAGTTGTATCTGTAAGAAATGCACAAGGTATCTTGTTTCGTCCACAAGTCTTGGCTGTGTGCATTTCAGTTCAACTTAAAAATGCATTCAGGTTTACAAATGTACAAACAGCACAAAGTGTATTACAGTCTCAACAGAATGCTCTTACATTCAGCCACTTTGCTCTTAAGGTTTCGTGTTGGATTTGTTGGTATTTTTTGTTGATTTTTTTTCCTTTTTACATTCTTACAACCTGTGTTAACAAAGCCTTATTTTAAAAAAATACTCTGCATTTTAGCACAAAGTGCTTTTTGATTTTAAATTAGAACTTGGAGGATAACACTGGAAAAAATTTAAAAACCCAAACCAGTACTTTTCATAAAAGTATTGCATGCCAGGACCATTTTATAGTTCAAATTGTTTCCTAAATAAAGATGGCAGATGGTAAAATATGAAACCAGTGAAACTGTTCATATTTACAGGCTTCAGCTGTAGTTGGGATTTGTGACCACACCCAGACTTTTTCAAGCTTATCTGCAATCTCACACTACCATATTGCAGGACAGACTTTAGAAAGGAGCGAATGATGAAAGCATGACTGACAGGGGGAGTGAGGGAGGGGGAAATAACGACCAGCCTGAAAGTGATGTTTCAAAAATCTGCATTCAGAATTGTATCGTGACCTGGATAAGAGTTCTTTCCTTTTACTTAACTTTAGTTTTCGTGGGGATAGTGTGAATTAGACCAAGGATCTGAACTTCTTCTTCCAATCGTTGGGCTCCAAATTCTCCAAGGATTGTAGGTCTGTCCCATGTCTTCAGCAGGATTGGCAACGGTGGCAGCAGCAGGTGGCGGAGGAGCAGCAGAGGAGTTTTCACTACCCATGAGATCGATGCCTGACAACGCGTTTGTTGGAGTGGTGAAAGGAAGGCCACTGTTGAGGTTACTTGACCAAATGGAACTGCTGAACGGAGTGGTGGACCACAGGCCACTGGGGTTGCCAAGGATCGACTGCAGTAAAGACAGAAAGCCAGGTAAGTAGCAGTTTGGTAACCTCTATTTTCACCTTGTTTACACCCCCCCTGAAAGAAAAGTATCTCAGCAGCAGCAGCAGTAGCAAGCCTGCTCTGGAACTCTTTCCATCTTCCCTGCAACATGGAGTTCTGAACTCCCTTTAGGAGAGCCTCAGGAACCATACTATGATGTAACTGGACACATCTGGGAGCTTCCCTGCAGAGTGCAATCACATTAAAGGCTTTTAGGCTGTTCTCATTTGAGCTTTTACATCCCCATACCATTGCTAATTTAAGCACTGCGAGTATTCAAGCCTTAAACACACGAGGACCAGAACGCTCGAGCTTAAACAGTCTAATTAGAATGAGGTAGATATACATGGTTCAAGTCTTGAAAAACCAACAAAATTCAAGTTGCAATGCAAGGTAACAGCAAAGTCCTTTTTTGATTATTCTTTTCCCGGCTGTTTGCAAACTTATCTCTCTGTATTCAGACACTTCAGTTTTGGATCAACCTGTGTTCAGCCCCACTGTACCTCCCCCATATTCCCAGTATATACTTTTCCTTCCCATCCAAAACTTCTCCGGATGAGGGGAAAGGGGATAGGAGACCTGGCCACTTATCACTGAGTTCCAGTAAGTTCGTCCTGGCTCAAGACACTTGGAAGTCTCTGACGCGGTCATGGTGCAGATGCAGGTGTGCTGCATCACACCACAAACGCATTTGGGATGCATAGGACAGGTACAGCAAGCGTAGAGAACACGTGCAGGAAAGAACAAGGCCCAGGTTCTGTCAACTGCTTTATTAAAGGCCAAACAGTAGCAAGGAACAAGCAGAGGAACCTAACCCGTGGTGTGGGGGAAAGTGATACCCAGAAGTAGCCAAAGATGGAGATGGGAAAGGCTAGCATAACTTTCATGCTAATATTAGCAGAGATCCTGCTACATGTAGGCTTAGCACACCACATACCTCAGTGTCAACAGATTTAATGTACATACGCTGTAAATTCAATTTGCAAACACACAGCAAACTTGATACATCCCAAAGGCAGTGGACTTGTTGAGTAACTACTGTAAGGTACAAATATCCTTATGTTTGGATTTACTGGGTGGAGAGATAGGGCACTCCTTCCCAAGATCTCTGCTCCCAGAAAACACACGTTAAAGGTTAACCAGTGTCAGTGTTCTCTGCATCTGGAGATTTAAATAAAAATCTCTTTAGGAAAGAAAAGAAGGCAGACTCTGAAAATTTCTTCATTTCAGGTTTTTATTCTCTCCCTGGAATGAAGAAGATAGGCTCAATCTAATCACACCTGACATGGGTTAGACACTAACACATTATCAAAGGGTCCTCACAGAATTTGCTACCAAGGGCTGGACAAGAGCTTTGAGCATTACCTGGAGGTTAACCCAGCCAATGTCATTAGGGCTCTTCGATGTCACTGAGAAACTGAGCCAAACCACAGTGACACTGTATTACTGTCACACAAGTAAATGGTTATATTTAAGCTGTACAAGCATAAGCCTACTAAGCCTACAGCAGGAAACACTCACTCTGCCACACAGGCACCAACCCTAACACACTAAAGGTCCACCCTATTTCCTGCTATGGGAAAGAGCCAGGAATTATTCCTACGTATCCCAAAAGTGTTTGGGAGAGCCTGACAGAAAGGCACTTTCTCATAAATCAGAAGCAACCAGGAAAGAAGCAGCAGAGAAGAGTGCCTGATATGCCCTTTGAAGGCTGGTAAAGGGAGGTACAAAAGTGGCTGGCAGGCAGAACTACACAGGGGGAAATGGAGAAAAGGGGAGTAGGAGAATGTGCTTAGAAAGAAACCTGGATAAAAGCACCAACAATGCAGCCAGAGCTGAGGGGAGACAGGACCCAGAAGTCAAATGCTATTTTGTACAGAAGCACAGTTGTGCATAAAATGGGAAAGCAGGATAAGAATAAGGAAGGAGAACAATCAAAATAAACTCCCCTGAAACCTTCCTAGAAAAGAGGGTAACACAGCAGCCACTGCTGTCTAAGTGCTGTCTGCAACAATGGCTTTTGGCTCTTGTGCCAGAACAGAGGAAAGGGCAGGGCAGGTACCTGCTCTCTTACTGAGCACTTAGAGCAAGAAGGCCCAGTAACAGGAAGAGCCAAGCTTTCCTGTTCTGTCTTGCCATAAGCATTTGAAAAAAATCACTGTCATCACAAAGGTTTTGAATGTTTCAGTCAGTTTGCTGCTTCTTGTTTACTAAGTGACCTTCTCCTTGAATAAGCTCCTAAACTGTCTCCTCCCTAAATCAAAGTATTTAAAGGGAGTAACTAATGATTCTTCTATACCATTTGTCTTGGCTTTTGTCTCAATGCTTCCTGAAGCACACTTCCAAATCTTTTTCGGAAGCAGACAGGAAATAGGAGTTAGGAACTAGAGAGCTTGTTCTGGTTGTCCTCAAGCCCTCCTTCCATCAAATGCTGATGAAACCTGCCCTCCATGTGACCAAAAAGCAAAAAACTCCCCTTACATAGTTTTAGAGAGGTTCCACTCCAGTTGTAACCACATGACAAGGGCAGGATCAGTGAGGCTGTGTCTATAAGAAGCTGTGTGACCTTCTTCAGCTTCCCCTGCCCCCCGCCTTCCCCCACTCCATCTGAACTGCTCCCAGGTGAAGTAAACACTGCCTCTTACTCACTACAAAAACATTTTCAGAAGTCAACATGAAGAACGATTTCAGCTGGCAGTGGATGCAGCTGTTGCAGTCTTAGTTTTAGTCTGACGTAAGGATGGCACAAGGATGACAGTGCCATGCTACAACCTGTAGAAGGTGGGTTTTCTTCTTCTTTTTCTATACTCAAGATTTCCATCAAAATTCACATAAAGTGAAGTCTTTAAAGACTTCACTTTATGCTCAGTCCTTTAGTGAGAAAAAGGACTAAATATATTCTTTTCTCACCAAAGGACTAAATATATTCTGAAAAGAATATATTTAAGATCTTTTAGATAAGCTTTTTTGGGACCTTTTGTTAATTTACAAGCAGGTGCAATGCTGGATTCAGAAAGCAGAATCAAAGTCTGAAAGTTATCATATTGGCTAATTCTTAACTGTCCATCAAACTAGAAGTGACTGAGGCAGTGTCCAGGCATGGCACAGGAGCAGAACACCTCTTTCTACAATCCTAAATGGAACATACTATTTTTAAGTGCTGCAAGATGCTCTCGTAAGAAATATTTTTATGTGAATATAAATATCCAGTGTACATGGATTCATCATCTGCAAGCAGGCAGACTTCATCCGACAGCCATATCAACTTAACTACACAAAGATAAGTATGTGTAAATTCCCCTTTCCTTTATTCTTCAGTTAATTTTTTTCACCCCCAAATCCTCTGAATTAAATTAGATGGCAGATACAGAACAGGTTGGTAACAGCAATAAACCACTGTATTTGGACTGAATACTTACTGCAGTTGTATGAGTTGGGGAACTTGAGCTTGTTGGCCAGGAGGGTACAGAATCTGTAGCTGAAGGA
This sequence comes from Myiotriccus ornatus, assembly GCA_036023395.1. Lineage (NCBI taxonomy): Eukaryota > Metazoa > Chordata > Aves > Passeriformes > Tyrannidae > Myiotriccus > Myiotriccus ornatus. The sequence continues at coordinate 86,101,389 of JAYRBT010000001.1, read as the reverse complement.
TCCCAGATGGATGATGGAACATTATTGAATTCACTCCAGTTTCTCTGAACATCCTGCCCATAAGCAGATCGAGCTAAACCAAGTTTGCTAAAAACCTCTAAAAATAAAATGAAATAAAATTGAGTACATTACTCTTACTCTTTTTCCGAGAACAACACTCTTCACAGTTATTCCCCATACTTTTCTTGCAGGTCCTGCTGCAGTGAGCTTAGAAGAGTTCACACAGTAACACAGATCTCATGTCACACAGCTGACATCAGACAGTGGCTACAAAGTTAGTCACAGTTATAGAGGGGAAAGGGTTAAACACCTGGCTGTGTATAATTCAGTACCAGCCAAAGGAATTGTGGATGCACAGCCACACTGAGAGTCCTGGCAGTTCCTGGTAACAAGGTAACTACAGGTGGAGCAGGTGACTGGGCTGAAGGAGCCTCTGCTAATGGCAGCACTCACTGGCCTCACAGCACTCCCTTCCCAAGTGACTCCTGGTAGGAGGCAACACTGGCGGTGCCCCAGCCCCACCCCCATCTCTGCTATGAGAAGGAGGGCAGCACCAGCAGTCCCAGCTCGCCTCTTCCCTGCACATGGAACTGATCCCAGGCTCTTACTGGTGTCCCTCAGAGTCACTGGTGCCAAAGGTTGCTGATGAAGACGAAAGAACTCCACAGCAGCAGCTGCCCATGTTTGCATTTTTCAGCATACATACAACTTTTTCGGTAGATAGCATTTTTCAGTCGACACACTATCCATTTTGCAGATGCCACATCCAAAGTTTGCTTTGCTTATCATCTTTTGCAGCTGCCTTAAAACACACCATGCATCCCCAAATACAGTACAGAAATCTTCCCAAGTACACAGAGCATCCATCCCTGCAATATAGCCTGCCTGCCCATCTCTGTGTCATTGTCTAAAGGTTTACCTAAATATTTAAATATTTAAATACAGCAATTGCTTGCATCAGTTCATTGTACAGCTATACAAATACTGTAGGAAAACAAGAGGAAAGCAGCAGGTCATCTGGAACCATTGCTTCACTTACAGAGCAATGGTTTTATGCAGGTCTTTATGCTCAGGAAACCACAGGCCTACTGGCACTCTCGTGGGACCTACAGTAAAGCTCTGGAGGAGGGGTGGAGGGAGGAGAAAAGACTAAATAAAAACTCCAAATATCAAGAAATTTTACGAAAACAGAAATTCCAAAACCAAGCATTTCCAGCCCATCAAACAGTCTAGGAATTTCTACTAACACTTTCTCTGGACTGAATCTAAGAATATACCACCAAATTCTTAACACACTTTCCTACATAGTTTTCTGTTTTAGGTGTGAGGATGGGAATGCTGCCTGCATTTAAGACTAGTGCAGTGGAGATACACCATTTCTTTACCTGTATTTGAATACGGAAAAATAACTGAAAAGGAAAACTCACCTCCAGTTAAGTTAAAAGAATGTCCGAATGCAGAGAATGAGTTGAGAGGCGTGAAATCGGGACTGCTGGGATTGCTGATAGGACTCCACAAACCCGAACTGCATAATATGGAGTAACAGGAAAGCAATACACAACTTATTAACACAGTACTATTGACAACATTAAGTTACTGATCTAAGTACAAATGTATATGTACAAATGTGTGTACTCAACCATATATGTATTTAATGGTGATTGAGTTAGGAAATCAGCTTATTTTTGTTTCACAAGGGATCTCAGTGAAATACCATTTTCCTGTGTATACACCCAGCTCTGAGCAACACAGTAATACAGACACAGTGCTCTTTAATCTGCAGACTGAGCATAAACACAAACATAAGAGCAGCTCTTTTGAACAGTTTTTCAACAAACTCATAGGGTCCAAGCCATAGCGCAGTTTCTTTTGACCAGCTTGTAAAATTTAGAGCCACTCAGAAAGGATACAAATGCTCACATTCTGGGGCTTGTGGGCAAGCTTCTTGAAACTAACAGATGAGTTAACTGGAACCAGTGATAAAACATTCACAAAAACAAACACCCTCTCTTCCCCACCCAACTTCACTCAGAAAAACAATTCCTTTGCATATTGAAGCTTGAATTCAAGTCTCTTCCATATTCCAGAAAGGTTACCAGACATTGCTTTTTACAAGCGAGACAAAATATGCCAGAAAAGACACGTGCCTTGGTAAACATGAGTGCAGCTGTATTCTGCTCCTACTCAGAACACAAAGCCCACTGATAGTTCTGATCTCGGTGTTAAAATTGGGAGTGAAAGGTATTGCTGTACAGCAAGATATTCTGCCTGCAAACTGTTTCAAGAAACCTTGGTACACACTCCTCAGTACTGAAAGAGCCAAGGTGATTTCTCGTTGTTTGAATGCCTGAGAACACAAGAGTGTTGAGTTACTTGGAATGAGTAAGGGGAAATTCCTATCACATCCAGAACATCCTTCTTTCTAGTTTTGAGTCACTTGCAATTTCTAAACTTTTTGGTAAGGTGAGAGATGCTGTGCCCAGACTTTAAAAAATAGCTTAAAAAAAGTAACCAGAATGAATTCTGTCACTCCCTTCAAAATGCCATTAACAGCTCACAATCTTCTTTTCTAGGTGCTCAGGTATTTGCCTAGAGAATATAAAAATTACCTGTCAGAGCCATCACTGTCAACAACTGCATGGGAAATGTTGATATTGCTGGAAACATCCATCTTGCTTGGAGAAGCCTTTGGTAAACCACTGCCACCTGCAAGAATATGTATGTAAAAAATGAGTAAATAAACTCCGGCAAAATAACAGAATATTCTGGGAATATTCAGAAATATTTACAACTCCAAACTGGTTCTATACCTGGGCTCTTGTCATAGCCTGCAGCTACAGCAGCAAAAGTGGGGTTACCATTCCTGCCTGGAAGAGAAGCTGCCTTTGACAGCTTATGTTTGGTACCATTAGGCTGCTTGCTTTTCGTTTCACTAAAAGGAGGAAAGAAAAAAAAAAAAAGAAAAAAAGGAGTATAAAGTTCTGGACTTCAGCAGTTTGATCAAGAGCGCAGCAATTTAAGCTAGCATTCATGGAAACATTCACAACAGCTCAACAGTTCCTGTAATTGCACCTTTTTCCAATCTACCAAGTCGTAAGAAACGCCAGAAAAATATAAATAGCGTGGCAAGATATGCACAGTGGTGTATCTGCAAGAAAGCAGTTTTCATAGGAAGAGGAAATGGGTCTGAGAAAAGGAAGATGCACCCTATGAAACACACAGGTTCCACAACTGCTCAGTGTCTGTGAATCAGTAGGAGGCACCGATCTGGACTCACTTGCTGCAGCTGCTGTTCACGATGCTGCTGTAAGTGCCTCCTCGTGGCCCAAAAGCAAATGATGTGGGGGGAGGAGGAGATGGAGAGGCGGGTGTCGGTGAGGGCTGTCGCTGTTTCAGGAAAGCATCTGCATTCAGGGTTTGTAGAGAGAGCTTATAAAGGTTGTCTGTAGCTATAGAGAGAAACACAAAACATCTTTCATAGTATTTATATTACAACAAAGGCTTCTCGAACTTCTGCTGTCCTTTCTGTTCAAATGGAAGAATTATGACAAAGGCTGTTTGCTCCTAGGGATGGAAGCAGCAGTTCCTTCTCTGTGTTCAGCTCTGGTAATTCAGGTTTATGTCTATTTTCAGAGAGACTGCATTGCAACAAAAGTGCCAAGACAAACAGATCTGTACAGAAGAAGGAAACTTTCCAAGTGGGCGCTGTGGAGAGGGACGATTTAAGTTCACAAGCAACCGAGAAGAACGTTATTTGGTTCCCACACAAGGGAATTTTACAATGCAACCGAAATGCTTGTAAGAGTGTCCCCTGCTAACCACTGCATTACAGTGTTCTCAGTGTTCCCTTTCAAGGACAAATCATCACATTAGTTTCAACTTTGGCTGCAGCAGACTTGACCAAACAAAACCCCATCTGCTGTAGAAAATGCATATTTTTTTTGAGCAATAATTCTCATTTCCTCAATTCCCCCAGCAGCTTCTAAATCCTGTTCATCACTGAAGAACTGTAGAATGGCCCATCATGTTCTGCCCACACCTTTTTCAAACCTGCCAAATCATATCAGATGCTATCAATAAGGGGTCTACAGCAGAAAAGCAGAAAAACATACCACAGCTATGCAGTGAAAAAGAGGCAGATATTTATCTACAGATATTCTATCTGTAGATAGAAATATCTACAGATATTAACTGCAGAAGACTCATTCTGCCATTGTCTAGTGATTACTTACAGCTGCCAGCTTTGTGGAGAGGCACAGAGTCCCACTCTGGTGGTGGAGAATCCTTTTCCCCTTCTGAGCTGCTTGTGTTTCCTAGCTCTGGCCCAGAACCACTGGGGAGAAATTTGGCTAATACTGATGGTCTGTTCTCCATTAATTTACTGCTTGGACCTACTGAAACAAAAGAAGAGGAGGAAGCGTGCGGATAATAAACTGAACAGCTTTCTTTGCACACCAGACTTAGAATTAAGCACTCAAGAGGGGTTACAAATAACCAAATAAAAGTCTTGAGGTATTTATAAAAAACAGCCTCACACTACCTCTTGTTTTGGGGAGGTTTCTTGATTTAGACCCACTCATCAAAAGGTGCTGTGTAGAGATCTTGGATGGAAAGGGTTTGCGCTGCTTGTTTTCCAGTGGGGGAGTATAAGACAATTCCAAGGAACTAAATGAAAACAGAAATTCATTTATTTTAATGTGCTGAAAAGGACTTCATACACATACATACACACATTATATATATGGGCCATACATTCTTTCTCACAAAACAGTGGTATCTTGTGGCTCTCTTATGAATAAACAGAGTTAGGTTTTTCTCCTACATGCAACCCCACCCTTCATAGCCCTGGCTCATTTTCTACCCATACTGCTCCACACATGTATTAGGGCTCACTCACCTTTCAGGAGCAACTTTCATCCTGGAACTCCAGGATTACAAAACCTGTTTGATTATAAGAGATGGCAACTGCCCTTTTCCTACTGTGCCCCCACACAACCCTGTTAGATCATAAGCTCCTAATATGCTATTGCCCTAAATGTACAGGACTGTTTTTCAGTCAATGATATAAAATTATTCAAATGCACCACCAAATTCATCTGGCTGTATAGTGCTCTTTTACTGTAGGTATTTGATTCTGTCTCTCAGACTTTCTAGGGAGGAACTATTTTGCCCATTTCTTGTAGAAGGATTCCAAACCTGGAGGAGGAGACTTTGCCAAGCAAGGTTTTGAGAAATACTTTGAAGAAAATTAATTTCTTCTAACTACTAAACTCAGTCCACTATTAAATACAGCAACAGGGAAAACAGCCAATATACTACACCTCAGTTCAGTAAAGTTTACTTTTGCGGCATTTGGATACCAACCTCATTTCAGAATACTATTTTGGAATGAACTAGCTATAGTAAGACTAAGATTCTTCATTTTCCCCATTTCTATCCTCTGCAATCAACCACCTGCCACTAAGGGACAGGGGCTGGCAGCAGCAGCAGCCTCCTTTCATGGCAACTAAAGGCACTCACGTTGGCACTGCCTCACTGTGCTGCCACTAGAAACATTAACCCCACTTTGTGTATGCAATGCCTATTATAAAAATCTTAACACTGCTTTGTCTGATTTTTGTGTCTTTCACTTATGTGCTATATTCCCCTTTAAGTAATTTATTATTTACAAGCTTCAGATATTCCCTGAGACCAGGAAGGAAGAAGAAACTGCTTAAAGGTACCTGCTGTTGACATTTGCCAAACTGGCATCCACAACAGTCAAATACAGATATTTTTATCAATACATCTTCCCTTCAAGCACAATACTTTCCCTACTAAAAAAGCCTTTATTATGCTTACCTGGTTTTCACATCTACAGGAATTTCTTTCTTGATACCTGTAAGCACTTTTTTAGTTTTCTGTTTTACTGGGACTATTTCATTTTCAGGTTTTTCTGCTATAACTTTTCCCTTTTGTTTTTCAGGTTCCTATAAAAGACAAAACACATTAATATTAATGAAAAGCAAAGTTCTTCTTGCATCACAACAAACATAGTATAAACAGAACTGAGGAAAGAATGCTATTGGAAAATATGAGCATTTTTGTAGCACTGAAGTTCTCTTTTTATTACTTAGTGAGTTTACCTATAAAATGTGGTATCTATTTTTTCCTATTTGGAGAAGTAGAAATCGAAATAGCAAATTAATGTGCTTCAAGCAGATCTGGTGTTTGCAAATACACAGCTCCTCCAGCCACGGCCTCTGAGTCTACTTAATAACATGCTAGCTCTGTACTGAGACGTTTACTGCATCTGCTGTAACACAGTCCAGGCCACCTAAAACAGACTCTTCAACAAAGCAAAGAATATGAGCAACTTTACCATTCAATTTATTATTTTCTTTAACCACACTTCTAAGACTTCCTAAATACAAGTATACCCTCAAATAGCCATCTTGAAAAAAAATCAGTGGTGATTTTCAACTGACAACTTACTAAACCATAACCTTTAAAATATAGCACATGAATTTCTATTTTTTTCTTCCCCCAGCTATAATCCCTGCCTTTTCCAAAGTTCAAATTTAAGATGTCAAAATTTAGGCTTTGTTTTCCTCCCTTTGCAATTACCTCTGCTCTGTTTAGTCCCACTACACAGACTGGGGATTTAGTTTATTACCTAGAAGCAAGTGAGCCAAATGAGTCAAATAAAGGTAGGGGTATTGTGTGAGGTAATTAAGTTAACTACTTGCTGACAAGTTACTACCACTGATCTGACCCTCTATAATTGACAAAAGGCATGGATTTTAGCATACACCTTAATTATGGAGTGAAATTAGTGTCCATACTTTGGCATTTTATTCTGCAAATAGAATAGGCCAGGAGGGTGCAGAGAAACAATTCCCACAATGCTGCTGGCAGCTGGTGGCTTATTCAAGCCACAGTAACCCAGGCATTTTCAGTCCTGTGACTACATGATTCAAGAATGTTTGCACTCATACAGGAGCAAATTTGATAGAGAAATGAAAGCAAGGACCGGGAACGATGTTTTTTAATTAATATTCTTCCTTCGTTAGGGTATTATATAAAAGCTGAGGGTGGCATGGGGGAAAGAGACTGTGTTCCTACTCCAAGAGGTGACACACCAGCTACACGAGGGCCTCCTTTTCTGAGCAGTGCTGTACCTCTTTGAGCAGTGGTTCCGTATCTGGGTTTGAGGTTTCTGTTGTGGTTGAAGAACTGTCATCATCTGCCAAGGAATCTTTCAGCTCATCCTCTTGTTGCTTTCCTTTCCCTCTTCTGTCCTTTTCTTCCCGCTTCTTCTGTGGCTTAGCCTTGCGCTGAATTGTTTTCCCTTTTCCTAGGAAGACAAGGATGCTTCAGATTCTCAACTGCAATACTCAGAGACAAGCTAGTTCCCTTCATTTCAGAGGCTAACCCACATGATTAAGTCTCTGAAATTTGTTGCCTGTTAGGACACACCAGCCACTTAACTGCCCCTTCACTGTGAGCAAAAGCATCAGACCTGAAGAACTCTGATCTCCACCATCTCATTTATACTCCTGAGCTGTACCCCCATTGCCCCTCTGTGGATGTGGGCACCTGGCTCCCTATAATTCTTCTCTGCTCTGTTCCTGGCATTCCTTTTAAACACCATAGAATTTAATTTGACAGTTTAACCATGTAAGATTATATTTAAACATGAACTTCAGAAGTTGACACAAGCTTTATCATCCAAACAAATGAAGAACGGAAATTATTAGCATGCTTGTCATTTAGAAAAACCACAAAATAATTTTAGACTAGTGTGAATGAGAAAAATCACTAATGGTATTTGTCTAGCAAAGAGCTAAAAAACCCAAACACCTCAAACCTGAAAATCTCACACCCAAGTACACTCTCTCCTCTTGACATAGTTTATTCTTTCTGAGTGGACTATTCTAAGACATGTGACTAAGTTGACTGTAAAAAAGCTTGGCTTGACACATTCAAGTGTTACTGTATCTCAAAGCAGAGAAAACAATGCACTCCAAGGCATCTTTGATCAATTTTCTTGAAGCAATACACATACAAATAATCAATGCTTACTTTTCCAGCAATTTCAGGTTAACTGAGGTGTAGCACAGTAGAAGGTCAAAATGCAGAGGTTTAAGAGCCTTCAAAATCAAGCCAAAAGTCCTGGCTTGCAAGACAGGCAGGATGAGGCTCCCAAGGATAAAAAAGTCATCAAAAAAAAAAGCATCAATACAGAGCAACTGTGCATGTGCGTGTATGACGGCTTCATCAGCTTACCATTGCCTGTTGCTATTCTCTTACAGGATGTGAGCTTTCAGAACATTCTTATTAGTCTTTTATTAGATGTAATATGCCTTTACTTATAGGATCGTGCTTAGATACTGCCCTTCAGAACAAGCATTCTCATTTATGAGCCACACAGTGCCTGCATTCAGCCTTCTGAACAGACTTAACAGTTCAGTCAAGCCTCAATTAACCTGGGCTGAATAACTGGATTCAGCCTCTTGGTTTGTACCAGCACGAGTTGAAACTGAGACTGGAAGCACCATGACAGCTGTTATATTTCATCTAGCAAAGTGGTAAAGTTTGTACTGAACCAGAAATTTGCCAGTATTTTGGCAAATACCAAACCAAAAACATATCAAGAAGCAGTGCCATTAAACTTTGGTTTTTTAAGACATAAATACCAGTAGTTGTATCAAGAACAACAAAAGTATTGGAGTTACAAATATTCTTTTTAGCACGAATGCAAACAAATGCATAAACACAAGCACATCTTTCTGTGGAAGTTTTCTAAAGGTCTGCTTCTGGTTTATTGTGGGCATTCTGTATGTGCCTCAGGCAGCCTTCCTCCAAGATTTGCTTCAAATGCGGTCTAAATTCAGGACTGCTGAACAGTTTAGTGCTAATCATTAGAAAAATCTATGTAAAGTGTTATAATGACATTAAAATATAATGTAAAGCAGCTTTTTAACAAAAATCTAATGCAGCCTATGCAGCAGTCAGCTAAAACACAAGTATTAGGAAGCTGAAAAAGAAGACTATAAAAACAGGAATCCTGCACAGGATCTTATGACAGACAGTTTAGTCCAGAAACTGTTGCTTCTGCAAATGTTTATGACTAGTTCTATCAACTTATCTAAAGACAAATATCAGTGTGTGCATGTAGATCCAGATAGAACTTCCTCTTATGATTTTACATTTTTAGAGAGGGCAAATGAAAATGGGTACACTACATTATCTGGATTGGGAATATGCTTTTGAAACCAAACAAAAACACATTAAAAAAAAACCCACAAAGTGTGTGCAGCTGCATCACAAAATCACACTCGAGTGCAAGAGCTGGTTCCTTCTTAGGCTGAACTAGAAATGGAAGATGTGTTCCAGAAGCACTCCTACCTCTTTAAGGCATTCAGTACGGAGACTGGATCAGTCCACTGCACATCTGCTCAGATGTGCCCCATGAGGACACTGCATCCTCACTGCCAGACACTTTGCTTTCCAGAGCTCCTGCACTGCGCTGCTTGCCAACATAGACACTGTCCATGGAAACTACCTACAGTCACATCACCTTCTGAAAATCCATTTGGCCTTTATGGAATGAGTACCTGACAAACTGGTTGCAATTCTCTTAATTCCCCCAACCACATCCCCTTGCCAAAACCAAAACAGCGTAAGTAGCATATTTCAGCAGGATCCCAAAGACTCTCATCACTTCAGAGTCTCCAGTTTGAAAGTCCAAATGCATCATAACATCCACTCTGAACTAATTAAGAACTTTCTGCTCATTACCACTTAACAGAGTGAAGCTTTCCTCTTTGGTGGTGCATGATCACACAGATGCTGAGGTGTTTAAATGCCTTCCTATGACTCATTTTCTTAACTTTATCTCTAATAAGCAACACAGTATCAGTATAATTTCTGTACAACAGTGTTGGTAGCAAAAGTGAAAAAATGTTTAGAAATAAGATTAAACATTAAGATTAAATAATCACATAACTCGGGGACACAACTGAAATTGCTCATAGAAGAAGCATGATTAGAAGTTTACTCTAATGAAGTGTTCATAAGAAGGAAATAAATGACATATCATTTCAGAAGTCTAAACATACCTAATGTACAAAATTGATTTTAAACACTAGGCAATTGAAAAGATGGATAAACAGCTACAACTCAACTCTAACCTCATGCAAAAATGAATGTAATGTATAGATACAGTTGCCATATGTTAATTTGCCGACCACCTGACATCAAGGGTTTTTTACAACTGCAAGTCTGGGCATGAAGAATTCCATTCCCAAACAATACCCCAGGGGCTTACCCATCTTTCTCTCTTCCCCTCCTCCCTGCCTTACTTTTCACAATACACTAGGACAACTTCCTTTTCCTTTCCTCAACCCTGAGCCTTAAGTACAAATCATGGAGATGGAAGCCATGGATGCTAACCCAAAGGCAAAGGAGTAGCGACCAAAAGCATCTTCCTTCTCCAGGGGTTTAGATGTTTAGATATTCACACTTTGTTTCATCAAAACACTCCAGCATTTTTGCAGGAAGAAGGACAAGCTAGCACAGCACAAACTTCACTACCATAAAGTAACAGGTGTTTAAGACACAGGCACACACTGCAGCACAGGAAACCCCACAAGCTATCGCTTTCCACACTATGAAAACATGACCTTTACAGCTGATTAAATCTTGTCCTGTGCCTTACACAATGAATCATCCTGTTAAAGCACAATTGTATCATTACCTTTGTTTTTTGCTAGTGGAGATGGGGGCTGCTCTGTAAACACATCAGGGGAAGGGGATTCTGGGTGGTCAAAGTCTTTTTCCATAGTTTCTATGAGCCCAGTGAGATCTGAATCCTCCGAGCTGTGCCTTCTGCTGCTGGCACATTCGCCATGAGGTGGGCTGAGAAGCGGGAGCTGTGGCAAAGCACTTTCAGTCTGTTGCTCTTGCTGCTGGGGCCCAGATGCTGGGGATTGCTGGAGGGGCTGCTCTGCCAAAGCTGGTGCCTGCTGCTGCATTGGCTGCTGGTTCTGCCTCGTCCCCTTGGCTCTTTTGCCCGTGGCATGAGTCTGAGCTGTGGCACCCGAATCCAAGGTAAAGGGGCCCGTTCTGTTCACTGACTGCATGGAAGCTGCTTGTGTTGAAGTCCTGTTAGGTATGCTTGAACTGTTTTTGGATTTGATGTTTTCAACATCAGGTGCATTTCTATTGCTGTGAGGGTGTGCTGTTGCATTGCATTGTTTATGATTCCCTCCACTGGATCGTGAAGACGAACTGCCTGCTCCATAGATCCCTCTGGTTGAACTGTGATTAGAATCTGATCCAAGCATATTCAAGCTGGAAGAATAACAGGTGTTTAAATACACTTACAACGTTTCCATTCTTCATCATGGAAAAAGACACACTACATCCCAAAGAAGCCTTGAACTACACTGTTGTTGGCATATAACCAGCAGAAGTGTCTACAACTTGTCTGACAAGTCAGTAGCCTTCCCCGTTTCCTGTTCACTTGCTCGCTCTATAGAACTGAGCTACGCTAAAATGACAGTCAATATATATATGTCAAAGGGAACACTGAAAGGAGAAGTTCTTCAGTTCACTTAAGATACCAGAGGTAGGAACATCTGACCTGCAATTTTTATGCAGTTCTATACCTTTCATTTTTGAGAGCATTAACAGGAATCTTGGCACAGTTTGGTTTTTGGTGGGATTTTTTCTTTCCCTTTTTTTTCAAAAGAAGGATATTCCTCACAATCACAAAATTCATCTTTTAATCCAAGCCATCTTTTTATAAGTCGTTGAGAGGATCTTTATTCATTCACCTGTTCTGTAGAGCAGTATTACTTTTTTACTGGTTTGATAATTAAAGAGGAAATGAATGGGGAAAATACCACAAGAACCCCAAGCATTTACTTACTTTCCATCAGATGAAATTCCAACTATTCTCCTGAGATCAAGTGGCCTTCCCATATCAAAGGGAGGGTTTGAGGCCTCAAAGGACAAGCGTCTTCTAAATGGCTCCCAAATTCCTTGAGCTTCTAGATAGGCTGTTCCAATTACCAAGAGAAAGAGTACACTGCAGAGAAGAGAGGCAGTCATGTAAGGATTTATTTCTTAGTTTTGAGCATTTTAGGGCTAATGAGTTTAATCACAAAGGACAAAAAGTTTGTACCTTGTACTGAATACGCTGAAAATTGCATCCAACCACAATTTTGTCTGATAGAAACGTTACACACAATAGCATAGCGTGACATATGCACATCACCAGCATTGAGAATGGAAACTAGATGCAAGTCTGACATGCAGTTGCCAATAATAATAATAATAATAATAATAAAAAAAAAAAAAAGTTGGACTTCAAAACCTGGAGCCACAGGCATGGTAACAATCTGAACCAACAGTGATTTAGGGAAGGCTACAATAAACACTACCTTATCAAATTAAAAAATGTGAACTATACAAACTCCTCGTGATCATTCCTAGAAATTAAGGATAGCTTTGCAATGATATGGAAGATAGTGGCAACTAGCAAACCCATACATGATGGCATCCTAAATGTTAGTGGGTGCCTATGCACAGGAACCTTGGAATATTATGAAATATGTTAGGACTCTTCTCTAGTTTGCTGCTAAGAAGGATGTTTGTACTAACAAGAAAAAGACACAGTAAGGGATTAGTATTCTCTATTCCTTTGTAAAGTCTAATTAACAAGTACAGCACATACAAAATTATCCATGCAAACTAGACTAATATGAGATGGCAAGCATTATTCACTGTCAAAGAATGATAAAGAAACTCAGACTATACATTTCTAGCAAATATACAGAAGAAAACCATGTCAGTACTTACTCAGCACTTTAAGTAATGCAGTGTTAGTGACTGCATTACTTAGGAAAGTGCTGAAGAGTTAAAAAAGAAAATTAAGTGGGCTGTAACTTTTATCTTCTCTATTTCTTTTGTCAATCCCTAGAAGGAAAGACATCCTAAGTGAACATTTGTGTAACACAGTACAGCAAAATGGAAAAACCAGTAACTTTCTCTGAAGAAAAAAAAAGCGCAGGAATATTGCATGTGTGTGATAATGCTTTGGATTTGCAGCACACAGAAAGACCACATTTTCATAACAGGCACCAACTGCACCAACTCTTTCACACTTAGATATAAGCTTAACACTACTGAACAGAAAAACAGCATTGTTGTTATTGGTAAGTCAAAGATCATACTGGTAAGTTTCCATGCTAGGGTTTGCTCTGGACAAAAGCAGGGGGTGAAGGTGTCTCACATCCAAGAGGTGAGCAGGGACACAGGGTTCATAAGCTCAGATTTCAAATAAATAAAGATAGGTAGATGTTAAGACTATGGAAATGGTGCAATTTTCATCTCATAATTCAACCAGACATAACAAACACGTCTGTCTGCTGAGGAAAAAAGTGCATTGATATGCTGCTATGTAACCTGTGAGTCTGCAGCGTTGCAAACAATGTCCTTCAGGTTCTGAGAAATCCCATTATTAGTATCACCAGTTGTCTATCACATAGTAGTGGCAGCAAAGTTAAATTCATCCAAGGCATCTGCTAAGCTCATTACAGTCACTGCCTCATATCTCTCTGAAGCACAGTACTCCAGAAGGATGCTTACATTTCTATAGGAATTCACAGCTAGCAGTGCTTTAATACCTAATCTGATTCAAGTTTGGCTTATTTATCAAAAACCCTTCACATTACCAGGGCTAACAGGAGTATGTATCTCATTTAAGGAAACAGGCTCAAGCAAGAAGTATATTCTTTTTGTCCTTGCTTTGAGCAGAAAGTCAGTACTCCTCAGCCTTAAAAACTACTCACACCTATGTGCTTCTCTGTAACCAGTATTCAAGCACCAGTAGTTTGTGCCCGTAAGAACAAACATACACACACTACCTCATTATTCCTGAGATGATTATGTACAGTGCCAGTTCCCAGTTGGGCCTGGGGAGAGCCTCTGCACATGTTGCCAACATGTGATATGGAAGTGATGCATTCAAGACAAATACAAATTCAGAGCCTCCTGCAGTGATGAATTTTAATTCACGTATGACTCTGGAAGCAGTGAAATCTGGTGTAAACCTGAAAACAAATAAAGCATGTTAGAACTTTTCATGTGAATAGCATGAAAGTTTGAGGCAATCTTTATGACTCATAAACTACAAAAAAAAACCCAACAAAAAAAAACCAAAACCAAACAAAACACAAAAAAAACCCAAAAAAGCCCCTCACGAAAACAAAAAAAAATTCAAACCTCACAACCCAACTCCATCAATTACCACACAGCCTAAAAACACTTAAGAGTATCTTTCAAATACCTCAAGATGCGTTTGACTGAATTCATGAATACCTATGCTTAACACATCTGATACTAGATTACTCCTGAGATACCATATTAAGTTATAATAACCAAAAATAAATTTTGAACAAATCTGTTAAAGAAAGCTATGAATATAATAAAAATTTAACAGCAGCTCTAAGCAAGCAATGCAACCAACTATTATGTGAGCTACAAAGTTTATAAACACTTCACCTTTAAGTCACTAATGTGCCTTTTCAAAAACATGCCCACTACATCATAGTCTCGTCACAAACTAAGACTGTGCAGAAATACTAGTGAAGTTTCACTGCCTGCAATATTTTGTACATCCGCTTGCAGAACAGATGTATCTTCTGAATTTGTTAGATACCACATTCTGAATAGTTAACTTTACATCAAAGCACCGTTAAATGATCCATGTTTGGTGCAGAGATCTTTTATAATAAAAACTGACAAAATTGCACAATCACTGTCATTAAGGCAACAGACAAAATATTCAACACTAAAATACTGTGCATTACAATAACAGTCCTCAGACTAGGGCTCTTTTCTACATACTGCAATGCACCAAAACCATATGTAAATCTAGATCCCATGCGCATTCACAACTAAAATGAAGAAAATGTAAAAAATCCCATATAGTAACATTATTCTGACTCAGTAAGTTATCCTTGCTGAATAGTAAGGGAAGTAATACTATATCCAATCACAAAAACACAATATAATGAAAAATCAGCTAGTGTTTCCAAGAAGAGGGAAAAATGCCATGGTTGTATAAAGTTATATAAAACCCCCAAACACTCAAAGCTTCAGTAAAAAACCCTTAGAATTTAACCAAGAGAGTTTTCCTCTGAAACAAAATTAAAAATCCAAATGTAAGGCTTCATTTAGATGTAAGAATAAATACTTACAATATGACAATGTCTTTAGAGGCATTGGCACTTAGTGCAAATTCCTGACAGTTAACTACTTTAAATCCGTATCCTTCACATGTATAGCCACTGATTTCCATTGTTTTCACATTAATCTGCAGCTGTCCTGTATTTTCCACTTTAAATGTTCTTCTCAGTGTGAAATTTGGTTCTTTGTATTTCATTTCTAGAAAAAAAAAAAGCACGAAAGTGGTTAGTGTTATGCTAAACAGACATCCTTTACTGTATTTATATTCTACAGCAGAATAGAGTGCTGTAATTACTATGGCATAAGAGGGACTAGTGAGGCCCATGGAAATAAACTTTTAAGTAACTTGTAGGAACATATCTCTGCAGCCAGATTCTCATCTGGCGGGACATTTGTTCAGTTTCAGAGCCCTCTAACTCATCAGGGAAGAAATATCCTGAACCTCTGACAGCACTGCTACCTCACAAAAAAATCATCTGTTGGGTTTTTTTCTCTTGGTGTCTTAAAAATAAAATCCATGGCTAGCTATACGTATCTTATTAGCAAAATAATACCTAAACCACAGCATGTAAGAGGTAATGAGTAAACTTTACCTGAAGTTTTCTTACTCCTCCATCAAAAGAAGCAGAATAATCTCAGATAATAATTAACATGGCACCTTAGAAATACGTCTGAAAAACTGCAAAGTAGCAGAGCAGATTTTAACACCAGATACAACTAAACCTCTTCTACCAGTTCCTTTCATTAATACAGGTACTCCTAGCTCTCCTCTCAGAAACAAGCCTGGGGCTACAGGGCAGAAAAACCTCTGATCCTACAGTAGAATCTGGCTACAATTTAATTTTCATCAAGGAACATACCTGACCTTTTTCCCTGTTGGCTATGTGCTTAAAGATTCTGAAGGTGTGAGAAATAAAAAAATACACAGAACTTGTGCCTGTGATCTAGTTTGTCCTAAATTTAGGAATTAGAGATTATGCTAATAAATATATCAGGATCTTCATCTCCTCTGTCTTGCATTTTAATGGACAAAGAGCTTCTGTTTTATCTTTCCTAGTTTTCAAGTTAAAATGAAAGACATATTTAATATTCTGCCTAAATAAATTAGCAATTTTAACATAGTTAAAGGAAAGAAATTTCCAGGGCACTAGAACAGGGGGAAAGTATTTCCACACATGTAAAGTTTTACATGTAAAGTATAATTTCTTTTCTGTTCTGCATAGTAGCTCAAGAAGAACTCACTTTCTGAACAGTCTTTTAATAATGCTTCTGTGATTTTAAAGCGTAAAGAACTTCCCGGACCAGGAGGTTTGCCTGCAATCTTCAAGCTCTCAGTTGTTCCTTGTCCTTGTACCATTATGGCATCTATTACAGTCAAATTATTTCTGTGAACAAAAAAAGAGGGAAACATTCATAAAAGCTTCTCTACAGACTATGAAGTTATATCCCAAACCTGGAGAACAAAAAGAAAACCAGTTCCACAACATGGAAGTAAATACTGGGGGTCTCACCCATAGTGTTTGCACGACAATAGGCCTAAGAAATCACAGCATATACAAATACAAACCCCAAAGAAGTACTAGTTAAAATCTGCATCTCTTATTAATGCATCACACCTGATACAAAAGTGGAATAGTTATTCAGAGCTCGTTAGTTAGGACTGAGCTTGATCTTGCAAATGGCACCTATAACTGGTGTCTCTACTTCGAAGACAGTGTAGTGTGTACTTATGAAATCAAGTCTCCAGGTACTGGTGGACGAAAAACTGGACGTAAGTTGGCAACACGCGCTTGAAGCCCCCAAAGCCAGTCATGTCCTGAGCAGCTGCAAAAGCACAATGGCCAGCAGGTCAAGGGAGGTGATTCTGCCCCTCTATTCTGCTCTTGTGAGACTCCAACCTGGAGTAGTGCATCCAGCTCTGGGGTGCCAGGACAGGAAGGGTATCAACCTTCTGGAGTGAGTCCAGGGGACTCAGGTCTGACAGGGCTTTGAGCAAGCTGAAGATGTCCCTGCTCACTGCAGGGGTGTTGGACTAATGACCTTGAAAGGTCCCTTCCAACCCTAACCCTTCTGCGACTCTCTGATAACACTGGATTATATATTCATATTATTGAATACGTACTGAACACAGTTTAACAACTGTATAACGTCACAATTACATTTAAATTAAATCTTTCTGCAGACACACAGGATTCTACAATTTTTCTTGTAAAAGCAATAGTTTCTTGACAGCTGATCATAAGTATGATCTTATATATAAATAACAAACATCAGAAGAACTTCTACGCATTTCGGAAATACCTGTCTTACCTGATAACAATCAGTGATGAAACAGTTTTATTAAGAACTGGAGTGAACTTTACTTTGACAGACTTTCTCTCACCAGCTTTTAATATCAGGCTTAAAACAGAATGACGAGCCACTCCCTTTGTAAGTCCCAGGGTGGTCTGCAGTGGCTGGACCTTAAGAGAGTAGAGAAAACAAAGCAACACTTTACATATATTTGCTAGCAATGGTATTATTTTAGCTAAAAAATTGGTCTTGTCAAAAATAAGTGTACTAACCAATGACACAGTGTTTTCTTAACCAGAAGCACTGATAGCACATGAATTTCCCTACTAATTAGTAAATTGTTTGTGTTCATGAAGAAATAGAACAACATGACAGAACAGAACTGACCTAAACTACACCCATGTAGATTCATAAAGTTCTAGTAGAAGAAAGCATTCAAAAGTTCTTACATATGTGTTTTAAATGCTGAATTAGCTTTAGGTCATTAAGGAATATTTTCTCTCCTCAAAATTTTCCATTGTTTATATATTCTAAAAACGTATTAAGGGGAAAGCAAACAAAATAGAACTACTCAAAAAAGTGTATTTTGCTAAGTCTGCCGTTTGCCTTTAGACACAGAACAAACTGCAAATGAAGGGGAAAAGCCAGAGGACAAAAGAAGTGCTTGGGATTTGGCATGCTCTATATGAAAAAGCACACGATGATCCACAAAACTTAAAACACCTAAAATAACCAACAAACCAATGGAAAACTCACTACTTTGCTAGTTTTAGTACTAGTAACCACTTTACTGAAGAAAATAATCCTCTGTCAGTAAGAGAACAAGTAAAAGCAGTTTTCCTGTAACTTCCACAGTTGTAATAGAACATAAGCACATAGAAAAAGTGACATTTTAATTGGTACATTTGAAGAAATACTACTTTTCCCAATTTCCTGAAAATATCCAAGAGAGGCATCACATTTTACACAGTAATAATGAAACTTGAAGACATATATAGCTGAACTCTTATGAAAACATTAGAATAACTAAATTTAAAATTATAAAGAATGTATTGAAATACTTACACAATTTCTGAAGACCTGGAACTCTAGAGTCCTCTGATTGAAAGTAGTTGGTTTACTCAAATTAAACCTGAAAAAAATTGTAATTTTTTCTTTCTCCTGGATCAGGGAAGATGATGACATACTTGCACTTAGAGATTTTAGCACAAATCAAGAATCTATGGTAAAATTCAATATGCAGCTGAAAGAATAATTTGGTTTTATTTTTCTATTTCTCCCCTTGTACATCGAGTTAGGAAAGAAAAGTAAACACAGTTTAGCTCTACAAAAAATACAGATGTGTGCTCAGTGGCAACAGATTCAGCTCTCAACTGGCCTAATGATTCAAATTCTAGAAGTGGCCAACACTGTAACTACCAACAAAACTGCCAAATCATGCATGCATTTTTTTTGTAAAATGCACTTTACTGCAGAGTGAGAGCACCCCAAGGACTCCACAACAATACTTACCGTTCTAACAGCTTATCAACAAAAGTGGATGGGTTAGAATACAGAGCTACAGGAAGAAACTGAATATACACAGGAACATCGGCTGGATTTTCTAGAAAAATTTCTTCTTCCTATTCAGAAACATAATTTTTAAAAAGTTTATATTGGAATTAATGTAATTAGAAATACCTATTAAAATGATACTATCATCAAAATAACTTACTGATGAGCTGTTTGTGTTGGTGAGAGGGAAGTTTAGATAGCGTGGTGAAATAAGGATGGAAGGCCAGGCCATTTCTGCTGTGATTTTCAACCGTACATCCTTCTGGAGATCTGTGTCTACTTCAAATACAGCATTCAGTCTGAAGAAACAGTTGTAAAACTTACTTTAAAGGACTAAAACAGAAAAGCCTAGAAAAACCAGAGGGCTTAAAAGCACCCTGAAAACAACATTAGTTCGAGAATAGCAGGAAGTGCTACACCTACTGCAGAAACAAATTTTGAGAATATAACAGATTCAGATCAGTAGGAAAAATAACCCAAAACATATCTGATGATTTATGAAGGTAGAAAGAGTAGAAAGGAAAAACTCCAATACAGCATCCAGACATCTACTATCCAGAAAATGGATTTTCCCTTGCACATGTGATGTACATTAAATCCATATGTATACTCTAGATGCAATGGATACAGTCTCTGTGCCTATATTCCTAAAAAATCTAAAAGAAACCTGAATTAGTCACGCTGTGAGAGCCACTATTTCTATTGCTGAAAGAAGTTCTTTGCTATTAAGATATATAAATGTATCTTAATATATGATTTGTTATAACGCTATTAACCACCCTCCACAACAGACTTGGGTCCCATTCTCCTACAAGCTCTCCACATTATGTAACAAAGAAGTGATAAGAGAGGGCATGCTTTTGTTGCCTTTTTTTGTTGCATACAGACACTTTGCTTCTTCACATACCTTTTTTGAAATGGCAGTCTGGATGCTGTCATCCCAAAAGACACATGCACTTGCTGTTAAGATTAACTTGTGTCTCTTGGAGATTAAATCAACTTTATGTATGAGAAGGCACATGTTTAAAAGGTATGTAGCAGCCTATGGAGTTTGACTTTTTCTAAATATCAAGTAGCAACCACTGATCATCTTCCGTTTAGCAAATCCCAAGATAAAGTACAGGACAATTTTCTAATTCACTGAAATGCAATAACCTCAGTACAGACAGAGGAATTTTAAAAAAGTTTAAGCAGGGATACTGCACAGAATCTGGGTTTGGAAGTTTCTGAAGAGTAAAGACCACTTTGCTGTTGCCATCTTTTCAAAAACTGCAGCAAACTCCAGTGAATAGTAACTTTCAGTGTTTTGTTTGACTTGAAGAAATTATTACTGTTTTTTAACTTTTAAAATGCTCTCTTTAGAAGTTCTGCAGAGAAGGCCAAACAATTCCTTTCTTGGCTCCCTCTCAAAGAGCAGAAGGAAGGAGAAACCTTGTATTAAGGTTTTTCAGAAATACAAGGTATTAAGAAACCTTGTATTTTTAGAAGAGCACACATAACAGAACTAGCCAGTCAGAAAATAACAGGGATAAAATACTTACCTATGGCTTGAGTTCTCTTTTATTTCTGTCCATTCTTTGAATAAGTTCTCATGCAAATCCCAGTCAGAATCCCATGCATCTTCTTGCATTGCTATGCTGTGCTGTACTTTAGATTCCGCTGTAAGAAATAACGTGTTTTTTAAACTCCTCAAGTAACATCATTGCTTAAGGACAAAACTTACTTTAAATTATTTTAATTATGAAGCTGAACACTACTTACATTTAGTCAGAAAAGGCAATCCTACGTAACAGCGATCTCCACATTGTGCACCAGGATCAAAATAAATATTTGCAATCTGCAAAACAGGTAAGAGAAGCTCAATAAACAGCACAGTAAATCTAATGACCAAAGAAAAAAAGAAAGAAGGTTTCTGATGATCACAAAAATTTTAAATGTGTTATATAGAAAAGAGAACTTGCAAACATTTAGAAATGAAGCATAAACAAACCTTTGATTTTTTCCCTGGTTCTAAGTCTTCTTTATTACTTCTTAGCCTCTTATAAGAAAACCTTATGTCTTCCGACAGGGACCGTATGTGCTGTATTTTCACTTTCTGAGAGAAGGAGTTCATAATGTTCAGGCTCTGGTGAACTACTTTCCCCTAAAGAAAACAAAAGAGGAAAAAAGTGTGCAGGATATGCATTTTCCCTCGCATATGTATTTATTTATGCAGGCTGGCAAAGACCACAGCAGTGCTGAAATGTTAAATCGAGATTTTTAACTATGGTATCTTAGAAAATGCCACTTGCAACACTTCAAGGTAATAAATTTCTGTGAAATTGTATTCTTTCCTCCATCTGCTTCCAAACACAGTTCATCCCTTTCTGAAAATTAAGAGTACCCTAAGAATCTTGAGGAGCTAGGAAAACAGTCCTCCTTAATCATGTCATGTTAAAAAGAGTACCAGAAAAAGAAAGGCAAGAGAAAACTTGCTAGTAATTAGAAATAACCTGAAAGGAATATTAAAGGGAAGCTGCGGATTACAAACACTACAGCTGAAAGAGGGCATTTAAAACACAGATACAACCCTTTTTCCTGCTCCCAATGTGATTAAGATACCAGACTAAAATTACAACATTTAAGAAGAAAACAGTGCAAGTTTTTTTTTTCTCCACACCTTTACACCCTACCTCCTTTACTGAGTCAAATGTTATTTTACCTTTTAAGCACAGAACATGTAGTTCAATCATTTGCCATGATCAGAATCATTGCAATGCTCAAGCTCTCCCCCTGCCCTCAATTGTAAACCAACTGTTCCTGTGGTCACATTTTACACCTTATTTCAAACACCCCAACCTGACAAGTACAGAGTAAACAACTAATAAAAACCAAAACAAACAGAAGAAATGTGCAACTCAGGACTGGTGGTGAGACTTTAGATTTATATAAAATAATAATACGAGCAAATATAAATACCCAAGGCTATCTTCTAATGAACATGACTAAAGGTTTTAATATTCCCCTTAAACCAACACTTCCAGCTTTTAAAAAATTTCTCTATAGTAAGGACTGAAGTGGAGATATGAGAGAGATGGAACTTTTGCAGGCTCAATAGGAACAGGAAATAGTCACATATTGTAACACTTGCAATAGTAACAACCACTGAGGGAAAGAAACTACAAATCCCTAAACAATACAGTCCTGTTAAACTGAATAGGAGGTACATCTTCATCTGTGGAATCCTATGAGTAACAAAGTGCCATCAACTGGGCAAGATACAGGTTTGTTAAACTCTGTAGAAAAAATAAACAACATTTTACTGAGGCACTTATGTAGCATTTAGACATGGAACAACAGATAAAGAAAGACAGCTTTACCCAGCAGCAGTGAGAAAAACAGAACAAGGTCTTTTAGCATACAGGCCCTCAAAGATGAGCTTTGATCAGGGAAGAGCTGAGAGGTGGCACTGTGAACTGAAGATGAGACTATGAAGCAGAAGTCAACACAGGTAAGATTTGTTTAAATCAAAACCCACATCTTTACAAGGCCTGTATACACTGTCTGTGTACTGCTGACAAACTTCAACGGACCAGCAGAAATCAGACTTAGGTGCAAATACAGTAAAATTATAAACAGAGACAGACAGTACTGGCAACCAGACAGCTGCAGGAGAATTACATCCTAGGTATGAACTGAAAAGTGTTACTAAAATAGTCGCACCAAGTTATTCCTGGATGGTGCAGATGTCAAATTTCTCTACCAAACATTGAAACAAGAAGAACTGATGCTATTTTAGGCTTATTTTCATAAGTAATGGAGGCATTACAGAATAACTGTAGAATGAATTCAGTGAGCACAAGTTTAGTTTGAAATCAATCCAAGAAAAAAATACAAGTAAGCCTGGTGTCAGTGTTGTCAAATATCAAAAGAGCTAAGTCATCAACTAATGGAAGTAGTAAGTGAAGCTGACTACTCTGAAAAGCTTGGGGCTTGAACACAGGAAACGGTCTAGAATCTTGTCAAAGGTTATTATACCTGAATTTATACTTCCAAACAAGATGCAAGAGGCCAAATGTCACCTGAATGAATTACCATGTGAAAACATCACTAGAAAAAGCATGAAGACAATAAAAATCACAGCAATCCAGGGAAGAGAAAAAATGATGACAGCAAGGAAGCTATGCCTTAGAGGATGAGAAATACAGGTACTATAAGAAGTAGCACCTGCCAAAACAAAACAAAGCAAAAGCAAATAAAAAAGGAAAAAAATCAAGCTGACCAAGACTTCTTTATGGCCCAAAATGGAACAAAATACTTTAATGTGGCACTCAAGAGAGACAATGAACTTGACAGGAATACATCATTATAATAATTCCTAATAATCCTAATAAATTAGGATACAGAATATAAAAATTGCCTTATCTGTGGTGAAGGGGAAATGGACCTTTAAGTTAATTCAGTTTATAAAAAACTTTTGCAGCAGTTCATAGATGAAGTTAAAAATATGGCACTCAGAGTAATAAATACCCATATAATGGTGAGGCCATATAGTCAAATAGAAAATATGCACCCTAAAGATAAAAAATAACCAGTGATTTTTGCAACTGTAGGCACGAATGCTTCATCTCAAGAGTAGGAAAAGACTTCAGAACAATTTGTGACATAGGAGATCAGAAGGGAGATGGAATGAATAATGATGCAAATGTAGCAAACATTCCCTGAAGTCCTGCTGACTGCCCTATCTTCCTCTCATGAGACCTATTCCATTACTTTTCAAAAAAGTTACCATTTATTTGACATGCAGTAAACATCTGATAAACTGCCAGTGAAAAATTACTATGTAAGAGTATACAAATTGCAAGATAAGCAGGAGATCCTAAGGAGTTACCAGAAGAAGAGGCAAGAACACACATTGCTCTACAACAGACTGACTCCACGCAGGACACACCAGGAAACAAATCCCACAAAAAACTTTACATAGAATATGCACGGAGTTAGTTTCATCCTTTCAGAAAATTGCCATCTCTATCTCATTTTGCTCCTTCCCACCCCCCCCACCAGTTTTAAAACTATCCCTTTGATTTTTCCATCATATTGCATTCTTTATCAGGAAGTCACATCAAGTTCAGACTTCAACAGAATACTAATTGCAAAGTCCATATGCCTTGACTGCCCATGCTTCTGTGGTTATTCTGAATGCCAAGTGAGGAGAAAGTATTAATTACATGGTTAATATCT
The DNA here is from genome assembly GCA_036023395.1 of Myiotriccus ornatus. Taxonomy (NCBI): domain Eukaryota; kingdom Metazoa; phylum Chordata; class Aves; order Passeriformes; family Tyrannidae; genus Myiotriccus; species Myiotriccus ornatus. The sequence continues at coordinate 86,077,083 of JAYRBT010000001.1, read as the reverse complement.
TGCTGCTTGGGTCTGCCCTGAGCAAAGGAACTGCTTTCAGCACTCACTGGATAAACACTACTGCAGGAGCAGGGATGAAAACAGCCATTAAATATTTCTGCAGAGAGCTGTAGACCCACACAGCTTTCTTGCTTTCCTGTTCATGTACTCGACCATGTACCCTTCAGAAGATCTACTGTCAGTGTGAAAAGAGTACAACAGCGCTCCCACAGAGATCAAAGACTCCTTATACTAAAGCATCCGTTCGTTATCTGACTTTGTTGCCTCCGTTGCCTTCGGTACAATACTTCAGCGGTTTGGAGAAAGCTTTTGCGCAATTTCATCTCTCTTACTCTTGGTGCCAACACACATGAATTGGTAGTAACTAAGTGACCACAGTTACAGTAGAATGAAGCTGCAAACAATCAGGTTTGGGATCATATCAGTATTCCAAGATACCATTCAAGTGGGCTGTAAAGGAGATGCAGGGGTAACCTGTGCTTGAAACACGTGGGGGAAAATTCAAAAAACAAAACCAACCCCCAAAATAATGACAAACTAAATCCTAACAGTTCAATAGCACAATCTCTCCAGCAACTTGACATTCAGGACAATGGTCTCCCTTGGAAAGGGCAGATAAATTAATAACACAGCAAGAAAACATTTAATGATATGATCCAGCTCTCTTACCGGAAAAGAAGGTGGAAGAAAAATATGTTTTGGGGAGCAGGTCAATGAGCCTACAGCAATCACTGCCTTCACTGGTATAGTTAAAATCTGGACCAAAAAAAAAAAAAAGGAACATTAGAAGTTTAGAAATGAATACTTACATCCCAGACTTTAAACACATTTTCCACTTTTAAATTGCATAGACAAAAAACAAAACCATGAAATTCTGCACTTAATGTACCCTAAGACTACATAAACATTTAAAACATGGAGATGTGAGTTAAGATTTCAACATCATCATATCCCAAACAGTCACTCCATACTATCACCCATACATGCCTAGCATCATGCTACATGGCACACAAAGCATAGTTAAAATATAAGCTCTCTACTAGGGCATTATATAGGTCTCACTTTGTTGGAAAACAGGAGGGTAACACCTTTAAAGTAAATGAGTAAGAGGGAACAGGATACACACCTAACTTCTCAAAAAAAACAATAGAAGTCATGGTAATGAGATTCTTTCTGCTTATTATTTAAGTACCAGTACAAGTAGAATAACTTTTAAGAACAAGCAAGAAAATTAAATGCTTCAGACTCTATACTGAAGGGTCACATATATATGTACAGACACATTAAAAAAAGTTTAAAACCTCAGATAAGTGGCAGAAATTAGTAATTTCCCTTGTTCTGTAGCATCGTCAGAGCCACACAATAAGTGATACAATTTCCTGACTTCATAAGCACAGTGTCACGTTTGGGTTTTTTCCTACATATATCACAAAAAGATATCAAATTCACATTCCATTATCTAGTAGAATCTCTCTCCTGCAAAAATAAGGCATACGAAGTTGACAATTAACTGGTTGTTCTCTCCTGTACCAACCTTGGCATAAGAACTGTTTCATCAACTGCCAGGAAACTGCGATATGGTTTAGTGGGCATGATGGTATTTGGTCAAAGGATGGACTTGATCATCTTGGAGGTCTTTTCCAACCTTAATGATTCTATGGTTCTCCAGAACAGCTTTCATATTGGGTTTTGACCAAAAAAAGTCTAAAATTATTGTTCAATTTCAGTAACTGATAACGTACTGAAAAGAACATTGTCAGAACATGTTATGTCCAAAGACCCATGCATTGATGCTTTGAGGGTGTAATGTTATTGAAGAACCCAGACTGAAAAGCAGTAAGTCAGATTTAAATGGTTATTTCTGAAAGCCAGATGACAATCATAATAAAAGCACACTGTTGTATGATGCAGGGTTAACTTGCAAAGATAACCTGACCTCCAGAGTTCCCTTCCAACCTCACCTTCTCCCAGACTGTATAACCTGTCCACTAATTCAACTACTAACACTTCACACTTAAAGAGTAAACATATCTTTTGGGCAACACCCATGAATATACAATAAATATACCTCGTAATCTGTTGTGATTTGTACAGCTCCATCATGAATTCCTTCAAGTTCTTTTGCTATTAGATTTACTCTGAACACTGCATAATAGCCCGATGCTAGGATCACCTGTAAATGGTAGGAAAATACATCCGTTGTATTCCTTTAAATGGAAAGAAATTTCACTAAAAAACATACCCAACATCCTCCGATTCCTTTAAACTGACTCAAAATCCATTCAAAAGCACTGTCACTGGTACTCAAAAAAATCACACACATAAGTGACTGACACAAAGATTATCTCTTCCTTGTGGTGATAAATTTCCACTCTGACCAATGATGAGCATTATCTGAGGGCATGGAGACTGCTGTTTCTCAAGTTTACCCTTTCAAAATCTAGCCAATTCGAATACACTATTGCTTCCTAAAATAAATTTAGAAAATCTACATGCTTTGTCATATTCATATTCAGAAAAAAATTAAGAATTCTTACCTCTACCCTGCCTAAAGTGCAACTACAAGAAGTAGCAGAGGTTCTCTCTTTTTTCTCCCTACCTAAATCTAGCTTTGAGCAATGGATTCAAAAGATTACTTACTGAGGACTGATCTGATGCAGTAGCATTTTGTAGTTCATGGTGGTTTGCAATTATTGTTGTTCTGTTTCCCTTTTCGGTTGTTAGAAGTTCTACGGCCAAACCATCCCCTATAATATGCCAACTTTTTATAGCCAGCTTAAAAAGAACAAAAGGTACTCTTTTCAGTAAAAACACTGATGTAAACTTTTTAAAAGATAAAATAAAAATAAATCCACCCTTACCTCTATAGGATTGCTGTTGATGACTGCAAATAAAATGCTAGTAGCTTCTGTTGCACTCAATATGCCAAAATCTATAAATCGTTCCTCAGTTTTTGGAGACAGTACAAAGTACTAGAAAGATTGATAAAAGTATTTTAGCATGAGTTAAACATAAAGTGTGCTCAAACTCTAAGCTCATTAAACAATGCATTAATAAGTCTAATACAACAATACCATGACAAGCTCAAAATTCTACACATTTTCTATGCAAAACTGAAGGGAACAAAAAAAAATTTTTCATCAGTAACCGAAATAGAAAAAAAACAATTAAAAAGAGTCCTAGGAACGCTGCCTCCAATTAGATTGAAGAAGCTAGAAAAAAAGAAAAATACTTACATCTAGAAATCCTGTGTATGCTCGGACAGGTAGGTGAAATTTAGAAGCATTGGTGATAAGTAGAATATTGTTATCTATGTGAACAGATGATGTGGAAGGCATAAAATGAAGTGTAAAAATATATCTGGATTCATTAGGTGGAATTAAGACTGGTTTACTGAAGTTCTGGACCTAGATCAATGAACAATGAAGATCAATGTTATAATTGAACTAAGTGCATCACATTTAAGCATTTATTATGTCGTAAAAGTATTCACTGAAATGAGACTTACTTTAAACATTGGTTTTGCTTCTTCTGGTAAGACAACATCATGTATAAGGACTGCAAAACTGAACGTGTTTGTTAGATAGATCAGTCTTTCCACAGAATCAGCAGCACTGTCACGGATGTGAAAGAGTGTGGCAGCATGATCAAATCCTAAATATCTATTAGAAGAAAACAGTGTAAGGAAATAAAGATTTTCCTCCAACATAAAGCGTTTCCTTTACACAAAGACAAGAATTCATCAATTCAAACAGCAAAAAAGGTACATATCCCAATGCATGTTGAAGCTATGTTACTAGCACTACAGGGACTTTGATAATTAAGTAATTCAAATGAGATAAGAAAACACGTAAATCAGTATAATAGGAGGACTAAAAGAAGTGTTGAAGTATTAAGATGGTTTGCAAGTCATGCATATTTCTTATTAACGAAATCAAGTACCTGCAGCACAAGAGTTCTGATAGGTAAGGTTTAGCTTATTTGCCTTTAAAATACTCTCTCAGTTTTGTTGATAAAATAGCATCTCATTTCAAAAACATTTTTAAAATCGACAAATAACAAAAACCAAGAAAACACTGACAGTTCTTTCAAAATTTTGCTTAAAACCAAAAATATTTTCTCTACCCTTACTCATATAGCAAGAGAACAGCAAATGCAGAACCAGAAAAATTTCCAATACCACATTTTTAAAATGTCTCATCTGCAGCCTTCAGCTGCTTTGAAAAACAACTCCCCTCGAACAAGCTTTGAAAACAGTTGCTAAGACCACCTCATCTACTTATTTAAAAACAGAAGAATTCAGACAAGTAATTGTAGTTCTAAATGAGCTCCAGATTTGGATAGTTTGGGTATCACCTCTTTATATCCCACTCCCCCCTCCAAAAAGCCTAAATTCCCTGTTAATTTACAGCATTTAGTTTTTGAGCTGTGTTCAGTTACTGTAAGCTTACCCATCCAGCACTTCTGCTTGATACGGTATTTCAAGTTTGGAGTAGCTCTTCTCTTTCGCTTTAACAGTTATTTTCCCAGAAGATTGTGATGCTTTTTTTGCTTTTGATGCTGTACACACAAGAATGTAAGAAGTTTGATAAAGCAGACAAAAAAATTATCTAGTAGGTTAGACTAGAATGAGTGGAAGAATAAAAGCACAGAGCTAGCTCAGAAATGTGATATCATGGAAGGAAAAAAATGGATCTTACGGAAATTTCAATAAGCAACTGGCATGGTGTAAAGCCTATGAAGCAAGGGATATGATTTCTGAATTTTTCCCATTTAAGACCAGTTAGATTACCTGCCTGATTTAGTAAGCTTATCTACGATAGGGAAGCCTGGTTGTTCCTGTCATATAGCTAATTTGAACATTTTCCGAGGATAATTTGGATCCCAGATGATCTGAACTCCTCACTAGGAGTATGCAATACATCTATCCCTCCACTAACAGAAGCCTGAGATTGCGGGGCTACTTATTTAGAGCTACCAGTTCAGAGGAGCTTTGGGCCAGAAACACAACATCATCTTAAAAACAAAGAAATAAAAGACAAGCTAAACTTTACAGAAACAGAAGCAGAATCATAAAAGAACCCAAACCACACAAGCACCAAGAATGATGCTAACAGGTCTACTTCAAGATCACAGGTCAAGTAATGTCAGCCTGATAGCAACAGTGCCAGAAAAGTGAAGGGATTCAAATACTAGTTAAGAGAAACCACCAAGCCCCTTAAGCCCCTCTGCATCTATTTGGACAGCTGAAATCGCAAATATTTAGGGCTGGCTGCTTCACTGATAAGAACTCGCCAAGTCAATTCCTTAAACACATTAAGCAGCTTGGCTAGGTATTTTTTCCAGGAACTACCATTCCTTCCAAGACGCACCATATGTTATCCAGGAGGTCCTTATATAACAAAATCCTACCAGTTTCAAAACCTGAACATATTATGACCTCAGGTTGACAGAGTTCAGCTATTTCAGGATTTATTTATAGGCTAAAACATACTTACATCTTACAAAGTGTAAACTATCAAATATCTAAAGTACTAATCACTAAATGATAATAAAAATCAATCCTCTCCTCTTTATCCATACAACTTCTAAAATTACGTCTGTCACAAGTATTGCATCTGTAAGGTTCCATTTTCAAGCAATCCAGGAAGAAAGACTTACAGCAACTAGTCTTTTAAAGCAGTAACATATGAGTAGTTACCACCATTCTGACAGTTGATTAAAATCTCTATAAAAATGGAGGTGCCTTTCTACAAAATGTCAGTGTAGTATTTACAGTCACACTATGGAATACCAGGTTGGAGGGGGCCCCAAGGATCATCAGTGTGCAATAGTGGAGAATCCACCCCTTCCTAGGGAGATTATTTCAATGGCTGATTCTTTTCATTGTGAATTTTTTTTCTCTTCTGCCTAATTGGAATCTCTCCAGGAGTAACTTGTACCCGTTACCTGGTTTATTAGGATTTCTCAAAAACAAATGCCTTTTTAGACTACATATACATTTAAATAATCAGTGTCTTAACATAAGAATACTGTTATGTTTATTAGAAAAATTAAGAATACCTTCTCATCAGTCTAAGTTATTTGCCAATCATGAACAGAGACAATACTTTCAGAAACAACTGAAGTTTAAAAGAACCATAAGCCTTTTCCAGATAGGAAAATTCCATTTCCTTCTCAAAATTACGAAGAGCATTTTGTTAATAGAGTGAAAAAAATTAATGAAGCTTCAGTACATTTTCAGAAGCACTTGAAAAGTTCTAAGAAGAGAGGGGTACTACTTACCATCAAAGCTAATACTTGCAACTTTGGTATATTTACTTTCAGAGGCTTTTAACGTAACTGGCTTGAAATGTACTGTTATAGCTTCATTCTGTGGTGTAGGTCTAACACTCTGCAAACAATCAAAATATGAAGCACCTGTAATTCATCATTGCTAACATGCAGTGCAGCTTTCACATATCTTTCACAATGACTCAAGTGCAACTAGTTCTGTCCAAGTTTTTGCAGGTCTGTCTTCCCTATAACAAAGCATCTTATGAAGCTGTTTTAGAATTTTTTTTCAGGTACTGTAAATTACTCGGTCAGTACTCAGGAAAGTGGGCAATAGAGAATGGTCCTTGGGGATGTTAAATTAAGTGACAGTATAGCCAGAAACATGTTAATAGAATAGAAAACAAGCTTTATTTAAATTAAGATTTATTTTTTACTCTTAATGCTGCAGGGTTACAATAGCTAGACTATTTTTTTCTGGGGCACTCACTAAGAAAGCTATCAACTGACTTGTGCAACTACCAATGATGATACAGACATCTACCTTGTCTCTGATCCCATCTAAGTCTGCAGAGCTGCCACAGAGAAAGAAAATAACTATACAGAGAAGAGTTTTGCAAATCTGAGGTGACACTCGTTCTACACTAACATTTTACAAGGTTACCTTTTACATCTGAGGATTACTGGTTTAAACTAAATGGAAAAGGTAAATTGGGCATTACTGGAATAACTGTTGTGTCAGTTATTAGCCAGAGTTGATTTGTACAGGTACTCTTTGCTATGCAGCAGGATTAGGGATTCCATGTCATCATCTGAAGACTTTATAAAGGTTGCTAGCAAACTCACTATTCTAGATTCCATTGAGAGAAACTGGGCATGGAGCATTTAAATGCTCTTATTCTTGTTTTGCTTAAAATTAGGATGGCTGCCATGATTCTTCCTCCCCAGCTGTCTTCTGCTTTAAGAACAGCTCAGCTGCTCACATAGCAGCTGTTAAGCCACAGCAAATTACAGGATGCTGTATTAAGGAAACTGAAGTGAGTGCTGGTTTACCTTATGCTGGGCTGCAGAGGTTTAGCACCTGCTTCACAAGCAACTGAGCCTTTCTTGGCCAGAGAGAAGCAAGGCACACAGCTAGTGGTACAAACCAATTACGGTTCTTCCAAGCTAAGCTATTCTTCATTGTAAATTAAAGTCATAAAATTGTGCACACCTAACTAAGTTCTGCAGACCACATGATCCTTAGAGGAAACAAGCAGCACTACTCTAGCAGCTAATGAATAATCTCTGGTAATTCAACCAGAAGTTTTGTATTTTGGATTTATAGTACTGACCTTTGTCTACCACCTGAATACACGTGGTGCAGATATTTGCTATTTCGCCTCATGAATCAATTAATAATTATCTCAATTTTCTTCTAAGGAAATCCACACTACAAAACTGAAATCTTGATGTGTCTTTAAAAAAAAGAACCCTCTTAAAGCACATGAAAGCAAAGAAGTGATGAAGTTCACAACTTTTGCATGACAGAAAGGTTAACCATTTCTAGAAGCTAGTTTCATGCAAAATGCTTTCTTTAATTACTGGTTTGAAATAATGTTGATTTCATTTAGTAAATCAAATATTCAAAAAGACAGTCTGTTGCCAGAAAAACAGCATCTCTTAAACCATGACTGTAACAAATCTGTATGTATTTAGTCAAAATGTCTACAGCTAATTAATTTAGTAAAAGAAGTAATTTACACTTCTGTTGAAAATTTCTGAACTACATAATGCATTTCTCATTTGTTGCTTGATTACATGCTACAAAGGGAAATACAGAATTAAGACAACTAAAGAAAAAACAAACATGCTTAGGAATCCTTTCAACTCTACTTTGCTCAAATTTCAACCTATTTCAATTAAAGCTCAAGAAAACTTGTCCTGAATTAAAATTCATCAAACATGGACATGAAAACACATGCAAACCAAGTTCCATCAAGAATCTAATACCACCAATTTTCTCTGAAAACTTCCTAACAGCAAATTCTGTGGGAAAGAACAATTTTAAATAGATATGCTTCAGTAACACATGGCTCTCCCACAGAATGCCCCATTCAAGATTCCTGACCCTGCTCTATGAAGACGCATTCAATATTTAGCGTAAGAGCAGAAAATGAAGACCTTGAATTTCTAAAGGACACAGAGGGGAATGAAAACTTTGTGCTGTTGAGCAGTTCTTGAGAAAGGCTTCTGAGGTACTCTCAAACTAATATATTCCAGCACACTGGAGAGTATTAAAGACTGGCACATGTTCTTCCATGCTGTTTACCTGTTAGAAGCTCTAGAACTCAGTTATATCTTGTCCACACATCTAGTATATCGATCTAAAGACTGAACAGGGTGTAGACTTTTGCTTACAGATAGTAAAGACAAAGCTACCCTGCTCCAAGATGAAAAAGCTCTGTGGCTACAGGTAGCAGACCAAGGCTGGTTGCATTAGTGCAGAACCACCTCTCTACTGTTTTATTCACTATTACAGACACAGTTGTCAGTAGTTACTCAGCCTTCTGCTAAAACAGGGAAACAAACACCTAACTATCTGAAGTTCACTATTTCCATAAGCACCATTCACAGCCATCAAATAAACTACTTAACCTGGAGATGTATGCACTCAAATGTGCAGACTGAAAACATAATGCAGAAGCAAACTACTTCTTGCAGGTTGGTAAGAGAAATTAACCCCTAAAGTATATGAGTTGGGACAGAACTAAAGACTTGCTGATACAAACAAACACATTTGTTTTCAAACGAACAGAACTCAGCTTCACTATGGCTATCCTAAAGTTCCTGGTTCTTTATGCATCAAACGTGATAAGGAGCTCAAGTTCTGAAGTGTGTCTTTACTTTCAATAATCAAATGGGTTTGAACTGCCTTAAGGAAACAAAATTTTCATTCTAGACAAGGGATAAAAGGAAGTGTTCAATAATCTACATTTACTAGGTTTTTGACAGCATGGCTTAATGGTTGCAGCAATACAATAGTTCATCCAGTCATGAAATAAACATTATACTCCCCAATAATGGAGCAAATCCTACAACATGAGGAAGATTTTATAAGGAGTTTTAAAACTTAAGAAACAAAGTCAAATGACTTGCTCTTATTTTCCTCACCCAATTTTCTGGACCACAGCATGACTAAGTACTTGAAGGCAGAACAACTACATCTCTGGTAACAGTATTAGCGGTCTCACACACTGATGACCTGAAGATATTTAGTTCCTCCAGCACCCAGCTTAAACATATGCTAAATATAGCCTTGGCCTTTTCTTCTGACATTAAGATGAAATTTGTCACACGGCTCTGTCTCACTGCTTTTAAACTCTAGCTCTAAAGGGTCAGAAGTCCATTTCTCAAGCTTTCCTAGAAGTAACCTATTCTCCAGGTTACTTCCAAAGATTCTTTACACTTGCTTACCACTTTGAAAACCCTTAATTGGCACAGGAGCAGAAATTCATACAGTGCTTCAAAAGCTAGAAAGCTTACAAACTTCCCAACAAAGCTGTGCCTTAATGAGAAGGCCATTTGATGTGCCATATGTGACACACTGAAAAATGCATCACATCTGGACTGATGTGGTAACTTTTTCACTGCAAAATTGAGTCCCAAAGGCTTTAAGAATACCCAGTTTACTGCTCTGACACACTGTAAAAGAATAATTTATCTGAAAAAGTTTTGTCTGATATGTCTAGTGGTTATCAAATGACAGCCTTCCATTAGACCGACATCTATGGTTTACAGCCCATGGTGTAAAGACCACAGATTCAAAAAAAATGGATAGGCTTGTTTGTTTTTTTTTAAATAGTGGAATATGAATTAGGCACTATCCTATCAGATATCAGAAGTAATAATGATGGTGTGAATACATGGCTACTTGCATTGTACTCAGGAAGTATATTACATACTTCAAAAAAAACTCCAACCATGAAAAACTGTCCCTATGCCCAAATCCTGTCAAATCAAAGAAGATGGACATGCAGATCTAGCCAGAAAAACAATAAATTTACCAGCCTTCTTTGTAAATTATAAAAATCATATACAGGTTGTTTTTTTTTAAAAAAAAACCTCCATGGAAGCTGGGTCATAGCTTACAAAGCCAGGAAAGACTTTATAGTACCATCTGACCTCATAAATGCAATAAAGCATTAGGAAGTCAGTAAATTAAATTCTGCTGGCACTACACTGCAAGTTTCTGTTGACTTCAAAATTATTAGTGAATAACAACCTAGCAAACACTGCAATGGACTACTGTTTCTACGTTAAATTCCTCAGTTTCCAGTATCCTAAGGTTTTGCTAGATCTGTACTATGAAAACACTGTTCCTTATGGTTACAACTATAAGCTTTACAAACACACAAATTGTCTCCAAGAGCTCAGTAAGAAACCTCTGCCAATCCTTCAGTCATTCTTCTGGCTTCTCTGGTTTCTTTTCAACACTTCAACACTTTTTGAAGTGCACTGGGACAAGGTATAGCTAGCTAGCTACACAACTAAATATGGAAAACAAGGAAGACAGGGAGAAGGAAGAAGTGAGAAAAATAGTGGGCAATGAGAAAAATCACACAGGAAAAAGGTATGAATGAACAAAGGCGGACTACCAGACTAGAGCCAAAATTCTGTAATAAAACCAGAAAACAGAAAATCCAAACTCTAGAATTCTGAAGCTGGCTGAAGTTCATATCCAGCTTCAGAGATCTTACTGGAAAGGGCTCTAGAGTGTTTGGGGTTTTTTCTTATTTCAAGCTACAAAGCAGATAAGCTCAATAAAACAAGGGTCATTTTACAGTCAGCTCCTGAAAGCTACTCTTTGCTTATCTTAAAAGATTATTTTGGGCAAACACTTTTTATACTGATGTGTAAATGTGATCTGTGTGTGATGAGGACAAAGAATCTCACAGACTCTGCATTAATCTCATTCAATGAACATGAGTTACTGCTCTCAAGTACAAAAGCTTTCAGAAGTTCAGATATTACTGGCACAGCCTATAAATGCTGTTCAAAGCATCCAAGCATTCAAAGAAGGCTATGAAGCAAATTAATTTTATCATGCACAAAAATTATTTGCCTTGCTATTAAGTTACATTTTCCGTCACACATCACCTAGCTTCTAATTCTGAACACTGTGTGGTGAATCTGTGAATGATCAATTTTTATGAAAGTAAATCCAAACAGAAAGTTTCCAATTGGAAGGAAATAAAACTTACTGTAATTGGCACATCTTTTGTTCCTGAATTTAATAAATGCAGATTTAAAATTTTTGGCAGATCTGTTAAAGAAGAAAAAACACATCTGGCTATTAGGCTATTTTAATATAAGAAACATATACAAAGTCATTTGCACTAGCTGGTTCCTCAAATAAATCCACTCTTCAGTGTTAAAATTTAAGACTAACATGACAGAACAGCCAGTCTAAATAGCTAGTCCTAAGAAACTGACACACTTAAAAACTGCATTTTTGTGTATTAGTAGGTATTACATGCTTTAGCTAACTACTCTCATTTGTAACACATTAAGAAACAAAAAGGCTAAAAATACTAAAATTAATGATTTTGCAAGATGCACCAGCAGAAACAAATCTTACATGTAAAATCTTTGCACGTTAAGGAATTTGCAAGGAAAAGTACTTCAGAAACTATCTTAGCTGAAAAAAGGTATGATCCTGTTTGTCTTCAGTAACAAATCCCTTCTACAGTTTCAAAAGATACTTTCAGTTTTAAAACTTTCCGATGTATTTTATTTCACCAAGCAATATTAATTTAATTAATGTTAAGCACAAATGTGTAAGTGATACTTGAAAAAAATCTTATCATAAATAACAGATTTGATTAAGTTTGCACACCTTCACTATTCCTTGTGTCTGGAAACATTAAAACTTATGTAGATTTAAGGCAATATTTCAAAACAAGTTCACAAACTAAGTAAACTGATATGGTTTTCAGACTAAGTCATGTACAACTGTGTGAGACTAATGTTATTATTAGAGCTAGAACCAGGTGTGCAAACTACTGTTTGCTTGTACACATATCAAGAATACTTGCAGATGAATCTATCTGTACACTGTTATAACACGCTGTTATCAGTCTTTTAAAAAGTAAACAATACAAAGATTACTGGGCTTTCCCTTCCCCACTCTACTCCTTATAAATACTTTGAGACCTGAAGAATACTTTACCTTGTGTTCGTAGTGTACCAAAATCTAGCATTTCTGTTGATGAATAGATTCCTGGTGCTTTAAAAAAAAAAAAAAAAGATACTTTTATTATACTAAGGGTTAATTAATTTGAATAACTGAAAAAAAAAAACCCACCCAAAACAAAATCAACAAAACAACCACTCTTCTACAAACCTGTTGTAACTTCTACTTCAACAGGGAGAATGATAAATTCTGTGTTGTCTGAGGCATTTGTTTTTATTCTAATGAAGGCTGTATGATTATCTGCTTCTCTTGAAGAAAAGCTGGCTCTCATCACTCCTTTTGTTTCATAGGGAGGTATTTCCTGATAAATAATCAAAGCACACTTATGAGAGTCCAGTAATTACAAAAAAAGCTGTCATACCAATTAATTACAATAGAAGCATTGAGTATAATTGTATTAAGAGAACAACTTGCCAAAGCAGAAAGAGGTAGACTCCATATTATTAAAATTACCCTTTAATTTATAAATTAAATTAAAATAGTTGTAAACATGTAATATGACACTGATTAAAAACAGGTATATGCAAGAGAACTTCCACATCCCAATTCTAAGTTTTATGTATTAATTTGTGGTAAAAGACAGTAGACTAAATTAACAGAATTCTACCAATAAACAAAAGTTGTTCATAAAAATGTTGAGTACCGTAACATCAAATATTGGGTTTGCATGTCCTAATTGTTTTTTCTGCAAAGCAGGCACAAGCCATACAGTTTCAGTCCTAAACACAAACTGAAGTAGTGCAGAACTCCAAGTAGCCAGAAGCTTGTGGAGCATCATGTAACTTACAGCAAAAAGTCAAAATGCGTTTTAGTTTCTATACCATGCCTATCCCATCAGTTCCTATCTGCATTCAGAATTTGAAAGACAAGCCTTTCTGTACTTGGTGGACACAGCTGCAGCACAACTTCAGCTCTGTAACTGAAATACCAACATCGGACAGCCTTCCCAATCACTTTACAGAAGATCTGAGGATTGGATTTTTTTTTTTTTTTAAATAGAAGATGAAAGCCTTGATTTGAAATTTGGAACTTCCTATACTTTAAGTGCAAATAGATACAACAGAAAGTAGGAATTTTGGATGAGTAGTCCTTGCAATGATTGATATTGTTTCAGTTGGCAGCTTATTTTGTGTTTTTGATGTAGGAAACTGGACAGGAAGTAACCCATTGTTTTATACACCTCTCCTGTGCTCTCTGTAGTTGAAACTCACACCAACGCATTCTGGAGGTCAAGCCACATTTTCTATGGCACAATGTCTGCAGATGCATTCTTTGAAAACTGCGGAATATCAAACCAAGAAGCTTTCAAGTGCTGTTTTCACACTCATTCACAAGTCCAACATAATGCAGTCATTAATTAATGTTTCAAAGGATATGATCTGACTCTTCCATATGCGTAACCAGAAATTCAAAGTTGGTTGGATCCCTGAAGTAACTTTGAAGAGTGATTATAAAAATACTCCTGCATATGCAGACTGCTTCATCCAGTCATCCAAACATTTGGCATCAGAATAATTTTAGACAATTATGTCAATCCATATGTCAAAAGTACCATCACCATATTTCAAATAATTTCTTCTACTTTGCAGCTTTTTCTAACTGCAGCGAAGCTGGACATAGCCAATACAGTGATGTATCTGGGTGTTTCCTCCTACTGGTTTGATTTCTTCTATTTGCCTTATTGTTTTGAAATACCAATGGCTGATACGAGAAGCAAGAGGATTAGTCTGTGTAAGACACTGAAAGCTTTCACATGCAAGTCAGCAGTGCTTTAACTGGCAACCTGGCCCAGAGAAGCTGAAAAGCTACATGCTCTGAAAAACATTCCTCTTGAGTTCTTTTGACAACAAGGAAGGGGCTATCTGTAGAAGTAATGCAATTTGACTAAAACAGTGTCAAAATGTTAGGACCTTCATCTTTTAAAATCCATTTTCATGTTTACATCTAACCCTGAGCATCTGTTAAGTCTTTCCACTGCATTTTTTTAAATGCTTCTGATCTGTGTTAATACTTACTTGCAATTTTTGTATCTAACACTAAAACACTGCCATTTCAATGGCCTTTCTCCAGAAAAGACAAGAATTAAGTATTGTGACAGTCCTTCGTAGCTCACTTGGCAATATCCTGGCTTTAATCTTACAACAAATTAAACTGTCACATGACAGCTGGGTATTACCAACAGTGTGATATACAGCATAAAGCCAAAACTTTACCTTCAGGATGCTTCTAGATTTTATTTCTTAAAGATTTTATTTACTTAAAGATATCAGTAGGTGTTACTATCTTTACAATATATATATACTATATATAGTATATAACTATACGATATGTTACTATCAAAACAGTATTAAGTGAAGAACACAACAAAACAGATTTAACAAGCCAGACAATGAGTCCATTCAACCCACCACCCTGTCTCTAGCACCAGAGAGTAAAGAGTAACTGCAGGGCATGCATGTAAAAATATTTTCCAGAACAGTTTCCAGCCACTCTCAACTCATGATCTAGGGATTTACTGCAGCTAGACAAACTGCTGTTTTACTTAGTAGTGCTTAATAGGACTTTCTTCCCTAATTTTGTTCAGCTGCATTTTCAACCTATCTGTGCATTCGCAGTAACTTGCAAGAAGGACTTTGAGTTAAAAAACACCACTAACAACAAGAAACCCAACACAAACCAACCTAACCAACCCCTAACCAACAAATCAAACAAAACATGTCTTTTTTTTCTGTGGGTTAGATCCAGCTCACAGGCCTTCAGGACTACATTGTCCTGAAAGCTCAGGTAGGTGTACTTTATTCTACTGGGAATCATTTTGTTCTTTGCAGTTCAAAAAAGCACAGCTCAATACATATGGCTTACTTTAATTAAACCTTTCATTCGATTCCTACTCCCATTACAGTAACAGGCCCTGTTATTATCTCCATTTTTATGGGGTATTTAAATGATCACACAACAAGAAATGAAGTTAGTAAAAAAAAATCCCAAAGCCTGAACTCATCAAAACACAATGAGTGCTGCAAGACATGACTACTCACCCATAGCTTCCTCGTACCTCCCTGCTGACCTGTTGGAAGCTCTAAATGGAGATCACCTCCACTGGAATACATTTCTACCACCTGCGGTAGATAACAGGAAATCATTAGCACTCAGCTTTAAAGGGATCCTATTCTAGTTATCAGGTATTATCACATGCAATGGCATTGCTTAGTGACTATTTCATTACTGGAGTATCTTACAAATTCACTTTAGTGACGATATAGCCATTTGCTAGTGCTACCCCTTGATGTCCTTCTATAGCATTTCATAGAGTTTGTGGATCACTTACTTAACAGAGTCAGAATTTGGTTAGGTAAAGACATCAATCCTGCCTTAACATAAGAATGCTTGCTAATTTTACATACTAGGCTACACCTTAAAAACACCTCATGCTGTGCAAAACGGGCAGAAGGAAGCTAAGAGGCATCACTGAATCAAAAGCACAAGATCTATTTAACATTGTTTGCTTCAGTATTCTTCCTAACTACCAGTGAAGTTTCAATACTCTCTTAATTACCAGCGAAGTTTAAATCTTTATTTTACAGTAACTATAACCACGTTAAAAATTGAAATTTTACTGTAAAACCTCAATTTAGCAAATAAAGAGATCTGTGATTATTATCTACAATTTCTAGAACTGACTTGCATTTGAACAGAAAAAACTTTACACAATATGAAAGACTTGACCTCAAACAGCTTTAAAATTCAACCAGAATTTTAAGAAGTATCAAAATAAAAATTTCAGTTTAATATCATAAATGAGGATTTAATGGTTTTCCTCTTAGGCTCACCTGCAAAGGTTCACTGTGGGGGTTATGGATATTTATTATAGGAGAAAAACTGCTATTTACAGGAACTCGTGCCCCAATAAACGGGCGCAATCGATAGGGGTTCGGAACTCCAATGCCAAACACCTGGTTCAGAAAAAGAAACAGAAACTTAAGTAGCTGTATGCAATTGCTGCAGAGCCAAAAATATGCTCACCAGTTTTAGCAATCCACCATGTACTCTTTTGATTAATTTTATAGTATACTTCTGACCAAACATTTTAAACCAGAATCACTTGCAGCAAAAGGCTGTTTCTCACAGCTACTACTTACTTACACTGACATATTGAGAAAACAGGAAGTCAAAAATACCACCTTTTTTCTGACATTCTTAAACACTAAATACCAGCTATAGGTTAAAGAGATGTGAAATGTTCCTTTAATCATACCGTTATGAAACTATCCATATGGGAAGTGTTTCCGTTGTTGTTTGCAAAACACTGTCATGGTAAGAGTCATAATCTTTCACCAAGAATACTTACCTTCCTTTTTTCACTTTTCATTCTGTCTCATCTGTCTGGTTTATCTTTTTGAATCTCAAGTGAGTAACACGAGTGACTTTTTGCCAGCCTAATGAATAGCAGTGTCTTGTCACAGGATCAGATGAATACAGAGCTACAGAATGAGCCAGACCACTACAATAACCCACAAAAATGGTGTTGGGAGGGTTTCAAATCCTACATAATTTCATCGATCTGGCTTACAGTACTGCCCTACAGATATTTACAGTGGTGTATTTTTCTGTTAGAACAAGCAGTAGGGATGGAAATTTCTTCAAATGGGTTGATTGGAAAAAAAAAACAAACCAACAATCCACGATTATTGTGCAAATATCCTTGGATAGTTAAGTGTCTCATAATAGATACTGCTTTGCTTCACACAACTTTTTCTGAAACAGGGTAATTCTCTTACCTGATAAGTAAATACCCCATGATTAGAAGTGTTAATAAATAAAGTGTTCTCTACATTTCCCACTACTCTTGCAAGGAAAACTACATCAAAGGACGTATTCCCTCCTGGAAGAATTTTCTGGAAAAAATAAAAGAAGCAAGCAGAGCGATAAGCAAAACTGTTTACTGAAGACATTACACTATGCAGATGAACAATGGGTTTTGTGCTAGAAAAGATCTCTTACGTTCTTTATAGAAATACTGAAGTTAGAAAGTCTACTGCAGATTTGGGAAAAAAGGAATAGAAGTTTCAGACAAATAAAATGTGTAAAAAATAATAAAAATACCAATAATTTACAACTATTATCTAGTGCAGGATCATATTTAATTAAATTTTTATGTTAAATTCTGAGTTCAGCTTATCACAGAAATATTTTAGTCTGACAGTTCACAGATCACTGGAGAAAAACAATTACTTCAAGACTTCCATAAATGAGAAAGGTTGTTTATAGACAGGTTTTCTGAAGTTTTTAATGTTTATATGGCCCCTGCTAAGCCACAGGCCCTGCAGACAAAACTGAAACTAGAGGACTATATCTGACAACAGTGTGGTTAAGAGTTAACCCTGGTGACACCACGCTTTTGATCATGCAAGTTCCTGTAACGTGATTACTTACAGCTGTTGGTGCATTGGAGTGACTACTTCACACTAACACCACTTCACCTGACTTAGAATTTTCAGAAAAATAATAGGAACAGTTTGTTCCTGTAAGTGCTCTAAGGCAATGCAGTCACTTCAGCAGCAAAGAGATCTGCTGTTAAACCTTCAATTACAACACACATTTCCAACATAATCAGAAGTCCTAGTGTTACTGTGTTCAGTTCAAATTTACTCTGATATGAGACCAAGAACTGCAGTACTTTAATACTTTCAGGTATGTCATTATTGCAGCAAGTTGCTCTTTAAAGAAGCTCTCATTCAGCCTAGAGAGGGGGAAGAAAAGTTCATTCCGAGAAAGCAAAATAACTTACCCTATTTTGGAAAAACGATGCATGAAAATGTGATGTTGTAGCAGATATTGATACTAATGTAATTGTTTCTTCTGAGCTAGGGTTATGTAGGTAAACTTTTTCCATTTTTGGCATTCCAACTGGCCTGTCAAAACACAGAAAATATTTTCAAAGTGTCAGAAATCTAGACAATAGAGCATTGGGCTTTTTCTCATTAAACCAGACAGGAGCATAAAAGTGATGCATACAGACAACTGAACTTTGCAGTTAATGCTTTGTTTCAAGTAATGCATAAATTGTACTTAGATGAATTACTTAGTTAACACCCTTTCCATTATTTTATTGCTTATTTTTCCTGAAGGCTTACCTAACTTTGCATCATCCTCATGAAATTCTTTTGTCACATTTTTACTTCAGAATCACAACAGGCCAAGTTCTCTATTCCTATGCTAGAACCTCTAAATAATTATCTTAAGACAGGGTGTACACAGCAACTTAAAATAAACAGAACACTCCCTAGACAAAATTTGAAATGCCAATTTTTTCCATGATAGATTTTAAGCAGTTTTACTCAGAACCCAGAATTTCTCTGGCATCATATTTTATAACATGCTCTACAGAATTAAGTAGGCAGACATGTGCAGCAACAACTTTTTTATATGTATATTGTTGAAGTCATACCTTAAGGAAGAAAATAAATGCTTGAAATAAATTCTGGAATTTAAGAACCCTAAAACATGGTAGTCACACAGTTAAACAGCAGCACAATTTCACTAACAAAATATGCTAGCAATTTATTCGACGCAAGATTTAGGCTTGTTTTTGCTTACAACAGCTGAGGTGACAATAGATGCTCCAGTTTCACCAACTATTTTTCAGACTTTACTGTCTTTTCAGAATTTTTTTCATGCCTTTTAACACATACATGTTAAGCATCAGCACAAAGCACTAATAAAGCATGCAGATTATAAATTGCTCAATTTTGAATGCTGGAATTCAAAATAGTTAACTCAACTCTCTCCCATGTCACTTGCTCCAAACATTGCAAGGACAGCACAACTATCCGTAAGAACTACTACCCGTAATACCTGAAGAGATGATGACCAGCAACAGGCAGCTGTTCTACTCTCCTCAATTAACTTTAACAGGCCAAATTAATAAGTGCTATTCACAGATTTTCAACTTGGAGGGGGCTGTTCCCAACACAGGAAGGAATATAAGTTTGCTGTAAATTAAAGGCTCTAGTGAATGGAGAATTTAGTAACAATAATCAAACTACATTACAATTTACAAAGTGATTGCGATGATGGAACCTCCTACTTATGAAACATGGGCTAAAGAGACAGATCCTAAAGACCATGTCATTAATTCAAAGACACAATTACTAACCATCAATAAACAGCATCCTCACTAACAGAAAAATATATCTGCACTCTACTACTGTAAATCTCTTTGCTACTCACCACTACAACACCAAACACACGCAAAACCACACCAGAAAAAAAGTGTCTGCTGATAGGGAGTTACCCAGCACCCCTAGAATTCTGAGCCCACTGCTTCAAACACTCCTTCACTGACATCAGTACTGATGGCCTTGAGGATTTTATCTGCTTGGTAACTATGAAAGGCATAAGCAAGCTTGTATAACAGTCAGTACATTTGCAGCAAATTCCTTGTTTAAACAAAGTAGTCAAGCCTTAAAGTACTCTCTGATTTTACCAACATCAAAATAAAAAAAGGGGAGAAGAAATAAAACAGTCAACCTCTCCTAACACTGAAGAAAGCTCTTCGAGTCTCTCCTGAGGATCAACTGCCCGTTCCCTAGCTCCTATTGCAATTTTTTTTTATTCTCCTTAGTGGAAGATGTGCTCCCAACATCTTGGTGCAACTCTTCTGCTTGCCACAGTGCAGTTTCTGGATACTTCTCTTTCTCACAGCATGTTCAGCAGGTCCCCAAGAAGAGGAAATCATCCTTCTCCTCTATTACAAAACACTCCAAGCTTCATAAGAGGAGCTAAGAGCTGAAAAAAAGAATCAAGCAGAACAGTTCCTTACAGCCACAACAGCAGTAAGTGAGAGATGAGGTAGATTTTAAGCACTGTGAGCAAATAACACTATATCAACTGTGGTCTCTACAGAGAACCAGCTACGTACTGAAAACCTAAAATCAGGGTTGACTTCAGTGACACTTTTTATGATGCGTCATGTGTGAAACACCACAAAGCCAAGAAAACTATGTTGAATGAACTGGCAATACTGAAACACCAGTCTGTTCCTGTCAGAAAGGAAGTAAAACTCATTATCCAGGAAATATTCCAAATATTAACAATCTTTTAAGTCCTTCATGCTTTTCTAGTTCTGAAAAGAAGGGACTACTAGACAGTCTATTTGAGAGGATAAATTTATGAAAACAAACAGCTATGACTGCACCACAGCTCGCTAACTTCATATTCCAGACTAAAGTACCATGGTATTATTTCAAGTGTTAAAGGCAGAAGGCACTTAAAAGGAATTCTGTTGTTAGGACTGTGTTTTATTTTACTATTTTGCTTATCATTCTGATTTTGAAACAATGAGTCTAGTACTACGTTTGGCTGAGATACAGCTTCTCTTATATTCTTTAAGTTTGATATCAGCCAAATCTACAGAAATAGGACTTCCTAAACCTCACCTGTTTTTCTGCTACCAGACATAGTAAAATCCAGATAGAGCAGTAGGCATAAGACACTCTTAATGAACATACATTCAAAGCAGTAGTCTCTTAAGGGATGTTCTCCAAGCTGTAGATTATCAGACCACAATGATCTGCACAAATACAGCATTACCTGATGCCAAATTTTACAGCAGAATTTCCTGGAGCGGTCACAGCTAGTACTTTTCACTGTGAGAAGCTGGTACAGACACGCACCTTCAGGCAAATATGAACTGTCAAAGCATGTAAGATTTTGCTCCTGATCCTCTGTCCCTGCATAATGCTAGGTCCACCTACACTGATAAAAAACCTCATGCCACAACCAAGATGAGATGATGGTAATTAAAAAGGGGGAGGTGTCTGTTCAAATGGGTAGATGTCTGGGTTCTGGTTCTTTACTTCTGCAACTCAGCTCCTTCCGAAGTCTGATTTGGAATCTGCAGTTATAGTAAGCATGTCCTTGTAATGGAATTAACTGCTACTCCAGGGATCAAGAGGTAGATTCTTTTAACAACAGAAATCAGCTGTTGCAAATTTTGGGGAGATGAATCCTTGAGGTATTGGTTCAAACCTGACTTGCAAAAATATCTAGCTACTCACTGTGAAGCAAATATGGATTGAGAAAATGCCCTTTTAGAAGAGCAATTAATTTTTTTCTTACTGTACATGGTTTAAATACCTCTGTAATATGCTCACTTGATTTATGATACAAATCTATTACTGAAGATAAAAAGGATACAAATTCAGCAGATACATTCTTCCTGTTTCATTTCCTATTCTTTCTAATGAGACTGGAGAGAGAAGTGAGGTCAACCAAAAACTTCACAGTTGTATTTTGAAATGCTGGGAATATACATAAATATACTCAAGATTCAATCCCCATAAATTCCTAATGAATTTGAGAGTTTTACATATGTTTTCCCCCAAGAATTTTTTTCATTTAGCATTTCTGGCTATTGTGGAAACATATGTAAGACTAGTCATCGCCCAATATATCAGAAGTGGGTTAAATTATGGGTTAAATCAGTATCCTGTCATACAGTGTCCTATCAGACAAGGGTGAATAGCACAGATGCCTAGGAGGCAAAAGTGTAATGTGAAAATCATACAAAGTCAGGTGCCCAGAAAACTCTCCTAGCCTCTAAATACACAGCTTGGGAACTCCCTGCGCCACTGAAGACGGTTCTCCAGTCAGAGGATCAGAGTGAGGAAGCTGCAACAGTAAGAACTTGGGTGTTGACTTGTAATGTATCCACCTACTTTTAATTAAAAGAAACAAAATGAACTGGTTGCACAAGGTTACATGTAGAGACTGAAAGGGAATGCTTTTTGTGCCCATTTTGAAGAAAATGGTGGTTCCTTACAGAAAGGAAGCCTGCATGATGTACAAAACCAGACAAGTCGTGACTAGAGCATTCTTCCTATTTCATCGCTGGTTGAGTGACCCAGGCAAGCGGATTCTTTAACTGAAGTCAGAGTACCTGGAGCACATGTGCTGGAGCATGCAAATGCACCTCCAACTCAGAAAAGCAAAGAAAACAGAAGGGGTTTGGGTTTACGTATGTACTAGCCTAGTTGTTTCTTAGCTCCCCCACTTTACTGCCTTTTCAAAAGGAGAGAAAGCTCTTTCGTATTATACTTGACAAAAAGTTTGTGTCCATGTAACATACTAAGCGGAGCAAATGCCCCATTTTATGTTAGGAATCTTAGATTCCATACAACTAAATCATACCTTTTTTTAAACAGTTAGCAAACCCCCATACATAAAAGGCCAGTAAGTAGATTTATCCAAGCATGTCACCAAGTGTGGTCAGAATTAACCTAAAGGTGTAATCTAGGTGTAATCTAACTCTTACTCATTTTGGCAGCATTCTGCACTCTAGCATGATATGTGACCAAAACCTGCAGTAGATCTGGACAAAATGTCAATACACTGTCAACACTTTCTCACATTTAAAAAAATCCAAGGGAAATGAAAGTTTCATTTTGCAACATTTCTTTAAAATTCCAGCAATCTCAAACTCTCACACATTACAAGTGTATCCAATGTACTGTGTAAACATTTGGCTCTACATTATACTCAACTTATAGGTCCTTTCAACAGTTGTAAATATACTTGTTTAAACTGTAAGAAAACCAGTGATTTGAGTAAACTCTCTAGCTGCTAAAAGTATCCACTATTTACTGCTAAGAGATTAGAGTTCTCGAAGAAAACAGACCAATTTGCTAAACTTTTACTAACCTTATGTTACTTAAAGTAACTCCTATGGTTTTAAGGACATTTATATCTACCATATCTAGTATATACAAACATTTCTTCTATAGTTCAGGAAAACTTCAAAAAGTTAAAACTGTTAACAATATCATTCTCTTCCCATGCTACTCCTCCCATACGTTTTTACAACAGGAAAGCCTTACAAGGGTTGAATGTAGTTTTCACTGCAATATAACATATTCATTATATGCCTTTACTTTTTAAATGCCTCTTTGCCTTGATTTTCTTGTTCTTGATTGATGCAGTTAGAAGTATAACTGAAAGCAGTGCAGTCTAGATTCAAAGAGAGGCATTTTAAGACAGATTCAGCACTGCTGTATTCTCCAAATCTTTACCCATTCTGACACTATCCTCTCCTTAAAGCTACAAGAATAAAAAATGTCCCTTATG
>JAYRBT010000001.1:85986264-86053351 GCA_036023395.1 Myiotriccus ornatus | reverse complement strand
GCTGTATTCTCCAAATCTTTACCCATTCTGACACTATCCTCTCCTTAAAGCTACAAGAATAAAAAATGTCCCTTATGTTATCCAAAGTAACATATGGTCTCCAGACCTGCAAGAAGCTCTCAAATATCTGAACATTGCCAAGCAACTGCTTTCAAGGCCAGGAAAATCTTTCATAGAATATCCTGCTAAATACTACAGCTCACAAACAAGAAACACAAAACTATTACAAAAATCCCCTAACAAAAACACTTCAAAGGAAATTCAGTGAGATTGTTAACCAACAGAACTTCAGAATACTGTCCTACCAATGAGAAAATTCTGTCTGAGAATGGGACCTTGCTCAAACTGAGTGAAGGAAGAACCTCCATTCACCAGAGAAACATATGTTGATCAAGGATTAAAATATTACCGTTGCCAAATGTATCGTTTCATGCATTAGCAATAATTTCTATGAAATAGGGGTAAGATGTCAACTTCATCTTTAAAATAATTCCACATTTTAAAATTTTGATGGTAAGCAATTCTTGCTTATATTGTGTCAGTGTTCTTAAAGTACCCGAAGTACCTAACTGCTCCATTATCAAAAGCTACTTCTACCAAAAAACTTAGTTGTGAAGAACTTAAACTCTACTTTTGATACAGAGTTGAATTAATAAAGGCAGTGTATCAAGATCCGTGAAGATCCACATTCACCTACAAAGCAGGTGCAAAAACTGAATATAAACTGCTCTGCAACAGCCTTCATTCACATGGGCCAGCTGCAGGACCTCTAATCTGAAGACCTATCCTAAACATAGAAAGCCATATAGGTAATGACTGTTCTTCCAAAATAGCCTCTGAGCAACCAAGTCCCAAAGCTATGCAAGATGAAATTATGATTACTGTTTGTACCAGTAACCATGGAACACCTCACTTATTCCATTTCCATTTAACAACAGAGGAGAGTTAACAGTTTAAAAGGGAGAATACAAGGAACAGAACGCAGGTAAGAATGAAGTCAACTAGTTGTGGAGCTGGTTTTAGGTAGAAGGTTTTTTGCTTGTTTTCTTTAAAGCACTGAATGTCCAATATCCTAGATGTTGCAGAATTTGTTCCAGAAAAAGACTGGTCTTGCTTCAGAAACACAAGCAAGAGGTTTACACATTAAATAACCAAATGAGTATTCCACACTTAGTCTAAGCAGTCTCCTGGCGCAGTAATATGGGATAACCTGCCACAGTTCCATCCCATTCCCAGAGGCTTCATATATACAGAGAACATTTGGGATTTCTTCAAGTGAGCTAAAGATTTGCATATCCTACAATTCAGCATGCATCTCCCTTGATAAATGTGAGATTACCTGGACTGTCTTCAAAGTAGCAGAATATGGCAGTGTTTGTTTCATATTAAAACAGCATTAAAAAACCCCAACTATTATAAACCAGAAGTATAAGGCCATTGTAATCTCATCTCCAGGTGGAACATAGAAAGTGTGTCTACAACACCTATTTATCAACTTAAAACATATTTTGATTTTCTGAGATCTTCTGGTAGTGTAACTTTTATTAAATATTATTTCTGCTCAAACTGGCATGTTTTTGAAACATCTGATTAAACCCACACGCTCTTAGCAGACCAAAAATGTCACAGGAAGAATGACTTAGCTTCCAACTGAAATTAAATATTAAAACTTTCTTTAGCTTAGGCATGATACATGTTGATAGCTCAACACAAACACGAACTCTGAACAGGGTTGCTCCATTAAGTGCTATGTGCTACCTATTAACAAAACACTCTCTAGGTATAGTACTCATTCAAAAACTAAATATGCATTTTATGTCTTTCCTAAAACCCATGAATAACAAAGACACAAAAGCCAGAATTTGAATGTGAAAACCCTGTCTGTTTTAAAAGGTAAAAAACCTCAAAAGGTTAAATATGCATTAGTTGACTTCCAAGGTGCTTGGCACCTGCATCTTGTTCTCACTATAAGGCTGAGTTACTTGGGAATTCTTAGAGCTGGCTCACAGATCTTAAACTGAACTTTGGGGCTCCATATCTAAACCTTTTCTAAAACTGCTTTTGACATCTTAGTGAAGTTTTAATAAATCAGAAGAGGATTTCTGCCTAAAACTGTGACCTAAATGACAAGAGATACATTAATTATCATATACTGTTAAAAAAAAAAATGGAACAAATAATGAATCAAGATCTAACATAGAGGTTTCCTATTTTAATTGACAGAAGGCATCAATCCCCCAGTGCAGTTCTGCATTTATTGTACAGAGCCATTCCCCCAAGTAAGAGATTTGTAGCTACTTTAACACTGTACTAGATCGACACTATTTGTTCAGTGCTTTTAGCTCTGACACAAACAGCTTACATAAAAAGCCAAAATACAATGACGAACAACTTAAAGTATTTATGATACTGTCTTGGATCTACTTTTAGCAAGGGGGGGAAAAATTGTCTTTGGAAGTCCACAAAGCAAAGAAGCACATGGAGCTTTCTTCAGATAAGCATGCAAACTCTAGATAACCTTTAAAAGCAAAATATTTCAGAGCACATCACACTTTATTCATAGTGGGAAAAAAAGTGCATAAAATACATTTCAAATGTCAAATTCTGGATTTACTATGAAGTAGAAAGTTCTAACATTTTGAAGAGAAAATAATTTAAAACCAAATCAATTAGTAAGTTTACGGTAACAAAAAGCACACTGCTCTACAAGTTTGAATTTGTACTGCAGTCACCAGTATGATTTGTTAACTATAACCTCATTTCATTATAGCAGAAATGCAGTAGAGCAGGGCTTATCACAAGGCAATTTGCTATTCAGTTTAGAAAACCAATATGCTCTTACCTAGGACCAGTTACTGACATTAGAAAAAAACCAACAAAAATACACAACATCAAAAGCTAGAAGAAATTCTGAAGGAAAAAGGATGAGGGGACAGAGTGACTTATTCTGTCTTTAATCCAAAGTAAGGTTACAATTTTGTTAGATTGAGCACAGATTAATTCTGCAAAGTGAGACATTTTCATATAGCTTTGTTATTTAGTGACATTATATTGGATTGTTTTTTGGTTTTTTATAGAGGTTATTTCTGAAAAACTACTCTGTGCAAACAAAGTTACAGCTTCTTTTCTTTCAAAAAGACAGGAGTATACACCACATCAATACACAGGAGCTTCCCTGCACATCTCTGTAGTCACACAGTACAACAGTTTTCCAGCAGAAAAGGGGTACTATATTTTTATCAATAATCTGTGGCTTATCTGTAAATAAAGCAGCCTTTCATCCAGCAGCTGTTCTGGTTGAGGATGGAGGAAGCAATGCATACCTGGGCTTTTTTCATCCTTCCAGGTTGAACCGTTAACAAAATACTTAAAATGCTCTCAGGGCAGTTTACATTGATCAAAGCATCAATCATGCAGAGAGGCTGCATCCATGAACACCAACTCCAGAACCAATTCTGACTGCTAAGAAGAGGGACGGTAGCTACCTGTACACAGTAACCAATTACTGGTAGGAAAATTTAAGACTGAAATACTTCCCAGATGAACTGATTACAAACAAGTACATCCATGAAACTGTTAGATTTTCTTCTTCCTCTCTTTCATTTATGTTTTAGAGAAGTCAGAACCAAAACAGCAACCAGCTGCAAGGTAGAGAGCATGGAGCTAAGTTCCTGGAGGCTGTTTGTTCTCCTTGAAGCTGTATTTTCACAACTTGACATTACTGTTCTAATACGTGCAGATCCACTGCCAGGCTTTTTGACACCAAAGCAATAGTGAAATGGACGTGCTAGAGTAGATAGTCCCTGATGTGTGTTACGTACAAACAGAAAGGTAATCTCACCTCAGTATGATAAGTTCTAGACTTAAAACTGTCTGCTCCACAGTGCAGCTGTACAAGTACCTAAAAAGTAAGTACAAGTACCTACACCACCAAAACCATGGCAGCTGACAAATCACTATATAACGTTTAAAACTGAGCACACCAACTTTCTAGAACATGTAGGTCAATTACACTTACAATGTACTAATGCAAATTATGTATACAAACTTCTCCACCAGCTCCATCCACTTTAAATGCTCTTGTTGCTTGTTTGGGGTTTTTTCGGTTTTTGTTTGTTTAGGGGTCCCATCCGCCCGACCCAGCTGGGCTTGGTTTGGGTTGATTTTTTTAATCAAATGTGGGTGGGTTTTTTTTTTAAATTTTTTATTGTCTAACTAAACAGATCAGAAGACCTCTTCAACTTACTGTTCATGGAAATCCAGCATTGGTGGCTCAAACCGGAGGGGTCGGCAATTTCCCCGATACAGGGATACACTGCAAGAAAAATTGAAATGCTGTAAAAGATACTACTGATAAATTTTTGCTCCCTTCACATTTCAAACAGCCATTCCTTAGCAAAACATTCATTAATACTAATATGGCAACTAATTGAAAAGAAGAAACAAACAAAAACTCATCCAGTCAGAACACCGTAATTTTACCAGGCACTTACATGATTATGTGGTGTCTCCAAAGAAGATTATGTAAGAGTACCTATCTTTAAAATGGACCTAATTGACGCGTAAACTTTTCCTCTATATAAGGATGGCTAAGTGAAACAGTATGCTAAATAGGTTTACATCACCTTTCACAGAAATGTTCAAACACTGCTGTGAAAGATGTGTTGGATATTGTCCAATGTCTAACAGTAATTTACGTACACATAATGAGTTTCTCTAGCTACATCTATATTAGTACGTAAACAATCTCAGACCCATTTGATGGTACTGAGGTCACACAGAAGAAAACAGCCCATATACACATTGTTCAAAATTCGCAATATCCTGAGGATGATGACTCTGCTCTGGAAACATTCTTTAGCTTTACCTATACTAACCTCCCACTGGGTTATGGTTCTCCTTCAGGAGACTTTCAGTAGATGAAGACTAAAACTTCAGTAGCACTCAAACAACCCAGCAGGGAAGACAACAAAGTACCTGGAAGCAACTCCTACCACTTATTTTACCAGTACAGTTAAACAAAGCACAATCAATCAATAACCCACAACAGAAATTGTAAGAAAAAAATACAAAGCAGTTTCATTGACAACACTTAAGTATCTCTGTATTTCTGTCATTTGGGCTGAGTAAAAATTGTATTCATATAATATAACAAAATGGGGAGACAATAATGTAAAAAAAAAAAAAAAAAAAGAAAAAGAAAAACAAAACCAAACAGGAAAGCCTAAAGAATTGCTCAAAATCAATGGTCCCTGAACAGCTCAAGACCAAGAGCTTTCTTTTTTTCTTCAAATGGTTGTGTTACTGATATTAAAATAGCATTGTTGTTTTAGATCCTTGACTTTGAATCAATCCCAAATGCCCAAAGATCGAGTTTCAGCCACTTGTCCTGGGTAAGCAAACCCACTCAGGGCAGCAGAACCACCTCGATCTGCCTCAACAGAGGTAGCAGCCAGGAAATGGAAGGGGCAGGCACATGCAGCTTGCCTTAGGAAAGCTGAGGCCTTGAGCTCAATCAATCCAATTCCATTCAGCGTAATTCCAGGAAAACTAATTATTGATCAAATTCACATCTTTCCATGCTTCAGAACCACTTCAACAAGAAAGCTATTTACAGGAGTAAAAATTTAAGAACACCACGTGACTGTTCTGTATCCTCTCACAGCGCAGATCTGGGCAACAAAAACAGTGTAACAAGTCAGAAGCTTTTTAAATAAAAATACAATGTCTCAATGATACACTCACACTCCACAACTGAACCCATGCATGCTGATCAACTTACAGGTCCGTAAATTTGCATGTCGAAGCATCTTTAATACTACTTAAAGATTAGTCATTAAAAATAGCTTTATCCACACAAAAGAAGTAAAACACTCTCAGGACAAGAACAGGCATAGTCAGTCAGTTTTAGTATACAGTTCCCTATGTGTGTGTGCACACAGATGCCACGTGTATGCAGATCACAACATGACAGAAGTAAAGGTTTAAGACATAAATAGGAACGACTGTTCAGATCTACAAAAAAATTACAATTCTTGCTACTATTGAGTGCTGCTGTGACTCAATACAGTTGCCAAGCAATACAGTTTAGCCTTCTCAGGCTAAAATCTAACCTCACAGAACAAACACTCAACGAAATGAAGTTTACAAAGACATTGGACATAAAAGAATACAACTGGAAAGTTATACAGGCAGTGATATTTTGAAAGAGCAAAACAAGGGGATAGTATGACTTCAAAGTTTATGGTCCAATTTTGAAAACCATTTAGAGTGCAGTTTTAAATGAAAATGGCCAAAAAAAAAAAGCTCATGTACCTTCACTGTCAACACTAAACAGAGATTGTTCTTCGATAGTGATTTTTAAAATAATTCTGTCCATTTCTTCCAAATTGAAAACTCTGAATGGTCAGACAGCACCTCTTTTTTATTGGTTACTATTGGTAAAAAGACACTAACTCCTCCTATGGACAAGTTATAACAAAAATTTACAATATTTACAAAAGCAATAATTAATATCTTTACTCCAAATGCACTGAAAAGACTGTCAAGAGTAACTTGACCTAACTTGAACAATCAGAACATACACAATTCTCCACATATATGAAAAGCTTAGGCAACATTTTCTCAGACCACAGAGCTATATTATCCTGGACAGCCAGTCAGACAGCACAGAATGTTAAAATGGTTAAAATTTGGTTAAGGCAGTCACATCATCATGAATGCCAACTATCGTAACAGAAGCAACAACTGTAATAAGATTCAAATGGGAACAGGCAATATTGGAATTCCCAAACTTTGCATAATGAAAGGCCCAACATGAGTCAACTTGCAGCAGACTAGAAAATGATGATAATGTCTGCTCTGCTAGGCACTTGCTCACCGAAGGCTGGATACACCCATGGGTAGGGCAACTTTACAGTATAATGACATTCAGTTAATTACTATTGTATGCATGTAGAACTATGGCTCCCGGTCTTATATCACAACTGAAACATTTTTCCTTCCCTACCCCTGGAAGTTCTCTAACTTCTAAAGTCAAGGACAAAAACATGAAAAGGAAAAGATTAATGCAGAAGAGAGGACTACTGATACCTGCCAACAAGCTGCAGTCATCTGAACCTATAATCTAAATGGTCTCAACACCTTTTTCCTTCTGCAACAATTTTAAGAATGAGACTTGAGAGTGAACTACACACAGTCCCCAACATGATCATTATCCTCACTGTCCCATCCACACTGTCAACCAAGTGAGTTGGCATTTACTTCAACTACCAGCTACAGTATTGCTACTACCCAGAAGCAATATACTATCAGACGCAATTCACTGAAGTGCAGCTTCATGTCTCAATAAGGTTAGTCACAGATGCAATTATAAAAATGGTAAATATTAATGCCTGAAAAGACTGTGGGTGATAAGGATGTCCATCTCTGCTGAGCCATAATATTCATCCATCTTAAGGACATTCTGCAGCACTTCTGTAACACTTTGCTGTTTATCATCACAGACTACTAGGCACTGATAATTTTAGATAATCCATGCATATCTTTGCATTTGGAGACCAAGAAAATATAGTCAAATACAGTATTTAAAGATTTCTGCAAAGTTGGGCAGCAACTGTTGCTCTGTATCCTCACATTACCTTTCTAGCTGTTCTGGGATTTCTGGAGGAGGTCTGTGCTCTGTGGAATCTTATCTGTAACATCTTTAACCGCTACTGTAGAAAATTCAAATCTCAGCATACTCTACATATATTTTCCCCACATTACTTTACCAGTGGTTTACGGGGTTTTATTTCCTCTCCTGTGCCATAAATTGTGAAGGAATATAGACTACAGCATCAAACCATGAAACAGAAAGAGATCTTATGATTTTATTTAGCAACACAACCTCTTAAAAAGCTGATACTTTATTTCTATTACCATGAAATCAAATAAAAGTGTTTCTAAAAATAACAATTTGACCTTTTAAAATGACAAATACCTCACAGTGGGTGCTTTATGTGCCAGAATATCTTAGAAAGAGCCACCGCAAGGACTCTTTTAGCTAAGAATGTTCTGTAAGTTACCTGAATGCAGCCACAACTCGTTAATATTTAAAAATAAGGCTGAGCTGCATGTATCAGAAAATGTATTTTGAATTTTATAGTTAAAATTATTTTAGAAATATGGGTATTAATTACTGCCTCAGTGAGACACTGGACTCTCACAAAACAATTGACCACTTCACTATCTGACAGCAGCCACTGCTACAAATGCACATGAATGGGGTGTAGCAACAATTTTTTTCCATAACTACCCAGATAGTGATTGGCTCAGTTATGCCAACATTAATCCTGTATCAGGAAAACATACTCATGATATCAGTCATTAAACTTCAAAGCAACAATTCCTGGTGGGGGGGTGGGCTGCCTGAGGAAAGGGTGGGGAAAGAGAAGGGAGAAGCTTGAATAGATACACTGTAACCTGACCATGGGCAAGAACAAAAATTAAATTGCTAGTTCATTTCCCTCCTTCCAATTACTGATAAAAAAGCAGGTCAAAGAACTGAATAAACTGTCTAAATAGGAAAGAAACATCTGCAAGCTACACCAATAAAAAGATATTATAATCTCTATTAAAGACAAATAAAGAGAAATCATCTAGAGAAGTACTGGTTTTAGCAATGACATTGAAAAAAGTCACCTAAAAAAATGCATAAAGGAAAGGTTCATGCAAAACCACTAACAGACAGGCTGCATATTGGGCATTTACTATGTAATATGGCACAGAAGAGTTTGTAGTGCAGATCATTTATCACATTGTGACTGAACCTCAAATAGACCAGTACTCTGAAGTGGAATGGACTACTTTCCTGGCAGACTTGGAGATTTTTCAAGTATCTAAACCAGTGTTTTAATAGAACACGTTCTACAACACTGAAATTTCCAACACAGAAAGCAATCTTCTTAGTTGAGAAATTAAAATAAAAAATCCTGGAGGCAAATCTAATTCATGGCCTCAAACTCAAGAACCACCAAATTCAGTTGTTTTCTGCGAGACAAAAATATTGCACATATTGCACTAGATGCCAATATTTGCACTTCCTGCCATTGAGACTTGATGATTTAAACAAGACACTATTCCACTTTTAAAGTATCTACATAAAGTATGGCTCTATCCAAGACAAAATACACTAATACACAGTTATCTTAAGTTCAATTGCCATTCCTATAAATTCATGTTCTCATATCTGCATTCTGACTGACATACTGCAGCACACAGCTACAGTTATGTTCCTGTCCACAGCTAGTGATTTCAGAGATTTTTCAAAACTTGCAAAAAGAAGGAACTTAAGCCCATACTTAAGCAACTATACACATAGCAAAATAAGAATTAATCCAAAACGAAAAAGCCAGGATAGTTCTTTTACTAGATTTCCTGAGAAGGAACAGGAAACAGCCTCGTGGAAAACCACAGCTGTATTTACTGAAAGTACACCATGAAAATTTGTTTAATGCTATTGTACAAGAAACAAGCTTCATTATTACTGTTCAATACATTCATTAATAAACAAGAATATCTGACAATTCTCTAAAGAAAAATTAGGGAACTGGGAAAAAAGGGGGCCACTTATTTTCCTTCTCAGATATTATACATGACAAGTTCTTTGATAACAGATTATGTCTTTGGGATGGAAAGGATGGGACAGGGTCATGGGTTGTTCAGCTGGGGAGGGACTTTTCACAAGTGCATGTAGTGACAGGACAAGGGGGGAATGACCTTAAACTGAAGGAGGGAAGGTTTAGATTAAATATTAGGAAGAAATTCTTTACTGTGAGGGTGGTGAGACACTGGAGCAGGTTGCCCAGAGAAGCTGTGGATGCCCCATCCCTGAAAATGTTCAAGGCCAGGCTGGACTGGGCTTTGAGACATCTGGTATAGTAGAAGGTATCCCTGCCCAGGGCAGGGGATCTGGAACTAAATGATCTTTAAGGTCCCTTCCAACCCAAACTCTTCTGCCATTTTATGATTTAGCTGCCCAATATTAAAAACTGGTTTACATTTTAGTTTCATTTCCTTTGTATGAGAAAAATAATTTTTAAAAAGCACTATTTGTATTTGATTTTTTTTTTACACTAAACCCTAATTATTCTTATGGAAAGTATCACAAATCTTGCAATTGAAGTCTGTATTAAACTTTTATAAATATGCTTACCTTTTCTGTTGATATGAACTGAGGCCTAAAGTTGTCTCAGTCTGTAAAAGAAAAAAACAAAACTTTTAAGACATTGACAGCACTGTACTTCCTGTATAACCCCCCAACTGCCACAAGTTAGTAGATCAGACCCTGAAAGACAAAAGGAGAAGTTCTGATCTCGAGCAGAAAATGCAAATTGGCTTTTCCCAATTAAAGAAATCAAGCCTCCACTGAAAGACTGCTTGGCCCATGACAAGAACTGCGGTCACTTCCAGTGGTAAGAATTCCTACAAACTGTAAAACAAGCAACTTAACAACTTAAAAACCCAGCGAAGTAAAAAAGTCCAGGAAATCATAACACTGTATAAAACAAAAGAAAAACCTAGCACAGATGTAAGAAACTAATAAAAAAGAAAAGCATATAAACCAAGTAACAGTCAAGCAATTATCTCATTGATGTAATTTAACACCTAGAAAACAAAGAAGGCTATAATCTCCATTTGACTAGGAAACTTCATCTCCTCTCCTAATGATCTTCTAGCCTCTATTATTCATACCTTTCCTTCCACTCTGCTGGACATTATGGTTAATTACCTGAAAACAAGGAGGTTAGGTTGTCCAGGGATTTCCAATTAGTTTACCCTTGTATAAGAATCACCAACCGGCTTAGAAGGCTGCATACGGAATGCCCTCCTGATACAGCTAACGTTAAAACACACCTGCCTTTGAAAACTTCTGTCTTCCCACAGGATTTGGAGATCAAATTGAGGATTTTAATCTTCCTCTTACAGATTTCATGGGCAAGCTGAATATTTATCTCCTGAGAGTGGGAAGAAAGCTTACAGGTCTGATAAAGTCTCTGGTGCACCTTGGCTCTTCCAAGTTCACCTCTAGTATAAGAATGTTGCTTGTTTGCAAGGGGAATGCAAATTGGTCACATCTAATTTCAGAACTAAAAGCCAAGTCCCTTAGCTGGACACTTCATTGATTTCTATTTCACCTACAAATTATACTTTTTTTGTTTTTCCTAAGATAAAAGCATTTTTAAATAGTTTATTTTAAATTATCTTTATTTAAAATACATTTTATTAGAGGAATTTTTATTTTGCTTTTTGAAGAGACTTTTTGGAAGTTTTATTACTACTATTAAATCACAGTCTACAAACATTAGTGTTTCATTCACGCCAAGGATCAACTCTAGACTGTAAATCTAAGTAGTGTTTCAGACTGAAAATGAAATTAGTTGCTTTATTCACCCTCCAATTTGCATCAAACTAAAGAAAGCTGTAAGAGTATTATTTACCATTGTAAAATAAAACTAATCTGTTTGTAACTTGAGGATTTATTTGCAATTTTGAAAGTCTAGGCAGAGCATTAATTAGACTTTTTTGGTTTAAAACCTCTGAAATAGAGTCAGACTGCCTTGCTGAAGGGACATTGCAGGAGGGGGTTCACACGAAATTACGCTTTGCAGTACAGTGCAGTTTTTCCTCCCTGAATAGAACACTAAGAGACAAGGTAAGTTGTTTTCTACTGCAAATTTTACTGCAATTTAAAAGTCAGTAAGCTTTCATTTAAACTTACCGATTGCATTTGTACAGTAATCAAGAAAACAGGCCATTCCTTATTCTTCATTAAAAATACACTGGCTTGCAGAAGTTTCCACGTTTTCGTAGGTAAGGTATGCTACTCACATACTGATAAGCTTTTAGCTCAGCTTTTTAATTTTTGATGTCACACTTCATTTTCTACTTCCAGAAAGTTATAAGTAAATACTTACTATTCTGAAACAGTTTAAAACTGTTGTTATAAACAGGTTGTAAGAGAAATTCAACTAAAACAAAGAAAGAAGAAAAACGTTTTTGTGAATTCTTTATTTTCCTTTACCTATTAAACTGTCTTTATCTCAACACAAGAGTTTTCTCACTTTTATTTACTCTTCAGATTCTCTCTCCCACTGCACTGGGTGGGGAAAGTGAGCAAGCATCTCAAGGGCTTAGCTGCTGGCTGGGGTTAGACCACAACAGCCACATTTACTCGAAGTTAACAGATACATAAAACACTCTGTAATCTTTACCAACGCCCTTGAAAGTGCATTATTCACTACAATTAAATAAAAGCGTCTTTTCAATATTTTTGTTTCTGTTTGAAAACATAACCAAAGCACATAATTAAATTACCAGCAATTACCTGACAGTCAGATGATGGAGCTAACAGGTTCAGATCCTACGACAGGACAACTAAAATAGCTATCACCAACACTGTCCCATCCTTGACAATTAGTTTTGGCACCAACAAAACAGCATTTTCCAGTCTGTTTTAAATTATTTCATACAGAAAGTTGTGCTCTTAAGCATCATAATTTACAGCCAATACTACTAATATTAGTCTCAGTCTAAGACTCCACCCAAGCCAACTTTTAGACAGAGGGCAATGAGGATCACATTGAACTCCAGATAAATACAGAAACAATGGAAATACAAATAATGGACAAAAGAGCAACTACTAAATAGCCATGGCTGTCATTAACTGTTGGGAGTTAAATTATCTGACTGAACACTCAAGGTTGTCCCCTCTAGTTCTGAAATTACATATTTGCTATGAAAATATTAAGTCTACTATCTGTAGATCAAGTTTAAAATCACAAATCACTCTGTTAAGACTTATAAACCTCAAATATATTTAAAAGCAAAAATCTATCAAAGATTCACTTACAAGGAAATGCCTGCATTTTGTTTTCAGATGTCTATTAAACAAGAAAAAGTACTAATTAATTTTAATGACACTTTCAGTATTTTGAGCAGAAGCTGTTTGCTTTCTGGTTTGTTTGATGTTTTTGGTGGGTAATTTGATGTGTGGAATTTGTTGGGGTTTTTCAAGTTTGTTTGGACTTTGGATCGGGGTCAATCAAGAGCAAAGAAATAGCACACCAACTTCAGCAGCCATAGCATCATGGAACTGAACCAAAAATAAATCTCATGTGGCAGTTTCTATAATTATCACTCATTTTTATTACACGTCAATCTTTTGAGTTGTGCAGTAAACAAAAACATACAACTGTGTTCAATTACAAGTCTCAAGTACATTTTTTTTAAAATCTGATTTTCAAGTATAATTGTGGACCTACTGTACTACAGTCTGGCATGCTATTTTTCCTGTGTGACTGCACAAAACTGTGAAACATAAATGCCAGGAAGTAAAACCATGTGTCTGATCAATCCACTATTTAAAGTGTGGGTTTTGTTTAATACTGTCTGTTTATCAGGAAAAGACAAATAACATTATGCTCTGTAATTACTACAGCTTAGTCTTTTCATCTGCAAAGGACACATTGTAAAAAAACAGCACCGGCACAATATAATTTATATGAAACATTTATTAAATCTTATCTGTACTGGAGAAACACTGCAAATAACAAAATATTGCAATGTACAGATCAGGACATATGCTGCATATGCACACTATTAATGTTTCAAGATACATAATAAACCAAGTTACCGGGGGAAAACCTTCAACTGGATTAATATCCCAATCCGAATGCCTAACAACAAAACTAAGGTCAGCACAAAAGAAACAGTACAAATATACAACTGAGTGGGAAAAATAAGCACGAGAGGGAAAAATTACCAGTACCTCTTACCAGTACTGGGCATTTATAACCATAGAATCAATCGGGTTGGAAAAGACCTCCAAGATCAAGTCCAACCCTTGCTCCAGCACTGCTGTGGTTACTAGATCATGGCACTCAGTGCCACATCCAGTCTCATCTTAAAAACCTCCAGGGACGGTGAATCCACCATCTCCCTGGGCAGCCCATTCCAATGTCTGATTACTCTCTCTGTAAAAAATTTCTTCTTAATATCCAGCCTAATCCTTCCACCCAAAAGGCTGTGTTCAAGTCTTGAAGACAGATGATTTTTTTTTTTAATTTAAAGATAGTATACAACATTTAGGCTGTTACTACTAACAGTTTCATGCTTTAGTTTATCTCTTATATAATGCTAGAAAGATTAAACTATAAATCAAAGGGATTTCAGAATAAAGATCTTGAGAACACTTGTACAATAAGTTAGAAAATCTGAAGGCAATCAGGCAGCACTGGTTTCAAGACTTGGAGTAGTTTCTTTACAGAGCCTCATATCCTCAAGAAAGATTTCACAAAGAATTTGTACCTCAATGTACACTTTACAGACGCAGTATAGTTGTGGAAGACACCAGATATCTTGCACACATGGAGACTCAAAACACACCTTATAGGCCGAATTTGTCTCTAAAAAAGTTGTTAGCTTTAGCCAGAACATAAAAACCAAAAAATACCACCAAAAAACCAATCACAACCACCAAGTTAAAATTAACGTCTCACAAATTTGTTATAATAGCTATTCTTCACTTATTGGTAAGAGGTCATATTACCTGCCACTACACTCGGTTATCTAAACATAGGCATCCACTGCCACTTTAGATAAATGTCCTCGGGCAACTTGCCTGATCTCAGACTGACGTCCAGGACAGTTTCTCCTATGCCCTGTGCCATATCTGCCAGGTCCACGTAAATCTCCAGGACAGCCCAGGACATCTCAAATAGCACTGGTTACTTATGTTTAGACAACTAAATTAGAGCTCAAAAGTCTTATACAAGGACCTTGGGGGCAAAGCAGGGAGGCTTTCTTAATCAAGACCTGGGATTTCTGGATACCAAATATTTCTCTTTAATGTTAACAAAATTCTCAATAACCAAAGCTTTCTGTATTTCTATACAACAGTATCCACACTAATTTAAAAGACTGTTACAGTCTGAAAGATTCACTCAGAACATTCTACATCTTGCTATTTTATAGTAAGGCTGCTTCCATCTTGTAGAAAAGCTACGTGCTGCTTGCAACTAAATGCTGAGAGACAGCTACAAAACCAATATGTAGATGGCAGCTTAAATCTTCATTGCTGCGCTCATGAGCTCTATGCTAATGAGTGGTATAACTAAAAGAAACATAATTAATGATGAATATCTTGCTTAAGGTAATGAAAAAAATTAATGCTCTAATCTGAAAGGTAGCTGAAAGTGGACTGAACTGAGTCACTCTTGCCATTCTCTTTCATGACCCAAACTCACATAAGGAAACAAAAACATCACTTGACTTTAGCTGATGCAACACACGCTATTGACATCGGCTTTGCAACAGTCACTCCTGGGCACCAGTTAATTACTTTACACTAAAGCCTGGGGATGGTAATTCCTCTGAAGGATTTCAGCTGCTCACAAGCAATGAAAATGAACTAAGATGGCTTTTATTCTTTTATAAAATCAGACACAGGGGAAAGAAAGCTCCGGAGGCCATTGAGTCAACCCTTGCTTAGGGGAGGTCTAGTGCAGGTCGCTCACAGCTTTGGGCCATCGTGTTTTGGGTATCTCAAAAGACACAAATTCTACAACTTCTTTGAATAACCTGGTCCAGTGTTTGATCATCTCAAGCTTAAAAGGTTTTTTCTTACATGGCTTTAGAGTGTGCCATGCTGAAATCTGTGTCCAAAGCCTCTCATCCTTCCACTGAGCACAATGCAAAACCTGGCTTCAGTCAATTCTACATTGCCCACAACAATCAGTTTTCCTTCTGGTCTTCTCTTCTAAAGGCTGAAGAAATACATCCTAACATGAGAAGCCCTTCAGCCTCCTGATCATTCTGGTATCCCTCTGCTGTGCCTGCTCTAGAACGTCTGTGCCTGCCTTGTACTGGGGAGCCCAGACTGGCCACAGTATTCCAGCTGCAGCCCCACAGGTGTGGAGGTGTGGGTTGGAATCACCCCCCTTATCTTCTGGCTCCGTATTTGTTCATACAGTTCAGTAAGTGGGCAGTTGTCTTTGCTACAACAGTACATGGACAAGTTATGTTCACACTGTTGTCTGCCATGACTTTCTGTGGTGCTGCTGCCCAGCCTGCGCTGTCACACATGGTTGCTCTCTCCCAGGTGCAGGCCTTGCACTTGCCTTAGCTGAATGACATGAGGTTCTTGTCAGCCTGCCAAAGTCCCTTTGAATAGCAGCCTTGCCTTCCAGCGCAACAACCACTTTGACCCATTTGTTACCATCTCCAAACTCACTGAGGATACTCTCCATCATCCATGCTGCTAATGAAGACATTAGGCAGTACTGTCCTTGGTTCAGCTCCATCACGGGTAACCAATTGCCAGCTGAACTTTGTACTGTACAATACACCCATGGAGGTCAAAGGCCCAGCCACGTTATTCCCACTTACACAGTCTGTACCTCAGCAGTTTGGCTATACAGATATCAATGGAGAACACATCCCAATCCTTTAAAAAGTCGATATACAATATAAAAATTTGAGTTAATTAAAAATTACACTTGGACTTTACTCCCTGAAAACACTGTTGTTGATACACCAGAACTGAATGGTTGTCACATTAAGATACTTCTTTACTGTGCCACATAGAATGAAATAGAAGCCATGCTGAAAATACCAAAATTCGTCCAATCAACATTGCCAATTCCCACACATGTAACTCTGTTCCACAGCTTCTGTGTTACAAACCCATTGGAAGTCATATTAAGGTCCTGTCCATTTGACATTTAGGACCATTTTAATTTTCATTACCAGTTTTTGGGGCTAGCAGAGAACAGCAGTTTATGAACAATGACAAACATGAATTAAGTATATATAATAACACAGGTTTTCTTTTTTCCCCTATTTCAGTTATTCTGCAAAGCAGTAAGTATCAGTAAAATATTTTCTAAGAGTTCATCGGTAAAAAATCATTTCATACACTTAAGATTACTGCAGCAGATTCATATTAGAAGAATTTGACTAAAAAGTCTTACCACTTTCTCACTTTAGGAATTTAAAAATACTATTATGTATGCAGAAGTCTGAATAAAAAACTGCTCACTCTAGAAAACAGTGGCCCCAACTACATTGTGCAGAAGAACATTAGATACCCAAGGTAAAAGCTCTAACAGCAAATGGAATGACATGAAAAACAGCACTTTGTGAGCTAAAGACAAATGAAAATTTTGCTCTGAGAAAAATAAGTTTCCCTTTACTGTTCACTTTTAAAAACAAAGTCCGCAAAAAATGAGACAGTATGTTGGCTGAACATAGAAGGATAAATTATTAAAAGCAACAGTTGTATTTTATTTCAGCCCTCCTAATATTTGCAGATGACATCATCAGGAGCTTGAAGCATCTGTCAGGTCTGGACAAGAGTTCAAATAATCCTGACATGGAGGCTGGACACTGACAAAGAGAAGTTAAGCTGAAGGAGAGCTCAGATCTAAAACTGGAAACGGAATAAGTGACTAACTGGTAGCACACTAAAGAAAACAATGTGTCTGAAGAGCACAGTGAAATACAA
The DNA here is from genome assembly GCA_036023395.1 of Myiotriccus ornatus. Lineage (NCBI taxonomy): Eukaryota > Metazoa > Chordata > Aves > Passeriformes > Tyrannidae > Myiotriccus > Myiotriccus ornatus. The sequence goes on along the minus strand of JAYRBT010000001.1, from coordinate 86,035,806 downwards.
ACTATACGAGCACATAAAATGCTGTCAAAACCTTACAACTCATTTTGGAATTACTAAAACAAATGTCACTACACAGGGAAGGAACCACTCTCAGAGCACTAATGTCCCAATTAAATGCTACACTTTAAATAGCGTATAGACAAATAAAATTCTAAAATAGAAATTATATAGACACATGTAAACTACCTGCTATTGAAGAGAAAAACCAGGCCCCACACTGCATTTACATTATACTATTTTTACCCTTTGGTCAGGATCTAAATAAGTTATCTGAAGAATTCAAAAATTTGTTGAGTCCTTATCCTTAAATGATTTCAGTCATGTGAAGAATATAAAAAATAAGAAAATTCTCTCATTACAGTAATTTAACCCATGGACAGAAGTAGTGCAAATTTATTTAGATATAAACCTTTAATCTGAACACATATGCTAAAGAATAGAATTTTCACTGTTGCTCTGGCAAGATGGAAGGTAAAACTACATGGTACAGCACTTTCTAAACCACAAACTGTAAGTCCACACCCAAAAAGTACTGTCTCTACCTTGCTACTATTAACCACTGACATGAACTAATCAAATTTCCACGTCGGTTTATTTTTGCCAAATGCTATGCTTTTCTACTTCAATATTTAAAGATTTCTGCTTTTTCATAAATAATTGTCCTCAGTCTGGTAAAACCCAACGTTTCAACACATTTCATTTATTTTTTTACAACAAAAATGTTAAAATACGACTAAAAACATAAGGAGTATTTCACCAACAGTATGCACTCCAAATAAGTACAAAAAAACCAGTATCAAGAGGGATGACACTAACTGGAAGGAGGTGGCAAGAATCCCTAACAATAAAATTATTCAAGGCTTGGTATTTGATTTGTCTTACTTGGAAAGCAATTCTTTCAAACAAGAAGAAAGCTTGCTTCCACTGTAAAAATACCAAATTCTCAGGGAGAGTGGGGATAAACCAAAGCTGGAGAGGGCTTTGACACTTCAATGATTTTGAAGTCACTTTAAGAACTGCTTATTTTTGATATTAAAAAAAAATGAACTCGAAGGTGACAAAGCATTAGACAATACTGATTTACTCCTGCATCATGGTATTTGTGCTGTAATAATGGATGATCTGCAATCAACACGCATTTGTGAAAATTTACAGAAAGCCCAAGTAACTGCTGTTCACTAGATATAAGTCTGTTTTTACAACAGTGAATTTGCTTTGATTTTTTTTAATTGCAGTAAGTAGTCACAAGAAGTCACCATATTAAAATCTCTGTAAAAAAAAACACAAATAGTTTGTAAGCTAGAGAAAACAGTATTTATCATTCTGATTAAAAGGAACATGTTTTGCTTACACAGGTATTTTTGACTTAAGAGTCACAACCATAATGTAAACCACACAAACCACTTACTAAAAATTTTGTCTCTCTTGTTTTGTTTCAGCAACGTATTAAGGTAAGTGGTAGCCAAATGCAATCCAAAGCACTTCAAATTTCACAGTGCAACATGCAAAATTCCTTGACTTTGTCTCACCATATTTAAACTAGTTCTCTTGTCTTTGCTGCATCTTGCAAAAAAGTTAAGAGTGATTAACAATCCATTTTGCTTTCCCATCTTTATATGACTTACTGAGTGGGGCTCACAGCAGTACCATCACTTTCTAGTTTAAGAACTACTGTGGTTAACAGAGTGCTAAAATAAGCAAGATAATTACAGATTTGTAAGATTCATTTGAATCAGTTAAAATATAGGTAAGTGAATTTGACTATACTGTCTTTATCTTAAAACACTGGGCCAACGATGTGTCCATAATTTTTATTAAAACACTTGTGTTGAACAAAATATATTCTAATAGAGCACATAAAAGAAAAGAAACTAATTCTTGTTTAGTTTCTTTGTTTGTATTTACTGTGATATGTGGTATATCCACGGAAGTTAAAGAAATATTCAAAGAGTCAAAAGCTTGACTAACTGAGAGTGTAACCAGTAAATGGAAAACATCACCACTCTACATAAGCCTACACTAGATATCTATTATGAGAATATGACAGCTAAACAACTGGTTAATGAGGAACCCAGGGCTTTTTTGTTTGCTTGTTTGGTAGAGGGGTTTTTTTGGTTTGGGGTTTTTTTTGCACAGGGTGGGGAGCTGGTTTTTTGGCTTTTAATTGCTTTTCTGTCACTGTAAACTGTTACATCACTTTGAAGGATCTTATTCTTGTAAATTATAATCTTAATATCTATAGTAGGAAATTTTTGATCTACATTAAGGATCAAGAAGGGAAGAAGGAAAACCAACTCTAAACAACTAAACAAAAACCCAAACAACTTAAGTGGGTGGGGGTAAAAAACCCCACCTTCAGCACTCTGAAACAAAAAATATTATCACAAGCGCAGAACTACACAGCTTTGATGTATGTTGATTCTTCTGGAAACATAGTCACGCCATGTGTTCTTAATCATTTAAACAGTTAACTGATTTCTTCTTTCTCCTTTCCTCCCGTTCAACTACTACGACTAACACCGTTAAGGAATTTTAACAAAAGGTACTCTCAACATAAATACAATCTACAAAATGCATACACTGAAACTCTAGTCAACAGAACTTCAGAATTATGTAGCTCTAGAGTCAAGCCACATTGCTATGTATTTCATCCCAACTGCTACCACCCTCTCAATATCAGCACAAATTCTTTAAAGTTAACTTTTTGCCCAATTTTGACTCACATCAAAAGAAAACTGACAGAAATGGCAACATTATACCTGAAAAATACATATCTGCAATTACTTCACTGCAGTAATTAGAATTTGTTCAAATTGGATCCCAAGTACTGCCTTTAGGTTGGGAATCTTGCAACACTTGCAATTCCTCCAAATGAGTTATCCAATTGCATCCCAACTCTACATCAATATAAGTCTTAAACACAAAGAATCCTTATGTTTTTCTGAGAAAAAAAGAACTGGACAAACTGGCAGAGAGAATCTGTAGTTGGGAAACTTCACCAGTTTTCCAAAACAAAAGAATCAGGGAACCAGAACCTCAGGACACACCAAAGAATACCGCTGAAAATAACTCCAGAAGGTCCAAAGGTTTTATGGAGGTAAGTCTGATGCTTGTTTATTTTCAAACATCCACTTACCCAGGAGTTTCAAAAAGCAGCTATCACAAAGAAGATGAAACATTGCTGGATCAGATGGTTTACTCAGACTACATACCTGCAATAGGTCTCCTTCATCAAAACGTAGCATTTCTATTATGCCATCCGACTGGATGAAAGCTGCAAAGAAAAACAAAAAAGTAACTTAGCAAAAAACCATTTAATTATTAAATAAAAAGAGCCACTTAAAACATCCAAAATCTGCTGTACCTCATTCTGTACACAGACCTATGACAAGCCAAAATAACAATGCAGAGTCTAACAAACACTAAACAAAAATCTGTGACAGTAATTTCCTTGGAGAAGTACCACATTTGGCAAATCAGCCTTTTGACATAAAAATGTTTAACTCTAAAGGGGACAATAACTTCTAGGGTCCCAAAAAAGACGGGTGGTACCAAGCTTACTCCATACTTCAATTAAACAACTGAATTTAATACATCTAAGCCTACAAAGAGTTCAGACACAAACAGAATTTGTTTCATTTATACACCAAAAATCTTAACAGTACACCTGGAAAGCCTTGTTCACATTGTTCCCCAATCCTTGGCATGGCAACAACTCTCTCCATCTTGACAGTAACATATTAAAATCTGAAAAAGTTCAGAAGTATTTGCACCATAAAACTAAATTCTATGAAAATTCAAGCCTCAGTCACATATAGGATCCTCAAATCCTCCACTTATTTCCTCTGAATGTTTGGACAGGCAAATTTTTTTCAATTCCTCTTGAAATGCAGGGAATGCTGCTTTCTTTTAAAGACAAAGAAATAAGGGCCATGCCCTTCCCATAAAATATAATAATGTGTACAAGAATGAACATTATTTAAAGAGGAAAGAAAAGCTCATATTGTTCTACATCTTACTCCTCAAAAGTCTACTGAGACACACAAAAAAGGAGGTCTTTAGAATAAAACACAGGAACAACCTCAGATCAGAAAACTGTATTAAAACAAAACAAAAAAACCACAAACCCTATAAATAACTCCTTCTCTATCCTACGTGCTTTTTCCATGACTGTCTTTACCATTCAGCTAGATTAAGTTGAGTGAGTGGTAATATGCCCCTCTTTCCGCAAAGAGGAACAATTTCAAAAGGAAGAAGTTATATTTCCCAGCACACAGAAGCACAGTGTGCACTTTGGGAAGATGGATTTTGAATCCCAGTCTGAAAAAGGAGCTTTAAACCTTCAAAAGCAGCCCAGTTGAGGTGGAGTGTGAAAATCACAGAGGGGAAAGAGGGCATTTGGATTATAAACAGTATGCATGTCCTGCAATATTAACAGTGGCATGAGCAGTCCTAGTCAGTCATGTCAGCAATAACGTAGAGGGTTTTTTGTGTATGTATTGTCATTTCCTTAATGTTTTCCAAAACAGAGAAAAACCATCCTTGATGCAAGAATTGGGAGTTTGGTCAATTATTTATACTGAAGAACTATACAGAACACAGGGTAAAAGATAAAAAAAAACCACAAAAAAACCCCAAACAAATCAAAACATTTAAACAACTGTTAGAAAATCAAGTCCTACAGTTCATGAAAATTTGGGCTTTTAAAACTTGAATTACTGGAGTAGGTCTTCCAGTTTAAAGTTTTAAGCTAGAAACAAAGAACAAGTGAATTCTTCTCAATTTAACTGGCAGTACATATGATGTGAGACATTCAAATCAATGTTTAATTTTGGTTTAAAAACCACTCAAAAAAATCTCTAAGTGAACTGCAGTGCAAGACATAAGAAAATGAAGCTTTGACACATTAGGTTAAAACACAGAATATGACAGTAAATCACAACTTTAGAGAAATGTCACGTTTATCCTCTGTGCAAAAGAAAACAAATTAAAGATTAGCTGATATGGAGGGAAAATTCTCAATTTTTAACTTGGGGAGAAATACAGAATGAAATTACGTGTTCTCATGTATTTGATTTATTGCAAGTTTAAATTTAAAAAAACAGTAACAACAAAAACAACAACCAAGAAACCCCACAACTTTCTCAATACAAGCACACCTTCCTAAGAGACAAAACTAATTGCACTTCTGAGGTTGGGCTTTCTGTCATTCTCTTGTTTTCTATATCTCTACTTTGGAAATAAAGAACACACAGGCACTTGACAGTGGCATCAGGCACAAGCAAAAAAAATTATCAGAAAACAGCTTTTTGTATTAATGATCTATTAAAAACTAGCAAAGCATAAAAGGGTATTTTATTGAATCACAAATTCTTAATATTTTTCTGAGGCTTTTTTCTCTGTTTTAAATATGATACACTTTTGGTACAAAGAACAGAAATTAGCAACAATTATTCCACAAGGATAACATACACAAAAGCCCACAGAAATCAGTCCAAGCCTTCTACCCAAGCAGCTTGAATTCAGGCAGCTCTTCAGAAAACCCTAAACACTTTCTCAGCCACTCTTTAGTTATTTCATCTTTGTGACAACTTATGAACAAAGCAACAGATGTTACAGAACATTTTGAGTGGATGACACTGTTAAACAGAAGTGCTATTCATCGTTACATCATTTAAGAAATGTTTACAGGGAGCAGGTGACAGTTAGTGTCAGGTGAAGTCAGAGGCACTGCAAAGCTTGGCTGCTGGCCATTTCACGGCAGTTCCATCTTAGCTCAGATGCTGATGAAGTTGCTGTGGTTATACCTTTTTTTTTGGTTTAGACTAACTTTCAAGCCTATGTTTCTACTTTATTAGTTATTTCATTAAAGCAAGGAAATGGCAAGTAAATACTTACACCTTCCTGAGATGAAAGCTCTTTTTTGCAACTGGCTTCTCAGACTTTCAATTCAGGATGAAGCAACGAGTCACCTCACTCAAATGAGACAAGGCAATTACTTTTTAAAAAAGTTCCACTGACGAGTCATAAAGAATCACCCAAATCCCTGTAAGAGCAGTTCTCAGACTGTCTAATATGAACCACAGAGAGGACAAAGTCTTCTTCAAAGTGAAATGCTGATGGTGCCCTTCTGGGTATTTATTTGCCCATTCCGAAATTAGCAGCAGTTGCTCACCTTTTGCACTTGTTCTACCTGACCTAAGCAAGTTCACAAACTTCTGCAGTGCAAGTCCAAAAATAGTCTTTTCTGTCATTTTATACAAAATATATATGTCACCAATAGAGAACAAGTTATTACCAATGCCCAAAGACTCTGCAAGCAATTAAGTATGAGGTCACCTGGGCATACTTTATTAGGTGAACCATTCCTCATGCTACAGAGGAAGATGACTGTTTTCTGCTAAGCCCCAAACAATTTCTCCTGGAAAAACTTCTTGCCAAAGCTTGAGCTGATGCCATCATGGTCTATTACCAGACTAATACTGTAGCCAATACTTTGATACTCTGGAAGAGTAAACTGCAGTCAATTAGAACCATTAGAGTCACCCCTGCCACATGACAGGCAGCTGCTACAAGAGGGGCACAACACAATATTTGGGGTAGGAAGCATTTCAGCTGTCATAGTATCATCTGCCACTGCACAAATCAGCAGCCAAGAAGCCAAATTACACATTAGGAAAATAATTTCTTCCTGACCCTACAGGCAATTGAAGCCCTGAAGGCTGATTACAATAGCTGTTAGTCAAACTTTAAATGTTACCAGCACGTTCATGGACCAAAGAAGGAAAAGGATAAGCATTTATACCCGCAGATTTCAAGGCCAGAAGAATCATAGTCTCCTTTCCTCCTCACCTATGCTGAACAGAATACTTCTAAGAGGTAAACACAAATCCCCCTCAGCAGAAAACCTCTATCCTTTCAAGCTCCCACAAGAAGCAAATGGAACAGATTCATGAAAATCTGTAAGAATTTCAGTAATTCTCACTACTAGGGTAGTAAATGATTTCAGGGTTAAATTTTTCCAGCTTCTAGCTTGTGTATTCCTGGTTTCTTCTTTTCAGACAGCAGGTCACTATTAACAGAAGACAGATAAACAAGTGCTAAAAATACTGGTTTATTTTCTGTTTGTTTTCAGTTTACAGCCTTTAAAATGCAACTTCTTCAATTAAGTCAGCTTTACTATGAAAAGCCCATAAAAGATAGCAGAAAAAGACCATGAACGTAGGTCTTTCCACTTGCTCCAGAACACCTTGTTCTGCTGAGAGCACTTTCCAGGCTTGGTAAAACAAAACACATCACCACAGCCACGGCCCGTAGTCCCCAAACCACAGCTTTCTGGAACAGTAAAAGCACTATCTAGTCATTAGTACCAGTAGATTCCTACATGCTTTCCCCTGCCCTTTCTGACATCATCACAGTGCTTGATGGCAAACACCTAACATAACAAAAATTAAACCAACAGTGGCCCAAAGAGAAACTGAATTCACTTAAATTCCTCAAAGCTTAAGCAGCATCTCTCACAAGTTTACACAGCTAGTAGACAAATTTCACTCAAACACATCCCTAATTTGATTGGCCAAGCCTTTCATATTTGAGGTAGAGAAAGAAAAGCAAAAGCCTATAAACCATCAAGTAATGAGAAGAAAGTTTTAAAATCCTACACCTATCCAAAGTAAATGGGAACTTAGTACCAAAACCGCTTTAGCCAATACCAGTCTTTAGATGTGACTGAATTACACATAACAGAATATATTTGCATTAATGTAAGACCAATGTGAACAGAACTCCTGGTGTGCAAGGATAAAAAGAAATTCTCCCTGACTCACAAGTTATGAGGCCATCTCTGACGGAGATCAGATTTTTAAGGTGACTTTGTAAACTTTTCAGTCATTTAGCCACTGTCCGTTCCTTCACTTTAATAGGAATGTATATTCTGGCATATATGTTTAGAAAAACACTATCCTGAAATGCAGCTTAGCTCTGGAACAGCTACTCAATAGCAGTGCATTCACTTATTTTTATGTTAATCGTCATGTATTCTCTTACACACTTGTAAGAACTCTTTTCTTTCCTAACTCTTGTCTAAACCAGTTTTCTTTCTTGTAAGCTGTATTAATAAAAAACAGTATCATCCAGTCTACAAATTTTCTCCAAATTCTGAACACAGTATCCAAGCTTATTAAAATGGGGCCAATCCATTATTTAAATAATTCCTAATTTACACTGTGTTTTTTTTAAGTCCAGTTCCTAACCCTTTGTCTTAGTGACTAAGCTCACTTCAAGGTAACTATAACCACACGAGCCAATTACAATGTGCTAAATGCCGCTCGTTTCTGTCTATGTAATTGTAATTACTGCCTTTGTATCACTACTGGTCAAACAGTACACCTGAACCTGGAGGAGTTATTTTTAAAGCTTTGACTATGAATTAACTGCTTATACACAATCACACAATTTCAATCATCCTGAACAGTGGAAAACTGCGCAGCATATGAAATACAAGCAGGTGGATACAGAATGATAAAATACCATTATAATGGAATGGAAAATTACATTGTAAAAAACAAAATACTCCACAGATTAAGAAAAATAGAATTACACTGTAATGCAAGCAACCACTTTAATTAGCCTCAGGAATACAGAAGCCTGGTCAGCCTCAAGAAACGCATCCCAGTTCAGTGTTCATCCCAGTTCAGTGAATGTCAAGCAATAGAGAATCATCAGCCAGCAGGCCTGGTTTCCAGCTAAATCCTCTTGCACTCACATAGACTATTCACTTATTTATTTTCCAATACTCCATAACAAAGGGAAATGAATAATTTTCCCAAGAGACTTCACAAAGAGCCATCACAACAAAGACAGAAAATATACACAAAGTAGTAAAAATCACATGCAAAAATGCCTCACTTTAAAGTCTTTTTACATAGAAACATATTCTTTATTCTTTATTAAAAACTCTAATGACCACCTCTCAAAAGCCAACTGGCCAAATTTTTATGTTCTGTTTACATATTAGAGATTTTAAATAGAACCATTCCTAGATAATGCACTTTAATCATCACGTGAAAAGAAAAATACATTAAGCTAAAAGGCAAAAAAGACAGAACTTTCATCAAAACCCTCCTCTGTACTACTGATTTAAAAAAAAATTAAGACAACATATACTCAAGTAAGTTCATATGCACCAACCTAGGCCCAAGTTAATACAAGCTCAACAGTAGATCACTTGCACTGCAAAACCTGAATGCACTATTTCACAGCGAGGCCAAGCTTTGCAGTGCCTCTGACTTCACCTGGCACTGTCACCCGGTCTCTGAAAACATTTCTTAAATGATATAATGATGAATGTGAGGGTAATAAAAAAAAAGTCAAATAATTTGTTTTAACTGCACACAACAGCACAAATTGAGTGTATTAACTGATAGCCAACTAAGTCTGCATACAATACTTCGCTAACTTGTGTGTCATTTCTAACTTAAGAACAAAGACAAGCTTCTTCACACAGCAAGGGCCTTCCCTAGTAAGAAGAGCTGTCACGTTGTTTTCAGCCACTCATCTCTTTTCCCCTTAGTTAAGACTTATGCAGATTTTTAGGAATTCAGTCACCAATTCAGTTTTTAAAGCCAGCTATGAAACAGAAAGTGACAGCACGATTCTGATTCAGAACACAGGCCTAAGACAGACAATGAAGCCACCGCTTAGCGTGAGAAAGAAGAAAGCAGGTCTCCATCCTGAAGCCACTGCTCCCACATCTGGCTCACAGCAATCATTTCACACTTCAGAAGACAGTGCAACCGCTTGAAGGTTTCTTTCAGAGACAGTCAGCACTGACTGGATGTGTCCAGTGAGAGATATATCCTTGCAATAAAACTTTACAAACATATGTAGAAACAGAAAAGCTCACTGCAAGTAACGTGTACTACCAATCTTTTACTTTGTTATTTTCCTAACAAAATTATATTAGGTGATTTTAGATTGACACAGACACACACACAAAAAATCACATATTATTCAAGTACCTTTATTCTCAGATGCTTACTCTGTATCTCAGCTTGTATTTCCACCCTACAGAATCTGCATTTTCATCCACTTCAGCTAAAATTATTTTTATTTTCATCTGATTTTTTTTGTAATGAGAGTTTAAAAAATTATCTGCCATTGACCAAAATGGTCTATTTCAGATGGTAGCAATAAAGATCACAAAACTTCACTTGAAAATAAACCAAAATACTACTTTAAAAGTTACCAGATGCTTTAAAATACCTATGCAAAAAAATTTGCTTTAAGTTGGTGCTTTACTTTTAAACATTGGAAGAACAAATGAGATTATTGAAAAGACATTATTTGCTGGCTCCAAAATGCTTCTCAGGAAATAATACTCAATTCCATTCACAGGCGGTATGAATGAGAAAACTTATTTTTAAATAAATTTTAAAAAATTAAATAGGAAGGGAGAAATAATTCATCTGGAGAAAAACTTTAGTGCATGCTATTTTTAAGACAAAGAGAACAATACTTCTGACACTCATGGAAACTTCTCATAAATCATTTAAAGAGAGCGAAAATTTTAAAAGGAAGTTAAAGAGAAAACAAACATCTACAAATACCATCCTTTTTTCTGGCTTTGGGACATGCAAAGTATAGCTTTTTATTCTTTATAATGATGGCAGTCGTTAATCTTTTAAAATTTCAATATGTTAAATTAGGTTATACTCCTATAAATTAATTGTTATTGAGCTGGTACAGGCATAAAATTAATTGGAACTATCCTCAAAAACAAGGCACCCTAAGCTGCAATGAGAAGAGGAAAACAGCAACCACTTTAAACTACTCTTAAAGCTTTATCTCACTTTAGATTTCAGATTCAAATTTTACATCAGAAACTTTTCACTGTGGCAGTAAGTTTTGCCACTCATGTAGCACTGCAAACTCATGGGTGCAAAAATAACATGGACTTGCTGGAATTCTAACCTTTTTGACATATAGAAACAGTGAATACGTAGCTTGCAAGAAATGGAAGTCAGTTCGTAGCTTCTGCAGCCTCAGGAGAACAATGCATAAACGACAAAAATTTTAATTACTACCATTAATGTCAGCCTTCCAAACTTCCACTCTTACAAAATGAAGCACTGAACAGACCCCCAGTCACTCAAAAAAATGGCCTGTGCCAGCACAATGAAAAGACCTACCTAAAAGGTACATCCAGGATGATTAATGACCTTAATAAATGTATACTGAGAGCAAGCATTGTTCTCCACACTGTAGAAAAGAGGAAGGAAGATAGGATTTTCAGAGTTCAAAAAAACCCCACAGAACAGAAGATGACAGAGCCAGGCAGATACCTCCAACACCTAAATGTCTTGCTGGCAATGTGAGTGCAAACAGGTAAGAGCTACAGCTTATGCTCTGTGGACACTCAGTTTTCAATCATTACTCCTACCTTGCTACCCACTACAGAGGATGCTTTGTACCACTCATGGCATAGAAACTGTGAACTACTAAGTGACACAGTTCTGGTCTCCTCCCTGCCCTGATTTTGCTTCTCTCCCCTTTTTTCTTTGGTCACTTAGCGGGGTGGAACTGCAGGAATTTATAGAACAACAAGGGTGCTTGGACAACACATTAATTTAGATTTTGTTGCGTAACACTTGCAACTGAATTAATACTAAATTACTGGAGAGAAGAAGAATCATTGGGAGGGAGGAGCACAGTATCTCTACACTCACTATGCTCACGTGGCAACAGTAAAGTGTCCACTGGAAACAGCTATTAAGCCTGGAGGACAAGTAAAAAGAGTGGCAAGATAATGCTTATTCAGCTACCATACGAAGTCTATAAATACAACAATCGAAGGCCTGGAAAAGATAGAAAAAGCCTGATGTTGAAGCCCTGGTGTTAATGATGTGGCAATAACGCTACTTATTGATTGCTTAGCAAAGCAGCCTGTTGACTTGCCATGTGGGAACACAGACCAGCAGGAAAAAGCTGGCTGCAATGTTTGATAAAGCCAGAGGAGAAATGGGTGGAGAAGAACAACTGCAGAAAGTTTTGAAAGAAGATAAAATATAGGGCAAGAAAAATGAAACAAAACAGGGGAATTCCAGTTTGTGGGAAAACTCCTAAAACATTAAAAAGAAATTAAAGGTGCAAGTAGGGATAGGGAAATTAAATGTTTGCAGAAATTCAGTTTAGCCACCTACAATACCTTGGAAGCAGTGACCCCTCAAGTAAATATACACTCTCTTCTAGTCAGACTCTTTTACAAACAGCTGTGATGATCTAGCTTAACACCCTGTACAACAGAGATCATGATTTCACCCAATAATTCCAAACCCTTAGGCATAATTACAGAATATGTTTTGGAAAGACAGCTCATTCTACTTTGAAGATTTCAATCATCCTACATCACTAAGTTGCCCCCTAACTAAGACAAGTCATTCACCTTCACCCAAAAATACCTCTCACTCCTACTTTGACATGCCTAGAACAAAGTCTCAACTTAAATAGGCACAGCTTTGCTAGATTAAAAGGCCCTTCAGCATCAGAATTTTTCTCACAATATAGGCATTTTTAAAGCACTGTTAATTAAATAATGCTAAATAAATATCTGTTATATTCAATCTCCGAGTTCCTTCTTCTGATATCTTTTTCTCCAGAGAAATTAAATTTAATCAAAGGAAGAATTCATTGGACTCATCAAGTACCTAAACTCTGACCAAATTTTCCCTGATGAACTGGAAGTTCATTTCAGTCTTTTATCCATCAGATAATGATGTTCAGTAGTACTGATTGGCAGAGTGACTTCACCTGTGAAGATTCAGTCTGTCAATGACAATGATCTCTCTCAGCATCAGATATAATCAGGCTTCCCCAAAAACAAGGAATTTATTAATCTTTTTATTTTTGAAGATACCGTTCAGTGAAAGCTATTTGGGCACATCATGACCTAGTTAAGCTACATGAAAGGCAACTGACAAGGCATATGATAATATAAAAGAAGCTGTATCATAATATAAAAGTTCCACACATACACACCTTCCTTATCTTTTTATACTTCGGAAAGACAACTTAGAGGGCAAGAGCAGTCTCAGTGCTTTCTATTACACAGTTAATAATGACAATTTCTGGTACCCCTAGACTGCCCATTGCCAGCTCCACAGACTGAAGTTACACACGGGTCCAGAGCACCAAAGCAAACACACAAAGGAAGGAAATGGTTTCCAGTAAGGACCAAGTACTCCATGTCACCTGCTGCAAGAAAGGAATGGCCAAATTTTGCAACATTTAATATCCATATCTCTCAGTATTTCCTCAGACATGAGTTGCATAGATTGTTAAGTGTTACTTTAGTACATCTTGAATATCAACATGTCCACCACAATTCAATTTATTATCGTATTACCAGCAGCTAGCAAAGATGGAAACTAACAGCTGTATTACTCTTTGCATGAAAGATCGGATATAAGTAATCCTGTTGAAACAAATTTTTCAAGAGAAAGAATAAAAAGTAGGGAACAAATAAAGTCTATGTGACCAACGACCATAAAAATAAGGAATGGTTGACAGGGTCTTGTTTTTATTCTTTGATCACATTTTTTTAGTGATGCAACAACCCATGAAGCTGTCTGGATCCAACTACAACTCTGCTCCTACCTAAGCTATATCTAAATTACTATTACCATAGCACTGAGTTCACCATGGAGTTACACAGAACCTCAAAATTCCCGTCTTACAGATATTCCCATCAGTTGCGACTAAGTTATTGCAACCTCCAACCAAGTTTTAAGATCACAAGGGATACAAAAAATACAAAAAAAAGATGTCACCCAACTCAGTCTTCTGCTGAAGTACAGTAAATGCTGAATTCGAACAATGCTGCTTAGGCTGTCCATTAGCTTGGCCTTGAAAACCTCCAAGGTCAGATATTCCACAACCTCTCCAGAGAACCAGCTTCAATGCCTGACCATCCACACGGTGAAATGCAGTCTCATTATGTCAAGCCAGAACATCACAGTGATCATGACCGGAAGACCAAAACAGATGGAGGAGTCAGTGATCCACGCAATAGCCGAGCCGAGCGGACCCACGCCTGTGCTGTGCTGCATGTCCAGGCTGGCTGTCAGGCCTGTGCTGCACATAGCCCCTGGCTGCAGGGCGAGCTCAGACAGCTCTCTGGAACAGAGGAGCCTGCAGGCAGCTCCCACTCCATCCTGGCAATGCCACCTGGGTGGCCTTGCCTTTATCTAAAGTACAGATGGAAATTCCCACGTGAACATCCTTTCTGCTTGACAGCAAAATTATGAATAGACTTGTTTTCTTGCAAGGAAATCCAGCAATAGCTCTATGGACCAACATAAGATAATCCTTTCTATGGGCAGGGTCTGCACAGTATGTTGCATACGGACTGACGGGCTGTTTGATGATGCACAACTCAGGGTTCCCAGCATCAAAAGAGATCTATTATCCATGCTATTCTCTCCAGCACTAGTTCTAATAAATAGAATTTTCAATGCTATTTTACAATGTCTGAGTGCCTTTCTTGGATCATCACAGAGCAGCATCTCCTAGCACAAAACAAACTTTCCCTGTTTCTCTTTATGGCTACTGTCTCTCAGGCTCCTGACCTGCATCTCTGTGAGGAGTCAGCTCCATTTTCTCCATAAACTACTTCGATATTGGCAGGCTGCCACAAGATCCTCCAAAGCCTCATTTTCATGGGTCCCTCAGCCTCCATTCATAAGTCATGCACCCACTGATCATCTTTGTGTCCTTCCAGTGTGATGGCAGACAGCAAAACTGCACACAGTGGTTTAGGTGTGGTCCACTAAGTGCTGAGTAAACAGGAATAAGCACTTTGTTCAGTCCAGTGGCTACACTCCTGTATGTTGTTAGGTACATTGCTGACTCATTTCCAGGTTGTATCCCTCACAGGTGGTTATTCTGTCCCATAGGAAGGGGTTTCCATTTGTCCTTTTTGGATCTCATGAAGGTCCTGTCAGCTCATTGTTCTATCCTGCTTAGATCGCTCTGAAATGCAGACCTGCCCTTGAGTATTAGTACATTCCAACTCCAGATCGGTGACAAAGATACAAAGCAGGACAGGTCCCAGAATAGAGCCTGGAGGAGCTCCTTGCAGCCAGCCTCTGAGGTAGAGCACAAACCACTGCTGGGAATAAACCAAAACCAAACACCCTGCAGTTTATCTAATTGCCTAGATAGTTTTTATCACCTGTAAATATTTGTACAGTGTTGTGGTGTAAATCACCAATTCTTTAAGACTTCTTCTGTATTTCTAGATTAGTTTATATTTATTTAGAAGCTTCAGATAACCATTTTTTAAATTCATTTAACATTCATAACATTCATTTAACATACCATTTCAAACACGGGACCCAAAAATTCCCTCGTGGAAGCAGATGTCATGAAAAATAGCTGATTTCTTTACTCTATCTCATTATCATTATCTTCTATCATCTTCAACCTGAGCCAGACATTTTCGGTCTACAGCTTATCTATCACAAAAATAAAGAAATCTCATAAGCTAGTCACACCAAACTATGCTGAAGCCATTCTATTTCACACTCAGGAAACTACCTTGACATATTCCCAACAAAGTATGCCTGTAAGGAAATAAGAAAGCTTTCAGTTTTCAATAGTTAGAATTAGCTCTTTAAAAACCTTCTTTCTGAGAACTTCTCTGTCATTTTTTCTTCACTACCACGCTGCTCTATAAGAACCCCATTCTATCACGTTGATGAACAACAGGTATATAAGAGGTTTAGTGGAAATAAGTGTTTCAAATTATTTAAATCTGCACCATGCTTGTTTACAATTTTGTCTCCTATCATCACTCCTTCAAATGGTCATGTAATCTGTTTAATATCACTATTAGCTGTACTTCCTCATTTAAACAACCTTAAAAAAAAACCCAACCCTATAACCAAGGGTGGTTTGGGATTTTTTTAAGTTTAAGTAACTTTAAAAAGTTTTAAAAATCCACATTATATTACACCAAATCTGTACAGTCCAATATATATCTAGGTATTCAACTGAAAAAACCCTGATACCCCTTAAGATATTGCTAAGACAAACAGCTTTATGAAGAATAGTTAATGGATCCACTGATCAACTAAATTAAAAAAACTAAGCATGTTGCATTAGAGTCAGCTGAACAGTTCTATTAAATAACATTTTGTAACTTCATACAGTACACAGACAGAAGGAGCTGTTATGTATATAGTTTAATTTCCTGTACACCTCCTTCCACTAAATTTCACTCGGGTATCTCTAAAACCAGTTTGATAAGGACAGCAAAACTCCTGTTCCCAGACTGTTCTCTGTTGCTCTGCATGCCAGGCAGTAGGAGGAGAGGTATTAAAAATGCATCTGTGATAGTCTTAGTGAGAAGATAAATGTGGTAAGTGTAGCAGGAAAATCTCAAACTAGTGTAAAACTCCTCTTTTTTGTTTTTCCTTTTCAGAGACTGAAATTAGATTGCAATCCTTCAGCTCTTTGCTATTTCCCCATTATATCCAAGATTTTCAAAATGAGAGAGAGAGAGCATACACAATCCTGGTTTAGTCCCTTTAATATTCCAGAGCAAAAGTTATCAAGGCTGCTTATCAGAAAATGTTGAAACCATATTTTAAAAATGTGAAATGCAAATGCTGCATCACATCCTTGTTGCAGTCAGTAAATCAGTAATTATTCCATGTAGACAGGTGAGAAAACAGAAATACACAACAATCCTGCATCACGTTAAAATTTTACCAGCTGCCTCTAACAAACCCTATCCAACACAGGGTTATTCTTTGCCTGTATTTATGACTAAAAAGACAAATACCTTCTGTTTAATTTTAATGGTCACCAGTTCCTTTGGTTTCTCCCTATGCAAGAAGAAATTCTTGGTATTAATAACTAAAAAATAATTTAAAATTTTGAAATACTAACACAATTTTTTAAAAAAACACAAATTATTTTTTAAATAACTGTAGTTTCAACTCAAATTTGGTGTTTCTCACAAGGACAATGGATCAAATCAGTTGCTTTCATTGTGAGGACCTGCTGTGTTCAACTTTTAGAACTATAGGATAATGCAGGCTGGAAGTGACCTCAGAGGCTCCAGCCCAGTCCCCTGGTCAGAGAGTGTCCAGTTAGAGCAGGATGCTCTATTACCCACTCCAGTTCTGAGTACCCCCATGTATCACCAGGAAGAGTTCAAATTTAATCCAAATGCTGGCTTTTAGAGAAAAAAAGATATTTTCTTGAGCTCCTGTTATAACCAGGTAATCTTCATGCTGTAGACTGACAAAGTCAGAGGTGCTACCCTGGACAGAAGGTACTAACAAGAAAAATAAAATAGATTGTTATAGACTTCTATTCTTGCTGAACCCACAAACACAGGAACAAACCAAACTGGTTCTACCCTGTGCTTCAGTCACACAACTTTTACTGCTAGTTATGCATGAACCACAACATCCACCATTCACTGTCAGACTCCCAGGTCATTTACAAAGTTTATTGTTTGAAAAGACACTTCGAACTCACAAGCTTAGCAAATCACACCATGTATCAAGTGAAGAAGAGCAAAACTGGGTAGGTTTTGAAATAAAGTGACACACAGCAAGTGTCCAAACTGTACTGCATATGGGTGAATTTTTAACATGCACAAATGTGTCTAAATGACTCAGAGCAATCCATATTGCAATCCTGGCAATTGTTGACAAAAATCACAACTGAAAGCTTTAAAGAATGCAAAGCTTATAGACCCTCTGCAAACCCCAGAGGGGCTTCATCATGTTCAGCACTACACAAATACACAGCAAGTCCCTTCAAGAGACGACGCTCCAAGGCCCTGAACTGAGCACACTATCCTTAAACTGACCTCTACAGGTGAGGGCACCCTAGTCTGCTTCACAAGTGCAGTATAACTGGACACTGGTGGGGGAGAAAGAGGTGCAGAGGAGGGAATAACACTCACTTTGAGATTACACTGAAGGTCATGGAGAATATGTCTCAACTTCCTGTCCATTGCATGAGAATTGTTCCTTTAATTTAGTCCAAAGATTTTGCAAGCAAGTATCAGATTGTTCAATCCGAGCACATGGTTAATATTTTTCATTCACAAGAGCAAAGTCACAGTGCAGACCTAATCCGCCTTCCCACATTTAAATTTCAAAACCCCAGTGAGATATCATGGTCAATTTTTATTCATTGTGTTTTCCTCACACATGATTTTCATGTTCTACTTCAGCTACTAGAGTGTTTTCAGTTTGACTGAGGTCATTCTTTCTGGATCACATTTTGATTTAAGTCAGGGTCAAAACATCAGCATTGAAGTAAAAGGAGGCATGCTATAGATTAGTTCTGACAGCAGGATATGACAAACAAACAGTATATGTGAAGATATTCTTTATAATGTTATTTTAAACTTGTAAGCTTTCTCCCACATCACCTTCCAGCATTAGTCTGCTTTTCATACTCATGTGAAGTATCCTGGATTGCTATTTTAGATATTAGTAAAAAGCAAAAAGGAAGTTACTTGACTGAGACTAGAAAGAATGACAAAAATGGAACCAGCACTCCAGCATCCCAGTGCACTGTTCTAATGACATCTCCCTTCAACTCTGTGATTATTTTACCCATCACTTACACTCCATAACTACCTTAGTTTCTAGGATGCTAGCAGAGAATACATCAAGCTTTAGGGAAAAAAAATTCCTATTTTCACTGACCTATCTGGTATTATAACTTTGATGTTTAAACAGAAATTTTTGCCAGATCCAGCGCTAAGACATAACTTCAAAAATTACAGCCAGGGATTGAACGTAGCCTAAATATTAACCTTACTCTATTTGCACATATCCTGTGAGCAGATGGGTAGGTAACAGAGCTATCAAAATAGTCTCAACAGGCTTTCAGTCAGCTGGCCAAATAAAAAGGGATTTAAAAAAAAATGGTTGTAAAAAAAGCATCCTCATGTTAGACATTTGTCTTCAAAACATTTTACTGGCCACAGGGTTATGAGGTTATGGCATTACTATGGCTTCCTTCAACCTAAAACCCAGAAGGCTGTTGTGTGTATGTTGTGTGTCCTGTTCCCCCTCCAAACCAACACAAACCAAACAAACAAAACCCCAAACAAAAACCACACATGCTCAAACATAAACTGAAAGCTGTCCTCAATCCATGAGTCAATACAGAATGTGATAATTACACTGCGAAAGGATAAGCCTATGAAAAGCCTGAAAATCATACATATTTTCCAAAGAAATTCCTAAGTTATCTTTGCCCCTCCTAAATAGCAAGAGTCTCTTTGAGACTGAACGCAGAATTTTTTTCCCTGCCATGTCATTCTTTTGCTATGGTTCACAGATTTCCTAAGTGAAAAAAAACCCAAACACAAAAACAAACAAAAAATTTTACAACCTTCTCAGTCTTACTCATTCCTCAGCAATACATGGGCACTGAGGACCCAGCTAGGCACAAAAAAAGAAAAGTCACACATCAGTGTTTAGTCTGAAACTGATGTTTAAGTTTTTTTGGCCGGTCCATATGCAGTTTTCTCTACTCTCATATCTATTCAGATACCAGATAGTTTACACAGGTTCTATTTCTATAGCACAGAGAGTGTACAGCAATGTCAGTGTTCCTCAAGACTTTGATTTACAGCTTGAATACTCAAAGGACTTCAGTTTTGCTTTCTGCTGTTAGGCAAAGCTGTTTATGTTACACTTTCCCCCTCAAACTTCTTAACTAAGACTGGGTACAAAAGCAGTCATGTCTATCTGGAACACTCCAGCATCAATCTTCTTTCTGCTCATGACAGCTCCATGAAAAACTGCTTGCTGCTCCTTCTCCATAGAAGCACAAAGCCAGTATACTCTTCAGTGCATCAACTCCATCCTTCTCCCCCTTCCCCCTCATGTACCTGCAAGGTAAGAGGAAAACAGTGTCCTCCACATTCATTTTTATCTTTACTTTATCGTATGCTGATCTGTTCTTCTCACACAATTGTCCTTCATATGATACCTGCTTCTTACCAGGTTTTTTTCTGTAGCAAATCCTCTGGAATATATACTGCATTGTCTTACTACAGGCACCTTCAACTCAGCCAGTGCTCAGGAGCACTCAGCTCTAATCCCTCTCCACAGCTTCCTTCCTGCAGCTGTAGTGAAACGTGTATGCCCACATCTGGGAGATGGAAAGGATATTCCTAGCTACTTCCCTGCTTCCTGATTATTATTTTTAAACTCTGTCTTACTACGTTTAACTTGACACAAACTGGTAAAAGCTAAGGCACTGAAGGACAGAGCCTGAAACACCCTTCCCTCCTTTTTTCTCAGCTGCTGTTTAATTTTGAGTTCTCATCTCAGTCTCAAGGCCCACTGTCCAAGCTGATCCTTCCTTTCCTGTGCTCCGTTACTGTCTCTTGCAGACTGGTACTTAGATTATAGATTAAAACCAAGGGGACTGGATCTCAAGTACCTTTCATCTTTGTCTTGCTTTAAAACTGTTGTTTGGTTTTTGTTTTGGTTTGGGGTTTTTTTTTTTTAATCCAGGGTTTAAACAGGCATTGCACTCAGCAAAAGGAAGACTGCAAGACAACACTTTACAACATGCCATCCACAAATGCAGCTTGCCAATGAACTCTAAGAAATCAATAAAAGATAAATTTAAAAAAAAAAAAAAACAAAACACAAAACCCCAAAACACCAAAGCAAGACTTACTAGTGAACCTAAATGCAGCTGAACAGATGGGAAGAAAAATGAGTGTCAGAAATCTGAAAAGATTAAAAGAAAACCGTGTTCCATTTGCGAAACAAATTCACTTTTTGAAAATGACAGAGGCATTGCTGGGATAAGTTTCACGTAATAGGCTGTATCAAGAAAAGGAAATGCTATCATTACAAACTATTGACTTCTTTTGAAGGGCTTCAATCACATCTGTTCAAACCCTGGGAATCTAAAACTGCCTTTGTTTATTTAGGAATGCCAAAGAAGTCCATAGAGAAAACCCCCCTGTATCTTCTTCACAAATGAACCAAACTAGACCACAGCCCCAGCCATCACAACTTTTAGGGCATGAATTAATTCCGTCATACCAGTATATGACATCACTGACAAATTTTATCAAGTCATGTAACCTATTACCTGTGAAGGAATGAAATCACAAACAGAGTTAAAAATAGGAATTCCTCAAGCATTTGAACCAAGCATCAAGACACTACAGGCCACACTAACAAACTCACACATTCCCATCACTCTAAAGATACGGTATCATATTCATGCTTTATCTAAATGTTAAATTCTCTGAAGACAAAGTCAAGTGAACAAGAGTGACTTTGCAACAACCAAAATTTGGGGGGGGGGGGTGTTAATAACTTTATTAGCAACATTAGCATATTTGTAAAAACAAGCTACTAGGAAAGTGCTGTAATTGAGTCCTTCACTAGAAATGAATATCTACATTTATTCTTATACATGGACTATTAGGATGCATTTCTTCCCTTAAGTCTGGTCTAGACACATAACTAGTCTCCTCACTAAACTCCAATTCCATACTCTTCTCATTCTTTTTATTCTGTTTCTTCCTCTCAGTCCTCAAACTCCTCCTTCCTCCAGTGCAGCAACTTGCCTGAAAAGCAAATTCTCCTGTCCAGCCAAAGTAAATCTGTTTCACCTACTTCTGCATTACATTATATTTACCTGCTGCTTTTCAATGCTACCAAACAGCAACGCTTTTAAGTAGACCACGAGTCTGCACCTTGGAAATGCTTGAAAGCCGTTCTCAGCAATGCTACAGAATATGCTTAGGTGTTTCGCTCGGGGCTTTTTTTCCTTGCTAAACCACAATGAAAAGACAGCGTGCCAAAATCACAGACACTGCGAGTTAGGGAAAGTCAGACGGGGACTTTATAAAGTTTGAAGAAAACGCCATCGACCCCGCGAAGGCGCCGGACACCTGTCAAAAGTTCGGGGAGGCCAAGGGGGGTCCCGCTGTCATTTGGTGAGGGACCAAAATCCAACCCATGCAAAAGCGCGCATTTCTGCCCTTTCTCATGCAGCTTCGCCCGTCTGTTTGGCTTGGCTCGGTCTCCCGCTGGAAGCCTGCCGCAGGGAAACCAGCTCAGCGCGAGAAAGCCTCCTATTTTTTATTTTTTTTTTTAATAATTTCTTTCTTTCCCCTTTCCCCTGTTTAAAGGGCAGCTCCAGCTCCATCCTCGCCGCTGTCAGGGGAGGAGAACCCCCCGCCAAACGTCAGCGACACGCACACACGGACGGACACACAGACACACACACACCCGCACGCCGGCAGCCGGGCGGGGGACGCAGCGGCGCGACTCCCCGCACACCCAGGGCAACGAGAGCCGGCGGGATGCGGGAGCCGGCGGGATGCGGGACAAGGAGCGGAGACCCCGGGGCGCCTTCCCGGCCGCCTCCCCCCACCCCGCCGCCGTCGCCCGGGAGCGGGCGCGGGCCACGGCCGCCAACGGCCCCGCCGCCACCGGAGGGAGGGGAGGAGGAGCGGGGGGAAGGGGGACAAGAAAGGGAAGGGAAATCTGGGTCTCACCTTCCTTCTCGGCCCGCGCCGTGTGGAGGAGCAGCGCCAGCGCGAAGCGCAGCGCCGCACCCCGCCAGGCGGCCGCCCAGCCGCCGGCGCGGGGGAAGGGGCCGCCGGCGGGGGAGCAGCGGGGGCAGCGCGGGGAGCAGCGGGGGCAGCAGCGGGGGCAGCAGCGGGGGCAGCAGTGGGGGCAGCCGGGCGCCGCCGTCATCGCGCTGCCGCCGGCGCTGCGGGAGCGCCGGGTGTCCCTGCGCGCGTCTGCTCCGGCCGGGCCGCGGCGCGCGCGCGGAGCAGCTCGGGGAGGGGCGGGGCCGGCAGGGGGCGGGGCCGGGCGGGCACCCCCGCGAGCGCGCGCGCTGCGGCTCCTGACGCGCGTGTGCCGGGCGGGGGGTGGAGGCGGAGCCGCCCCGCCCCCGGCCAGGCCCCGCCCCCGGCCAGCCGAGGGCGCAGAGCAGGTGCCATTTTAAGTGTGGGCAAGGCGCCCTCGCTTCCCTCTTGGTCTGGGCGGAGGGCTGGCGACTGTGTCGTTTTGGTTTAATTTTTTTCGGGTTTTTTAAATTTATTTATTTCTTAAACGCGACATTATGTCTTTTGTAATCGCCGGCTGCTCGTGGTGGGGTCAGCCCTCTCCCTTAGAGTTCTCTTCTCCCCGTCGCCGGGAGGGCTGTGGTGACGCTGTTGTTGTTTCCCTGCGGAGGCCGTGGGAGTTTCTCCTGCCCGTGTCCAAGATGGTGGCGGGCTGGTGACGGGGCGTTGTGTCTGTGCCCGACGGCCTCGCTGGGGGTGGCGGGCGCGTTTCTCTCCGGTGTTTCTGCCCCTTTCCCCTGTGTTATCATCCCTGCTGGAGGCCTGGGGTGTTGTGGAGCAGGGGTGTCGGCAGCTTTCCCCGTGGTGCAATCCGCTCCCCTCCCCCGCTGCTGGGCCGGGCCTGTCGGCGCGGCACCTTGGCCAGCAATGGAAGAGAACGGGAGGGGAGGGAGGTTTTGCCCTTCTGAGGCGCGGAGTGAGGCCTGTGCTGGAGCCGGGGCGCGATGCCGCGCGTCTGCCGCCGCTGAGGGAAAACGTGTACCCACTATGCCTTTGAGGGACACGAGTGGCCAGAAGGCCTTTGTGAATGCATGTAGCCAATTTGCGATGCGGGAGAAGGCAAGTTGTTAAACGTGTGAGGTTGGTGTCTGTCAGGAGGACGTTGCACTGGGAAATGGGTCCATGGAACCAGTACTGACAGGAGCTGTGATACCAGGCGTGCCATGGCTCCCAGTGAGGGATACGAATTGGGTATTGCCTGTCCAAGATCAGGACTTAGAGTGCCAAAGGCATTTTGGATAAAGTGTCAGAAGGAAAAGTCTGTAGCACAGATAGTCTCTCTTTTGTGAAGAGAATAAAAAACTGTATGCACCCATGTGCTATTCCTTAGCTCATTTCCCTACCTGATCAACACATCACATACGGGTTTGAAGTGGTTGAACATGTCATTGAGTTTCAGCTTTCACAACAGCATAAAAGACTTGGGTAGTGTAATAAACCCAGAGTCTCTAAGGGCCTGACTAACAACTTAACTAAAATGCTATTGTTATGGCTTTTGCACAAACTTAACACACACTGTTCTTGTTTCTTAGAACTCCCCAAAGACACCTTGAAAGTCTGGATACAGTTGTTTTGTTGAACTATGGCCACAGCAGCAACTAGGTTTATTTTTAGGAGTGACATGGAAAGTTGGAAACACTGGGTCAAAACCTTCCCCAGGAACAGTGGTCACTTCCTGAAGACATGGGAGGAGGAATCAAGTTAAGTGCTTCTCTGTAATTACTAATCTTTCAAAGTTACATAATCTTTTGACTACTGCATTGAAAATGGGTATATACAAATCAGTGATGTGAGCATGAGTCTCCATCCACAGTTATCAGAACCACCCATACCACAGTAAATATAAAGCCTGATCACTGCTGTGAGCAGAAGCCCACATGTTGACTTCTGTGGGGGATAGGTATGTACATCAAAGAGCATGATAAAACCTAAGAACTCAGAAAGACAAACAGCAATTAATACTGCATCTTTATTACAGAGGGCCTTGTATGACCTTGATTTTATATCCAAACTAGACTTCTGCATTACTCTTCTGGAAAAAGAAGTCAGCTCTTTCCTATTTCTCATGTTTCAAATCCAGTGTTGCACAACTGAGCATCCAGATTTGATGTTGTAATTCATGCTGTAGAGCATCCTACCCGCTGAAATGAATGGGAACTCTAATGAAACTAAGATGTAAGGATGGCAACATCTGCCTTAGAGTAAAAATGGAAATGCCAGCTATGCTATTAAAGAAAAAAGGGCCATAATATACATGAGAGAAGAACCATGAGTCCTACCATTACAGTATCTATGAATCTTAAACCTTACAGCATTAAAATACGGGAAGTTTTTATTTGTTCAAAACACAGAACGTCTTTTCAAAAATATATAAGATGCGTAGAAAACAAACAGCTCACAGTACGTATTCTCCCTTTCATCTTTGTCCAGAACTCCCACTGTCTTCTGTGCAGGAAAAAACAGTGCAATATGCTCCAATGTCTGTAAGTGATAAAGCAAAAAGCATTCCATTAATTTATTTCTGATTTACTCTGGGTTACATTATTTCATACATATTTGAGACTCCTCAAGTTGCTTGGTCTATGCATGCAGCACATATAAATATTAATGTTTGGATATTGCAGTATTGCTTGAGCCTATTCAACAATTTTTAAAATATGATTTCTATACTGAAAAAAAAGCTTCTTACAATAAACTATGACAAGGGGTAGAATATAGTCCTTACAGAAATCTAGTTGTGTTGATAAAGAGAAATTGCATAAATACTGAGACACTAAAGTTCAACAACCAACTTGTTAGATGAAGAAATGCCCTGTTCTACTGGAGAACACGTCGGAAAGACTTTCCGATGGGGAACTGTGCTCTGATTCCTGCAGCCATTGTCAGCTTTGTCAGCATGACTGCTAGAGCAGAGTAAATTTAACACCAGAAGAGCTATGGTCAGTCCACCTTCAGCTGTGCCTACCTTAAGTGAAAAGGTGTGCACCTAAAGACTGCTACATTTACTGAGGTGTGGTAGTTTAAAATATTCTTCCTAAGCATACCAAAGTGCCAGCACTCAGTTATCATGGAAGTTACCTTTGTTGATTGTTTATACTATTTTTTTTTTTTTCTTTTTCTGGGCAAGGAACCAGAACTACTAAAATACAGATGTGTGGTTTCTTCGACCTTTGATATGGAGGCAGAAATTGCTGAGAGAGTGTCAGTCTGGTTAGTTACGACCTGTAACCTCTTCAACTGCTGGTACTCAGTAAGAGGTGATCTGCCCAACTGACTCCAAAAGCAATAATCCATTGTTTGAACCACCTTGTCTCTCTCCTGCAGGGAGTTACCTCGTTCTGTGGGACATGGATCAAATCCAGGTGATGTTGCACTTGCATAAATGAGAAATTTTTGTGAGTTCCATTTCTCCTGTTCTACTGGGAGGACATGAACTCACAGTGGGAAATAGAGTCTCTTAAATCAACATTGAGATCTGAGGTCATGAATGCACCTCAAGTTACTTTCTCTTTGCTTTTACCAAATGTTGTACATTATTAATTGGTAGAAAATAAAGCAAAGAAAGAAATGGGGAGAGATAATCCAATCAACTTTCCTGCTAGTACAGACTTACTTAGCTTGTTTATTATTATTTTTCAAATTATTTCTTAAATAACTAAAAGAATTCCTTTGAAAAATTTGCACAAGCTCTGCTCTTCACTGCCAACAAGATTTTCTGACATTCAGCCTTTCCCCACCCTCTTTTCATTTACTCCTACTTGTTCCCATACGTAGAAGACCAAGTATTTCCATCCTTAAGGTTTGCATTACTTAAGCATTTGCTGGCTGGAGACATTTCTCCATGTACCTCTGCTTTAACGAAACTGGATGTATTAAGCTCTTTTAACCCTTCTCTGTAACACCACTCTTCCAGATAATTCTTTCTGCTGCTCCTTAAATTGCTTCATTTGCCTCAGTGTTATGATGGATGACACAGAAACGATGCACATACCAGCACTGAGTCTGCTAGGGAAAAGTTGTCCCTTTGGGAAAGTTTCAATAAGCTTGAGCTGCCAAAATGACTTTGCATCACATCAGTGCTCTGCATCAATTGGCTGTGTTTTTGAGCACCCTAAAACAGGGTTTACTACCTGGTGGATCTGTGGTGTGTCTTTTATTTGCCTATACTGGACCTGTGTGCTGAAGGCACCCCTGCAATGAGCACTAGTGGCTCAGGACTCTCCTGCTGCTTCACTTTCCATGCCAGCTTCA
This sequence comes from Myiotriccus ornatus, assembly GCA_036023395.1. Taxonomy (NCBI): domain Eukaryota; kingdom Metazoa; phylum Chordata; class Aves; order Passeriformes; family Tyrannidae; genus Myiotriccus; species Myiotriccus ornatus. Next base: position 86,008,904 of record JAYRBT010000001.1, on the reverse strand, counting down.
AGTCATTGGAGGGCTTTATTTCCAACATTTGTAGCATTGCAAAACTTGTGCATGAAGAAAACAGAGGAGATATGATATACTGGGATTTTAATATTCAGGATTGACTACAAGATTTATTTTCAGCAAACCCTTGTTACTTTTTACTCAATGAATATTTTTAAGATAAGCAGTGGTAAATTTGGGGGGGTTTATTATTTGTTTTACTTTGATTTTGTGCTTGCTTAACCAGTCATCATCCTATGATTTTTGTTAACCCAGTGGGAAAAAATATCCTCATTTTCTTTAAGAATTTTACATTTTAGGAATTAAATGTAACAATCCAGAAGTTACTTTATCAGAGAAAGGGATGATGACTTTTTGATTTGGCTCATAATTTAGGATACACATTTGCCCAGTGAGAGCCTGTTTTCAGGTTTACCATGATAAAAATCATGGCAGTCTCTGTGATTTTGGTTTACCAGTTCCCTCTAAGTAAAGCAAGGACACAGTATTTTGCTGGCAATAGTGCTATGTGTAGTATCACTACTGTGAGCTGCAGTGTGAACTGTTGCTGCGGATGCGTACCTGGAAAGGTGCATGAAATAAGCACTGGCCTCATTCATTTGACCACCACTTCAGATTACCCTACTGCTACATCAGTATCATGCAATTGCCATATAATTGTCCCTCTTGCCTACTGTGATCCTGGCACCAGGCAGAGTGGACTGGTCTGATCTTGGGTGACCTAATAAATTGTGATTGGCATACAGGTTTGATATAAAAAAGGTGAAACCTTGGAGGAGGCTGGCTAGAAATGGGTGTTGTGTGGCTGTAGTATGAGGTGAATGACAGACCAGTGTTACTTGACCTAATGCATTTGCAGTGTCCTCATGCCCTGTCCCATGCAGTGCTGTGCATTGGGGCATAGAGAACTTGGGAGATAGAACACGAAGGGCTTGATCCCACCACAACCACCAGGTTAGCTTTGTGCATAAGAGTACTGTCAGTGAAGGGAACTGCTCCTGTTTGCCCATATGTCGTTTAAATTCCTTGGTTGTATGCTCCAGACTTTCCAGATTCATTCCCTGAGGGTGCAGCAATTCAGCCCTATTTTGCTGTCAGCACAGTATTACTCCTCCTCCAATATTTGGGAACCTGGCAGTTTCTGGTATAGTGGATAGATATTTTGGTGTGACAGCAAGGTGTGTGATATTCCACCCCTACTCCACATTGATTCAGCAAAGCTGGAACTTTCTATCACATCACTTCTCTCAACCATAGTCTGGTAGAAATCGAAGACTGCTGACATGGTATAGTGTGGTATGGTATACCCACAGAATCACGCTGGGTATCTGTATATCTGCTCATTTTTTGGTAAATCCCACGTGTTAAATTTTCTGCTGTAAGAGGAGGCATCTCATGCTGAAACATACATGACTGCAGAATGAATCCACTCATGGATTAGAAAGACAGAGAAAGGAGGAAGAAAGGAATGGGCCTGAACAGAGAATAGACGAACCAATACCTTGTTCTGCCCAAAGATACACAGGACTGCATCCTTCCGTTCCTAAAGGTTTTCTTAGTGTTGAAACTTCACTGAAAACCTGTTCTTTCATTTAAATGGGATTCTACCAAAAATGGTGATAAACTCAGGTATATCTATCTTTTCTGATGAGCACGTCCAACTGCATTGCAATGGTGTGCCAGTGCCAAAGTCTTTCTGTGCTTGGGTGAAAAGATGTTAATTAATACTCAGACTGGTGAGGTGCAACTGATTTTCATGGCAATTTTAAAATCATCAGCACACTTGATCATTTGTCCGGTTGTCTCCATGCAGATTCAGAAGTTCAGCCACAGACGCCTCCATCTGAAATTTTTGGCCAGAGTTTATTCAATCCCAGATTACCTGCCAATGCATGTGGAACCTAGATCATAAGGAGGCATTTTTTATGAGGTGCTGTTGATTGCAATGCACAAGCTTAACAGAGCAATAGAGGATGCACGCAAAGGGGGCACACATCAGCCGCTGTAGATTCTGGTTCATGTCTGGGCCCCTGATCCTCAAAGAAGGAGACCAGTGTCACAGTCATCTGCATATGGAGATCAACTTGCAGGATGAGGCAGGATGAAATTCTGGTGGTAGAATCTGATTAAGTGCCTTACGATTTGTAAACAGTTCCATCTGTTTCTTCCTGCTTTCTGTGCATGTGGTGTGTCTTCTCTGTCTTTTTAAAATCTCTCTTCTGAAAGAGCTTGAGGAGTTTGATGATTAGCTTTCTGTTATTGCCCTTCAGACAACTCCAGATATTTTCTCCGTCTTAACTCAGTTATATGCTCTATGATATAAAGTAAGGGGATGTCTGGATTTTCCTGTCCTTTCAGGTAGCCTGTGTTAACATTAGTACTGTCGTTCTGTGTACAGTCTCTCAGATATGCACTTCTCTTTTACTCTTTGGTTTTCTCTTTCATTTCTGTTTCTGGATGGATTGTATAAATGATGGCTCTTCACTGTTGGAACTTCCCCTTTGCTGCTGTGGGTAAGCATCTCTTTCAGTTCTGCATGTAAAATAGAAAAAAAAAAAAGATGAGACCAAAGGCTCTTATGGCGCAGCTTGGTAGGTTTAGAAAGGCCTTCCCTCATATTTTATTGCTGTGGACTGATTGACATCTCTTTAACACGTCTCCAAGTGCTTATTATCTCATCTCTCACACTGGGAAATAAAGGCTCCCAAGAAGCACTACAGAGATATTTATCGGTGCGGGTTGGCCTCAGTATAGGCTGTACTAGTATGATCATTCAAGGGTCTATTCCCTCGGCTTCCGTGTTTGTTCGTGATCGCTTCATTTTCTTTTAAAATGTGCTGTGCAGTACTTTTTTGTGCTGTAAGGCTCTGGGGGAAGCAGTGAGGTCTGAGATGAGGTATAGAGCTCATGAGTGTTGTCTCCTCTCTTTCACTCTTCAGAGGAGATACCAGATCTGTCAGGGCAGAAGAAAAAGAGAAGTGGCACCAGCTGAGCCAGACGGGAGTAACACAGCTCCTGCCAGATGCTTAAGTAACAGCATGGGGCTGAGCAATTCTGCAAATGGGATATAGCTAGTACTTTAGGAATTTGCTGCAGTTCCCAGTGCCAGCTCATTCTAACTGGGCTAGCATGTTGTACTGTCCTGTAAAATTGTATCAAATCCAAGTCTGCATAAGCTGAAATATGGCTGAGTATGAGATATCCCAGTCTTTTCTTATACACCAGAGTACAAAAGATTCAAAAGATGAACTGCTGCCTTGGATGAGGAGCTGTGGTAGGTTGGAGGGCCAAGGAAGCCTGAGTTGAGGCTCCTGAGGAACTAGTTGATTTTCTTGAAGAAATTTGTTTTTAATAAGAACCTGCCACTCTCTTTGCAGGTGCTGCTTTCCCATCAGCAACACAAGAGCTGTCAGTGTTGCCTGTCCAAACCGAGGTATAGACATATGGGCACACATCAGGGTGGAGGTGGAATTTCGTTAACAGAGAGAACTAAGAACCCAGAGAAGACAGAGCTTTTGGGAACTGATGCCCTCTCTGGAATATTAAAAGAACTTATACATACCTCAGCGGTTATGTCTGTATGGATGAGTGTGGAGAGTTGCTTGCCTGCTCTTATACTTAGAGCTACCAGGCTGCAGGCCAGCTCTGATATGAAAACTGAAACCACAGCATTGTGACACTGTGCTTGTATTTACCATAACTGTTCTCTCTGCAGGACTTATCAACACGGCTCTGAGCTTTCGGTTAGTGCAGCTACCTGATACCCAGACCAGTCTGGATAACATCCATCTGGCTCAGACTGTAAGCAGCTGCATGCACCACCCTGCACGGGCACTTTTGTTTAGTTGCAGTAGTCAGCTCCCACACAGCTACTGCAGCAGTTGTACACAGATACAGTGAGTTGCTAGTCACTGTGCAGTGGAAGCAAACTGCTCCTGTGACAACAACACTCTTAGGATATAATTTCATGTTTCATAGTGTAGTGAGTTTATAATCCCTTTGGATTCTTCAAGTAAAATGTAAAAATGACAATATATTGAAACCAAATGAAGAAAAAAATTAAAACCAGAGCAGCTCTAAACCAACATATTTAAAATTACTTTGAGATGAAATTAAGCTTTTCAAAGACAAATGGGTTTCTTGTGGCTCCAAAACAAACAGTAAGCAATGAAATGCAGACTTATATGTGCATAAAGGATTTAAGTGGTGAATGGGAAGGAGATGGTCATGGAGGGCTGAGCTGAAGAAAGTACATTTGAAAGTTCCTGAAAAACCCATGTAGGACAGAGTTCCACAGAAAAACTGAATACTATGACTCAACTTGATCCAGATAAGGTTTTCGTCGGGGAATAAAAGGCAAAACCTTTGATCTTGCTTGCTGTGATAGAAAACTGAGTAATAAATAATGATTCTGTTAATGTCTTAATCATAGCTTATAAAGGATTTTCTCTTGCCAGCGTTCCTTTGCTTCTCATTGTACTTTGACACACAGCATGATTGCATGAGTGTCTCAAGTAAACTCAATAGCTCTTCCAGGAGGAGGCCTGACTCCTTGTAGCCCACCAAAGCTGGATGTGTCAGAACAAAGGGACTGGAGGAAAAGCAGCCAAGGGGACTTCCTGGCTGGGGATTGTGTAGCCAGCCATCAGCCTGCTTTCATGGAAACACTAGTAAGAGAAACATCCTCAGGGAACCATGTGGGCAAACGAGAACAGATGGATCTGAGGAGTTCAGCTTCTTCTTAAGCAACATCTGCTGGTGTTAGAAGTACCCAGAAAGCCACACCACACTTAAAAATTAAACAAAGCAAAAAACAATCTGCAAGAGGAAGAAGAACAGCCCAAGATAAGTTAGCTGCAAAAACCTGCATTTTAACATAAAAACTTCATGAAAATGTTACCTAGCAGCAGTCATGCCAGACAGAGATGATTCCATATCATGATCTAGTTTGAGCTGAAGGAGGCCTGGTCATGTCCAGAACTTTTAAGTATTAAACTCTTGATCCTGCTCAAAACATGGTTATTTACTATCCCTTCTGGTTTACCTGCACACCGCTCCTAAAGTATGGGGAAATCAAATAACTTAAATATTTTGGTAAGTGAAGCTTTCTTAGATTCTTGCATTAGAGTCTTGTGAACTAGTTAAAGGCAGAAAACAGATACAAAATGGGTACACTGATCAAACAGCAGGAAGAGGGAATACCAAGGCTTTGAATAGAAAACTTATAAATCTATAAGAAAACATATGAGAAAGCATATTTTTGAAATTATTATCCCTAATAAACAAAAAACATAGTGCTACAGTGACATTCTGTGAAATTCTCAAACTTTTTACTACATTTTGTGATTGATAAATAAGTTGGTGCCATAGTGACTACTTGTATAGAAAGCTGTGCAAGTTTCTGGAGCCCAAGTGGAAACTGAGTTATTTCTAGTTTAACATTTAATTTCTTTTTATGCTCCATATCTTTGAAACCAGTGTCGTTTTTAGCTCGTCAAAGTACAGAGGCACCAGTTTCGTTTTTCCAAACCTATGTATTTAAAGAAGGGTGTTTAAACAGTGCTGGCAACCTCGTATTTCTAAATGTTAGTGTTCTGGTTTTCATCTAAATAAAGAAAGCAGGATTTCCAGTTGAAAAATAAGTTTGTAGGCTCAAAAAGTACAGTTGGAAAAAATATGTGAAGAAACAAAAATGCCAATCAAAAATATCTGTGTTAAAATTGAACCGTAACACCTGCTCCAATGTTACTGTTACCAGTGCAGTTGCTGTAGAAAGCAGAGTACCAGGGCCAAGTACAGAGGCAAGAGGAATTAACTTTTCGCTGCTCCAGCAAGGCAGAGCCCTGTGAATCACACTAGAAAACATAGATCAAATCCTCTTATGTAAACATCATACCGGGCTGGCACTAATCCTCCGCACGCCCTAGGAGGACTGCTGATGTGGCATTCTCCAAATGCACATTTGCTTTGCGTAATTGTGGGCAGTCGTTCTTGGGCACAGGAGGTCTAAGCGTGAGCGTTCATATTGTCTGCTCAGGGTGAGCAAAACTAGATAGGGAAAAGCAAACTCTGAACATGGCCGTGGTCTGCTAGGGCCACTTCATATACCTCTTGTCAGCACTGCCCTCCCCAGAGACAGGATATCCTCCCCCCCAGCACACCAATGTCTCGTGCTTGGGTTCAAGCCCTGAAGAGCTGGGTGGCCCATCTCAGTCCCAGGTTCTACTGAATCTCTGGAGTCATGTCACTAGTCTCCTCCTGGGTTTCCCAGCAGTTGTCTGCTTCAGTGCAGAATGTTGAGGACTCATCTCCTGTTTCTCACCAGTGTTTAACTTGCTGAATCAGGAACTCCATGAAATGATTCAGACCTGGTTTCTGGTGACTAATACTGGGCACTCCCTTCCTCCTAGGCAGCGGTAGCTCCTCAGTGCTCCCAAGCCCTGTTCAGCCAGGCAGCTACAGGATTGGAGACCAGATGTGCTCCTGTCCCATTGAACAAGTGGTGGCTGGTTTTTGTTTATACAGCAATGCAAATTTTTTGTCTGAACTTGTTTTTTTTCTTTTCAGTCTGTGCAGTTATATGATCAAAAAGTATAATCCATGCACACACAGATCCTATATATATAGACCAGTTATAGAACTGGTCTTAAAGAAAGTCTGGGTGGGGTACTGTGAAATTCCTGTTGTTGCTCTTTTCACTCAGCTGGGATCAGATGTGGAATAAAGTAAATATCTTAGGATGAAGACTTCATTGCAGGCATAGTTTTATCTATGTAAAGCTTTCTTCTACCAGGTTACTTTTTCAGTCACACAGAGAAGTCTAAAACTTAGAGGAGCACTTTGAGTAAGAGCTCTGGTCCAACTTCATTTTACCTCTCCTCACCCATCAAACACAAAAAAGTGTAATATAATACAAACACAGCAATTTCCCACACAGAGAACCATACAGCATCACTGCCAGGTGCTCTCTGCAACTTTTCCCTATTTTGTTCAGCTGGAATTTGAAAGCATTAGCAGTTTGATCCCTGTTGTAATTTCCGTGGTTGCAGGAAGCCCACCAGTCCTCGCAGGCTTCAGCATGAGACTGCCTACTCAAGTCTGGGAGATACCCCCACATTCTTCATTCTAGATTATCAGTGAGACAGAAATGTTTGTTCTGCCATCCAGGTCTATCCATTGTGTGCAATTTGTCTCTTTAAAGGTTCCGTGCAGAAGCCAATGGCATCCCCAGAGAGTTAAACATTCTTAGCTCATCTTCTAAAAAAGCTTCAGAGACCTTTTGGCCTAGGCTGGATCTTCCTCCTATGGGTTTTCTTGGGTATCTTCAGTTTTTGTCTCTTAAATTAGATAATTTCTCATCCTCCGAAATATCTCTGCTGTATGCATGAATATGAAAAGTACTCTGCAGACCTTGGGGTGGTTTGTGCTCTGTCTTAATCTGTCAGTGTCAGTGTAACTGGATGATGCAGACTCCCAGTCAAAACCAATAACACATTCAGCCCTTGACTGCAGGAAAGTTTGCTGCTATTTGAAATTACATTTCTTACAGTTACTGCAGAGCTTTGGCTCAGTTGTTCGGGAAGCCGCTGAGTAGGATTATTTTAATAGTTCCAGTATGGGAAATTCAAGATGATGTAGCTGTGGTCAGGCCATTTTCCACCACCCAGTGTAATACCTCACAGTTATCCGCTGTGACATGTAAAGAAAAAAAAGGCAAAGGCACATTGTTGTATGTCACCTGTTACTACACCCAGTTTCATTGCTCAAATCCTTGCAAATTTAAGGTAAATGGGTTGTACTAGAGCAATAGCTTCTATTCTTTGTCTTCTCTGAATATTTCCCTAATACCTGGGCAAATTGGAATGTTTCACACTTCTTTGCCATGACAGGCTGGGAAATGTTTGGCTGTTGTTCTTAGAGTCTGGTAATGTCAATCACATTTTTTGTCCTTACTTAGAGCTCAACTTTTGATGCCACATGAGGCAGCATCCTGACAAAGAGAAAACCTGATGGCACAGCTGTAGTTTCGAATACTCCAACAGGTTCACAAAGGCAAACTATTGCACAGTGACCTAGTTTAGAGCTGTCACAGGGAGCAATTAATCTTTGTCACTCCATACTCATTCTAGAAGCACCTGAAGCCGAAAGAACTCCCTGGAGCCGCATTTCTTCCTGACAACTCTCTGTGGAGGGGCTCTGTTCTGCTCCAGAGCACATTTACTCGCTTCAGTAGCCCAGAACCCCTCCAGGGTCCCTACATGAAGGCAACTCCCAGTACAATAGCAATAGAAATACTGATCACACAACATAATCCACTGAGTTTTCACACACCCTGAAGCTGATGGGTGATGAATTTCTTTTGGCCTTTGCATAGCTGGTCATTAGTAGCTCCTGGTGTTATTCAGGCAATACATTTCTTCCCCCTTCAGCCTCCGAAGTATTTTCCATGGATCATATTTTCACCAAATCACAACTCTTCAGCTGTTAATTTCTGCAGAGAGCCTGGACAGCTCTCCACACATGTTGCTCCAGTTGCTGGGTGCCGACATCTCTGTATCTCCTGCTTTCCTGGATGAAGCTTCCCTCTATTTGGGCAACTCCATCTCCTTTGGCCTTTGTCTCTACATCATCTGTGAATACGCCCTGGCCTAGGTGTCCCTAAGAAACAGGTTCTTTCACCTGACCCATGGGATGCCTATGAATGTGTTGTAGTTGGGCCTTTTCCAACTATTTTAGTCACTTCACTAGAAATGTTTCCTTGAAATGCTGCATCTGGTCTAAATGACTCACCCTGAGGCTGGGAATTCACAGCTGATACCTTTAGAAAAACCCCTAAATTTCTGTCTCAGCGTTTACAGCTCTGTCAGAAGCCTGTTCATGGCATTATCAGTGATGTTATTTTCCGCAGTTAATAAACTATGAGTTACCTTTGTGCAAAGTCTTTTCAAAGTAAATGTTAATACAAAAGTTTCTAATAGTCTCCCACTGGGCACACAACCTGCCTGTATTACTCATTCCAAGTTCAATACACAAAGTTCAGCCTCATTAAAACTGTCTTCTGACCAGAAGCAAAGGGAAACCCCCCACAAAAGCTTCCTCAATGCAAATAACCACTCCTGTGAAGGTTGCCCTTTTGCTGCTTTTTGGTTTGCCATTTAGTCAGCATTTCCAAGGAGCCAAATTTCTGCTTTTTTCCTTCCTGCAAGAAACAGAAAAGATTTATAAGGCTCTGCTTTGCAAGATGCATGGCCTACATATTAAAAATTGTGACAAAAGATTTTGGCCTTGACATACAGAAGCACTGTCAAGATGCTGTGATGCTTTACTTTTCCCTCCAGAGAGTATTAGCTTAGTGACTGGAAAGCCCTCCTGCTCAAGGCCAACAAACTTCTTTTCAGAAGAAGTGCTTTTTCTGTTTTGTGCCCACCACCTTAAGTGCAAAGTACACAATGGCTACCAGGGAAAGCCCCAGCATGGAGAGCAGCATTGCCCTCCTTTACTGCTTCTGGCTCAGAGGCAGCAATTAGGGTATAAAGCTGGATAGGGTGTTATTAATAAAATACAGCACCATCATTTGGAGGAAATGCTGTCTGTCCTAATAAGTTCAAACTACTTATTCCCTCACCTGTCTAGGCACTGGGTGTTGAAACCTAGAGGCAACTGAGTTGCTAGAAAGTTAATGGTCAAGTTAAGGACCTGCTCAGCTTTTTGTGGAGGAAGGCCCAAGTCAAGTCAAGGCAATGATGGGACACTCACAAGACTCTTCTGAACCTGAATCTGGCCCTTGAACTGGGAGCTATTCCCCGCAGAGTCCTACTTTTAGGTGACCAGACTTGCTGCTAATATATTTTTCTTGGTAAATGAACAGCAACCAAGGCAATTTGCCGAACTGTCTTGTCCTCTTAGAGTGAAAGAATCACTCATTCCTCTGTCAGTTTGTGTACTGTATGGTCAAAGATTTGTAGGGTGATTGAAGGCACTGATCACAGTGGGTAACCAATACCTTTGCAGTAAAACATTTGTTTAAGTTTTTGTCTCAAGTAAAATAGATGTTCTTATGAAGATTAACATAGGATTGTACTTAATGATTTTTTGTGTTCTCTTTTACTTCTTTGCAGAAAAGAAAGGTCTAGAATAATTTCTTACTGTGGCAGTAAAATCTCACTTAACTTTATAAGCTCTTTAATGTATAATGACTTTCATATAACACAAAAGCTGACGTGTAAAGATAAACAGCGTTATTTTATTTTTTCTGTGACTCACTTGACATCAGTCCACATTTATTCATACTATGTGAAGCATAAGGATAGGTAGAAAATTTATTTTAGTTACCAAGCAAATGAATATTTTAGTTCATTTAATTTACGGTGTCTATCTATCTTCGTAATAAAATGTAGACGTTTGGAGCCAAAGTCTTGTCTGAGGCCCATGGTTTGTGACCTCAGATTTGTAGGCAGCAGACAGCTTTTTTATTCCTTTTTGTCTATGGGAGAACTAGAGTTAGCAATGCTGGTAAAATAACAGCTGCTGAACTTTATTTCCATATGATCTAGCAATTATAGCACATACCATCACCTGATAACTTAGTTGTTATTTTTTACAGTCCTCACTCTGGTGGTTTCAGACATTTGAATTCTTTCTCCTTCTCCCAGTGTATCAGATGGCTCTGAACAGTCAGTGTGCTCCAAAAGACCCAATGTAGAAAGCTCTGCTTTTTTTCTTTTCTTGATGGGGAAATTGCTTAGTAAGCAGAGCCTTCTGGGCTCATAAACAGAAATACTGGCTGCATGTCCAAGACTCTTGTCTCTGTGCCTGTCTCCTCCTGGCTGAAAAAAAGGCCAGTTTTCTTAATGTTTTTCCATCGTTCTGAGTGTGAGCATTATTGATCCCCTGTTGCCAAAGATGGAATCCGAGATCTGTCTAACCATCTCCTATACCCCTAAAACTGTGACACTGCACCTCCCATCCCTGTGGTATGACTCCAGTGCTTTCCTTTTGCAGAGGAGGGAGATGGACCTTTGACAGCCTCTAGTCCCATCACACCTGGTAATCTGACTGCCTTCAACTTACCTAGAATACTGTAAATTTTTATTAGCAGTAAAGAGATCAGTCATGGACTGTTCCTCTTACTCTTTCTTCCAGCTACTAGACACTTCTGCAAATATAGTATAAAACCAGTAAGCAGCTAAATGCTGTATGTTGCTGAAGAATTGATATATGCCTGTTTCAGTTCTGCAGTGTGTTCCATTCCTATGAATCTAGGCATGAAGAGCAAAACCACCTATATTTTAAAAATGCTAAAAGAAATTACTTAAATACAGCTATTGGAAGTGGAACAAAGAATGCCAGCTACAACAGGAAATTGACTTTTCTGGGTGTTCGCAAAGTTGTGCTTTCTGCTCATCTTACTTTGTTGATTTTCTGTATCTTCATGGTCCCACCACTTTTTTTGCTTGACTGCTGAACAGCTTTTGGTCATGGACTTCTTTTGACTAAGCAGACACAGCTGAAGTTTTCATGCTGCCTGAATTCTTTAATTGGAAAAGACTCAAGACAAATATGAGAGGCCACCGGATCCCTTCCTGTCATCTGTAAGTAATTTTCAAAGACTACAGAGAATGTTGTAGACAAGTCAAGTTTTCAGTAATCTCAGAAGGAAAGAGGGAATATCCTAAAGTAAATACCAAGTAGTATATGTTGTCTGTCCTGGGAGGCAACATGCCAATCTATCTGAAAATATGCTCTTCATTAGAAAACCCCTTGCAGCTTTAATCAGCTTTAGCTGATTTTTTTTCAGAGTAACATATTTACCAAGGTGTAGGGCAACCTTGAGTATAAGGTGACCTCTCGCTGTCCGTTTTAGCAGGAAAGAAAATCAAATATCATTGTGTGCTGAAAATTCCCTTAATTATCATTGCAACACACAACAGACCTACTTCTGACAAGCCATCCCTAATGCCTGATGGAGTTAGAATTAATGTGGAACAGGAAGTATACTGGTTGTAAGGACTGGACTTGTTCTCAGACAAGACAGTCGGCGGTTCCATGTAAAGTCAAGAAAAAGCCAGCAAATAAAAGTTATACCTCTTTAAATCTTGAAGGGTATTTACAAGAGAATTTCTGGAGATGAGTGTACAGAAATGACAGTAAAGATTTCTTTAATAAAGAGCATGTGTTTTTGTGCCTATGGTACATGAATAATGACACGAATGCTACCTGTAGGCAAAAATGTAATTTATGGGTTTCTACAACATAACCCATACACTGGTGAAAATAATTATATTAGTAATTAAAGGTATACCTTACATATAGATCCTAGGATCAACAACTGTGGGAAACCACAGCAGGTTCAGTATTGGGTTTGGCAACCAGATTGTGAAAGAAGGAACCCTGAGCTGCAGATACTCCTTGTTAGCAGCAATGCCTTCAGATGGCATTTCAGAATGTTGCTATAAGCAGTACTACCCCTAGAAATCCTGAAACATTTTATAAAGTCACAAAATAACTACATTTTTGTCAAACCTTATTCAGGAAATAGGCATCTGGAGACAGTCATGACTTTTCTATATGCAGCCAACCAGATCCCATGCAGAAGAGCTGTCTTCTGTTTCTGAGCACTGCTTTGCTCTCTGGGCAGCTTGTGATTGCAGCAGTGAGACTGAATTTGTGCCGCAACAGCTCAAGTGGAAAAAGTGCACATGAATACCAGAGGTTGGCTGAAAGTCTTAAACATGATACATTCATCCCAAACTCTATGCAGACTGGATATTTCGGCACTGGACTGTGTTATGAAAATTACTTCATTTCATTTAGTTGATTTATGATTTAGCATGCAATGTCTTCAGGAATCAGATTAATGCTGATAAAAATCAGGTTTCCAAGGAGAAGTTCTCTCTTTTCCTTTTTCCCCTACCCCTGGTTCCAAAATCTAGAAGAAAAGCCCCCAGATCATTAAAGGTTTGTAGAATCATGGAAATATTAAGGTTGGGAAAGACTTCTAAGATCATCAAGTCCAATCATATTTAGCTAGCAACAGTATTACTGTGTGTAATAACAGGTCTGAACAGAAAGAATACTCAGTTTTTAAAAATTTTGCAATTCTTGTGACAGATCCCAGCTTTCCGGAAAAGTCTGAAGACATCCTTCAGATGTATGGTCCTGATTACACTCATAATCATGTGAGTGCCTGGATTTAGCTGTAGCTTCAGACTTTCAGCTTACAAGAAGTTTGTTGGGGGCCATTCCCAAACATTTCTGTTCACTCATCCAAGCAGGACATAAGCTATCACCTAAAAATAGGGAAGCCAATATAAAATTATTTTGTTTGGACCTGTATCCCAACATTGCACATAGTTAAAGCACCCAGAGCCACATGAAAACACAGCTTTGAACCACTGGAGAAAAGTCATGGCTCAAGGATGTATTACACATACGTGAGGACTACACGGATGACTTGACAGCTTACAGATGCTGGGGAGGAATACATTTCAGGAAGGCCAGGGCCGTAGATCATTGCCTGGCATCCCTTCAGCTCCGTAAGCTGTTCTCTCTGGGATCCGGTTTCAGAAAGGAATGCCGTCACGGGAGATTTTACCCGATGACTAAAACTGCTGACTTTCCAGCACGATGTTTAACCTCCCATTCCAGGCTCCACGCTTGCTTTATTTACTAATCCAGCTTACAGTTGTTACATAGAGGAAGAATGGGGATATGCCTTGGGAGCATATGTGTGAGTGGAGAAAGTACCACTCATCTTCGCAGCACTGTAGTTGTAGAGGCCCAAAGAGCTTGACTTTAGTCACAGGGTGAATTGTGATTTGGGTTGTCACAGTAGTCTCTCCTACGATACAGTGGGAAGATCCATCATTTGCAGTCAGGGAGCTATTACAAGGAGAGAGCGTGAAAAAAAATGGGAGTTCTCTCTCAGCTTTGATCCCAGAAGAAAAATTACCTATAGAATAGAGCGTCCCAGGCTGCAATATATCTTCTGTTATGTTCTCTGTGCTGTGAGGGAGGATCTGGACAGGGTCCACTGCAAAGGCAACAGCTGCAGAGAGGTTTTATGACCACGTGGTTTTACTAGATGTGGCATTTTGGTATCAGGAGATTGATCTGGAACAACTTCTACAAACTATATCTTTTGCTGTATTTAACAAACCACCAGCCAAGGGTAAAACCTTTAACTCTTCGGAAAGATTGATAATACTTAAAGGATAACAGCTTCTTAATGTCACAGAAATGCCAGGTTTCTTATTACCTGTTCTTTTATAGCAGTAAAAATACACCTCAACATACAAAAGTTCAAAGTGGGAAACCATGTAAGCATTGCTAACTTGTGCTGTGGACTTGGTTCAGTTGCTGTCAGTGTTCACATGGTCTTTATGAGTGGTGAGGTTTTATCTTTAATCCCAGCTGAGTCATGGGATTTTATGAGATTGTTCCCTCTTATCCTTCCCCTCCTGTCAAAGAATGATGTTGGCAGCCATTGTGAAAGAATTTGAGACTGTAGGCTTCCTGAAGCCTAAAAAAGAGAAAGCAAACAGACCCACCTTTAATGTGTATATACACGCACAGGCATACGCCCTTACACCCAGGGTGCATGTATAGACTGTGTGTGTGAGTGTCTGTCTGTGTGGAGGGAGGGCGGGGTTGAGAGAGAGAGAGAAACAATTCGTGATCTGTGTGAAGGCAAGGATTTCAGGTTTTGTAAGGCATTTCCTGGCAATGCCAACCCTCTTAAAAAAACATTAATGAAAGTTTGGAGGTACTTAGCCAGTTTGGAGAAGACTCAGCGTGTTGCCAGTCTAGGCTCTTTAGGAGTCAGAACACTTAACGGCTGGATCTTGCAAGCATTTGATTCACTTGACCTTCTTTGCTCATGGATAGTGGTGATAGTCATTAGAGCTACCCATGAAGGAACACAAAAGCTTCATCTCTTCCAGCAAGAGATTCCAGCACCCTGCCACTGCACTTAGTTTTCTCACTCGTGGTGGTAAAGTTTGCATCACACTTTGTGAGGTCAGATGCTAAGGGCTCAAAAATTACATTCCTCCTCATGAGTAAGCTTTAGCATGATCTGGAATGACTCATCAGGTTAAAGGGTTGTAAGGCCAAGCCATTTATGAAAATACTCTTTTAAATATTGTCTGAGTTTTCTGAGAAGGAAATTTTGTATGAAAAGCATGAAAAAATGCATCCAGTAGCCATTAAATATTTAAATATTTTTTCAAGATCTGTAATTCTATATGCTGTAGACTTTCTTAGATGTTTCTTATTTTTTCTATGTGTGAAAAAAAATGTTAAAACAAAAAACCAGTACATAAATGCCAGCAAATTTCGTACTATCCAATATATTCAGACTTATTTAATTAACCTGTCAGGCTTGGTTTTTACCAAGCCCTTTCTGTGGCTATGACAAATTATATCTCCAGATCTGATTATTCATTAAAAGTCCACTGTGAATTTCAGGCTTCCTAATGCTTAAAATACAATGCAGGTATAATGGGATTAAGAATTAAAGTATGTTTCTTAATTTTATTTAATTTATGACTTTCAATAGCAGAATTTAAATTCTAAGGATGCTGCAGAACACATCAATTAACTATACTGAGCTAATTAACAATTATAATAATTTTTTTTTACTGCAGCACATATATTTTCAGACCTGAAAGAGATGACTGGATGGCTTATTACTGAAATTAGCTTAAAAAATCTGTTTTTATTTCAGTGGTGGGCACATTTTAATCCACTTTTGGGGTAGATGGTGAATGACTGAATCTCATTGAATTTATTGGAAAGATTCAATGATGAAATTAAGCATTATTTTAGAGTATTGTTTCCCATGGTTTCTTGAGTCGCATAAAAAGATCTTGGGATGAGCATCTCACTGATGTGCTATAGTAAACTACAAAAACTGTGTTTGGGGAGCAGATAGTTGAGGTTCTTGGTAGCTGATGCTCAGAAAATCCTGAGCCTGGCCCAGTGCACACTGATGGCTGTGGGGAGGTTCTTTCAGATTCCAACAGATTCTGGCTTAGATGGGTTAGAGCTGTGTTGCAGTTGTATATTATTTTCATATGTCTGTATGGCTGAATTTATTTTCTCCATTCAAGGCTATAAGAGAACCATAAGCACAGACTTGGGTAGAATTTGCATGAGAAATTATTTGTAGCATGCAGCCAACCACCACTTCATTATACTCACAGGAAACCCCCTCCCTTCTCAATGAAAAGAAATTTAAAAATAGGACTCTGTATGCAGGGGCTGATGTTACCACTGCTGCCTTCAGCTGCACTCCCATCAGTTATGACAGTTGTGTAGTTCACACAGGTCTTCACAGGCTGAGAATACACAGAAGAAAATGCAATGCTTATGAAAGTGCCATTAGAGTAACAAGCAAGAAGGAGAATGCAGCATGAAAAACAAGTTTTAAGGACAACACAAGCTTCCCAGTGTTGTCCTGGTAAATCTTTTGAGCTGGGAAGATTGTTTCTCCTTCACAAGTAACTTCGAAATCTAAAGGAAAGGCTTTTCCAAGAGATTTTTCTGCTTCAGCTACTGCTACTGGGCTGGGAAATGCATTAATTCAAGCAAGCGCTACAGCTCGTGTTAAAATTGCAGATCACAGAATATTCTGTGTTGGAAGGGAACCACAAGGATCATCGAGTCCAACTCTTAAGCGAATGGCCCATGCAGGGATCAAACCCACAACCCTGGTGGAAACCTCACCAACCCTAAACTGAACTGAAAATCCACAACTCCTTGTGTCTTATTAAGCGAACACCTGTCAGGAAGATTAAGATTTGATATCAGTAAGTTACATTTCTCGCTGCCCTTTTAAATGTGATATCTGTGATGATACTTTATTGTCTCCCTTCATAACACCTTCCTCTTTGGCATCCTCTTCTGCATGAAAGAAGCCCCTGAGGTCATCTCATCTACTTGTAATGTGTTTTCAAGTCTCTTTTCTGCTGTGGTGCCAGTAAGAAAACAGCTGCTGTTTAACAGTGAGAGGGAGGCACTCGTAAAACAGGGGCTACAATAAAAGTATAAGAAACTGCGATACAGGGGTTTTTTTACATCTGTCAGTCTCCCCCTCTCCAAAATGGTTATGGGGCTGTTCTCTTAGAGTCTTATCTACGAAAGGCAACTCAAGTGCAACACGGAGCACTAAGAACCTGTGGGAGGATCTTCTAAACATTAATTAAATATTTTAAACTAATCATATGAACATCCAGACCCAGTTAACTGAGGCTGATTACATAAGCAGACATTTTGCTGCTGGTGGACTTTCTTCACTGCTTGGCAAAAATAGCTGGAATTGCTAGAAAATAGGGATTTTTTGATTAGTAAAACTAGCTTGTGCCACTGCCAGTTTTGGATAGTAACATGAATCCAGTTTTACAATCTGAGATGGAAAGCCTAGTTGAAGCCATAGTAAACAAGCAATAAAATAATCCTTAAATGCTAGATGTCCCTCAGTGCTGGATTGAAGCAGCTGCATTTAAGGCACTATCTGGCATTCATGGCAAATTTTACCATTCAGTTTTTGAGGAAAGAAAATTAGTTCTTCAGTTAGGGATGGTTTCAATAGGGAGCAATTAGGATAAGACAGAAAAAACCCCCATCAACATTCTGTATTCTGTTTCTGGCCCTTCCCTGGAGAGTCTGTATGTGCAGAGTTTGGGCAGAAGGAGATAACACCTACCTCCTCATGCTGCCATGAGATTAGCCTCATATTTGTAAAGGACTTTGGCAAGATTAAGTGTTACTTGGGAACCCTATGCTCCTCTTTGTGACACCATTCCAATACCCAGGACTTAACAGAAGGCAGACATTCCTCCTGCAAGCCGATGGCAGAGTATGCAAACAGCCTCCATCATAGTCATTCTTCTGATGAAGCCACCTTTGTCAGGCTATGCTGTATTTTAATTAGAGCTTAATTGGCTTAGCCTGTCATTGTTAATGTGCAGCTGTTAATATTTTGCTGTCCTCAATTCTGCGGTTATGCTTATATTGAGCAGGTTTGTTTTGAGAAACAGTGCAGACCAATGGGAATAAGAAAACAGAAGTAGAAGGGCAGGATTGTTTTACATTTAATGTCATTTCTTAGATGTTTTACTTGCCCGCCTCTGCTTCTTTGGGAAATGGGAAGTATCCTTCCTCTCTTTTTCTAAGCATCTATGCATTTTCCTGTGCTTGTGGGAAAAGCAACTGGGCAATGACCTAATTCAATGCAAATGAAAGGGATTTCCTAGCAATGGGTAGTAATTGGTGCAGTACTGCAGGTATGGGCAGGCACTGGGACTGCTGAGAGAGGAAGACCTGTGCTGTAACAGGGCTGTAATCACCTTGTACTTTCACTAATTGCTGAGAGCTGGAGCCCTTAAGCTCCTATATCATGCTATATTTTTATATAAAAATCTATTAAATTGCTACATCCTGGCCATTTTCTCCACCTGTTCCTATCAGCCCTCATTATCACTGTCCCTCAGCAGCCAGTCTCAAAAATGAATACAGTTCCTGCAATCTTCCGTTCATGAAACTGGTGTGGTAGAGGACCCTGTAGAGAATAAAAAGGATACAGCTGCTCAGTACAATAAAATGAAATGGGCTGTAGGCTTGGCTTCCCCTCTCAAAATTAAACCAGTAATCCTCTTCCAAACACAATGCCTTGCCTCAAAGCAGACTTACATATTTTATCACTGTTATTCTCTGTCACAGGGATGCTGACAGTCACTCATGCTTACATTTTCACATATTTTTCAGCGTAGCGATCAACTGGGCGGATTTTCAGGAATAGGTGATATACATTGTGATTTTGTAATAGTTGGATTCTTCATTCTCAGATGTGAACATCTCCTCAAGCTTTCTTATATCTGTTATTAATTTTATCGATCTCTTCCCCAAAGATCCTGATTATATAGTTGTGCGTTCCAAGTATGAATTTCTGCAGAGTGATAGAAATCACAGAACAAAGTAAAGAAAATAATTGAAAGAGAAGAATCTGTTGGAGCACTGCAAAATAATTCTATTTTTCTTGCTACATGTGCAGACCCATCCAAATATGTCCTCTGCAGAGGGGGTGAAATACGTTTCTGTCTTGCTGTGGGCTCATAATCTGTTCTCATTCAGCCCATCAGTTCTCTCAGTTCAATGTATTTAAGCAAGGCTAAAGACTGGCTCATTCTGGCTTCTGGTTTCCAGGATGCTGATAATATTTTTCAAAACCAGATACTTCTTGGCATGTTTTTTTTGCTGCTTGTTTATAGTTTGTGTCCAAAGGTTTTACGGCAGTGAGATCTGTTCTGTTTCTTTGAGACTGCTCTGGGAAGATCTGAAAGGGGAAGACTAATGGAGCCTCTGAGAAGACTCTTTACCAAGAAGTCAAACGAGGGAGAGCAGGACTCTCTGTAGCAGTTCAGTAAAGAGCTCCTTGTTTGCTGTTGGAGGCAACAGCATTTTCTATGCTTACCATAGTGACACGGTGACAATACTAGAAACACAAAGGTACTCAATAGTTGTTGTGTACCTGTGATCATGTGCTTGTTTAAGTACTTGTCAAAATAAGTGATTTCACAAAAAGCATATGAACTGTAAAGGCCAGCACCCTTTTGCTAGCTACCTACATCCTGGAGTGTATTTGTGCTCACTTTATGGCTAAACTCAAAAACTGCTTTGGCGCTGAGACCCTTTATTTTTCTGGCACAGACCACAAAGTGTGGACACAATCGAAATCACAGCTTTATATAAATATTCATTGCAAGACCACTTGAAGATAGCATAATTTAAGTGCATCTGAAAGCAATGAAGGTAGCTTCAGGAAATGGAGTCTGATGTGATTATTGCTTGCAAATGTCATGGGCACACTGGGGATCACTTGATGGCAGAGGTTTTCTTATTGAAGTGGATCTTTAGGATTCACAGCTTTTAGGTGCAAAATGGTGGAAAGGCTTGCTAAAGTATTTTCTTAAGCAAAGTAAAATAAAAAGCAAAATACAGTAGCTCTCTGTAGAAAAATAAACATTCTGGGCTTCAGCAGATCCTTTCAGATAGACTGTCTCCTTATTTCCCTACTGAATAGTGCTTTGGGTAGTATTTGAGAAAGGATGAAGAAGGATAATGATAAATTCATAATAAACTTCTAAGAATTAAGAAACAGGACATAAAGTTATTCATTTTATGGATGAGTAACAGCTGAATCACAACTGAGACTTGAATTGGCAGACTCTTTGAATCTCTATTCCAAGTGAAATTCCAAAATAAGAAGTCATTTCAAAACAAAAAAGTAAACTTTGAGGTTACCCATTAAAGGAGATTTTTTGATTTTTTTTTCCCCCAGTACAACATTCTGAATGACATATTTCTTTGTCCTTTATAAATTTTCCTCAAGTTTTTTGAAAAGATGGTAATTTTGGCTCTTTACCATACAGTGACGTGGGAAGCTCAAGAGAAGGAAACTGAAAAAGCATCATTTCCTCAGATTTTTGGACTGTTGAGAAGCCCAGCTCTGGGAAGTCCTGGAAAAACCTTCACGTGACCATCTGTTTTGGAACCTGGAGCTGGGTTACTGTGAGATAATTCATACGACCACACAGACTAATCACAAGGGTCTTGTTATTTAAACGCGCCAATTACTTTTTTTCTGCAATAGCTCCTGCTCTTCTCCACATCCCACAATGCGTTCCAGAGCTACTATGTTAATTGGAAGTATATTCTTGTGTGTGAAGTGGACTTTAATTAGCACCTAAGGGACACATTCTGGTGTCCTGACTCATGTGGCACGGGGGTGTACCTCTGAGTCGCTCCATCGCAGCCTGTGGGACTGCTCATGAAGAAAGGTACTTCCTGGCCCAGACAAAGGCTGGCTTGGAAGCTCTGAGCCAGCCAGATGGGATAAGAGGTTCCACTGAATTTCCAGAATGCAATGCCATGGCCTGGGGCCCTGAATAACAATAGTTACACTAACACTTCTAATTATTTTGCTCAACTAATAAGCAACATGAGTGGCTCCAGATTTTAAGTCTGTGAGCAATGTAGGAACACTGTAAAATCTTGGATTGCAGGCAGTCTTGTAACAAATTAGTAACTTCGACTACTACGTGAGTCATCTGTAAAATGGGCCCCAAGTTACGAAGACTCACACCAACTGTGGGGGGTATCACAGAAAATGAAAATGAATGTGACATATTACTATTTCAATTACAATAAAAGTACTGCATCTGGAAGTGCTGAGAAAAGTGGGAGGGGCAAAAGTCCACTGATTAGCATAATTACATCCATGCATCTGCTTCCGAAAAGCAGGTTGCGAATTGATTTCAGCTCAGTGTCAGCACCTCCTGCCAGCCATGCAGTGAGACAGCTGTGAACAGACATCCCAGCTCCTGCTCCGTGGGATGAAACTGGCAGCCAGGGCGGAAGGAAACAAAAGGCACTGATTAAAACAAAAAGCCTAGTCTGCTGGTTCTTAAATCATGACATAAAAAGTCTTTTTTTTTTTTTTTGTCTTAATGCTATTAATTGCCTTTCAAAGCCTTTGCAAAATACACTTCCCTGATGATAATAAAACATTTCCTCCAAAATCAGTTCTCTGGCTCCTTCCTCATTCTAAACCCATGTGCACTCCGCAGGACCATAGGTGCAGATGTCACTAAATACAGCTTCTTTGATGGTTACTAGAGAATGATGCATGTTACTGTCCTTTTCATGGACATCCTATGACAATGCAGCAGGTGGAACCAGGGCCAAGTTATAAATCACCTGGGCAGTGTCTCAGTTGTGCTATCTCTGTGAGGCATGTCCTGCCCCATGACAGCTGGGGATTAAAATGTCAGCAAATACTTCAAGAAAATTGTTATCTATTAATTATTTCGTAACTCTGTAGAATATTTATGAAACTATGCTGTAAAGAGTTATCCAGACTTGAGAATTATTATCTTAATTGTGCTTTGACTGGAATTACAATGCACTGAGGTTACTAATCTCTTTTGAATGAGCTCAGTAGCAGTAAAATATTTTAAAATCCTTTAAAGTGAGGAGAGAGATGAAGTTATTTAAACACAAAGTCCTGCCTAAAAGTTGCTGCCTCTAAGCAACATGTCCATCACAAATGTAATAAGGAAATATATGAAAACTAAAAGGTGAAAAACAGGTTTTAATTGTTTAATGTATTTCTTTTCCGGTTTTATCAAAATGTTGTGCCAGATTTTATCAACACCAAATCTATTTTATATTGTTAGAATACAATAAAATGTTTTAAAATATAGCATTATAGGTTTAATGTCTCCTGTTGAATTGAATGTAACTCATACAGTGTAAAAAGACTGTTTATCTGCCAATGAAGACAAAGCCAAGCCTTAAATATTTTACATTTTGAAAATTACACAGTAGGTATTATTTTAAAATGAAATAACTGTCTGGTGTACATCCTGCTGGGTAAAGAACTATCATCTAAGATATATTTCTTTTGGCCAAATAACCCTTAGCATGAATGAAGGTAGTAATCGCTTATTGTTCCAAACACAGGTTTCAATCTAAACACAGTGACTGGGTATAAATGTTGCTTTCAGGATTGTTATTTATAGATCTCTCAGTAATTGTTGTTGGGCTGATGCTGCATTTATGAAATGGAGACAAAT
>JAYRBT010000001.1:85891387-85970130 GCA_036023395.1 Myiotriccus ornatus | reverse complement strand
TTCTAGCCTAAGAAGGTACAAAGTTTCTCTGTCTTGTTTGTTCACCCATCTGCTCTGCAGCCCTTTCTACATCCTAGGCTGTGTTCAGCTCATTCTAATTGCTCCAGTTTTGAGACAACCCGCTGGCACTGTCCCATTCTCATATAAAAAGATTATGAAAAGCAATTAGGAACAAAATGCAGTGCCTTTTCTTTATAGCTTAGATGCATTTGTCAAGTATTTGCTCTTGAAATAGTGGAAGGAAAATGGGTTGTTACTTGGTTGGCATATCTGACACTTGCAAACCAGCTACTGCAGCTGTGCTAAGCTTGGGGCTGCATTTGTATTATTTGTTTTGATGTTCAATTTCCTTCTCTCCCTTGTTTAAATAAAGCTGACAGCCAAAAAAGAACTGATTCTTCATTTTGTGGATTGTCTAATGGGAGCTATTGAGCTGTATAAGCAGCGAATGGAATGGTTAACCAGTGAGAGCCGGCAGATATTTGGAGTGATTCAAGAACGGTGCATTGTCATTGTTTTGGATTTTGGCACTGCAGCTCCAACTGAATTTGATCTATGTCGGGATGCACTTTCTATGGTACTTGTGGAACAGGTGATCCAAATTGCCAGATTCAACCTCATTCGGTAAGCAGAAAGAATCATAGAATCATGGAGTGGTTTGGGTTGGAAGACACCTTTGAAGGTCATTTGGTCCAACACCCTTGCAATGAGCAGGGACATATTCCACTGGATCATGTTACTCAAAGCCCCATCCAGCCTGACCTTGAATGTTTCCAGGGATAAGGTATCTCTCACCTCTTTGGGTGACCTGTTCCTGTGTTTCAGTACCCTCATTGTAAAAAAAAAATCTTCCCTATATCTTGTCTGAATCTACTTTCTTTTAGTTTAAAACCATCACCCCTTCTCCTTTTGCTACAGGCCCTACTAAAAAGTCTCTCCCAATTTTTCTTATAAGTCCCTTTGAGTGCTGAAAGGCCACAATCGGATCTGCCCAGAGCCTTCTCCAGGCTTAACAAAGAAGTCCAATCCATAGCTGGAGAATAGAACGGAGTTGCATATTATATAGGCATGTTCTTGTATAAGATGCTTTCTGTACTATAAATTGTCATGATTCATGTCATGTTCATATCTATGTATTTTCCACCAAGATCTACCCCTAGTCACTTGAACTTGCTACTTCCATTTGAAAGAAGACCACTGTTACCATGAAGAACAGATAAAGAGGAACAGAACCCAAATACTGATATATGCACAGACACCCAGAAAGATAGGTGGACTTCACAACAGCAGTAGTGCCCTTCAGGCATTGAAGTATTCCAGAGTGAAAAAGTGAGGTCCTATCTGACCACCTAGGCATTCTTGTATCTTTAGGCATTATAGGTTTCTGCCTTATACCTAAATTAACACTCCACCAAGTGCCATAGGCATAGCCTTTTGTATTTCTATAGCTTTCCATGGTCACAGAAATCAGTAGCAGAACTAGGAAACAATAGTAGATTTCCATAACAAAAGGCAAGCACTTGTTCCCTAAAAGGAGTAAATGAATTAGCGTTTAGTTACAAAGAGAAGAATAGAAGCAGATATTCAAATTTTACCTATCTCTGCAAAAATTCTCATATGCATGAAAGTTTGAACTTGTAAGACTGCATTTGGATAGATTAGTGGAAAAAATGATGCACAAATTAGTTCATATAGTGTTAAAATTGGTTCCATAATGCTAACTTGCAACTGCACTGTGATTCTTAATGTTAATTTACACAAGCATTGTCTAACAGATTTGTACTGCACTACTGCTCTATCTTAATTCTCTAGATTGTGATACAACTGAGACTTGAAAAAAAGAATAATATAATCATGAAATGGGTTGGGTTGGAAGGGACATTAAAGACCATCTAGCTCCAACGCCCCTGCCATGGGCAGGGACACCAACCAGACCAGGTTGCTTAAAGCCCCATCCAACCTGGCCTTGAACACTTTCAGCACTGGGGCATCCACAGTTTCTTTGGGCCACCTATTGCAAAAGTAATTATTTTCCAAAGTAGGTAACTTCCAAAGCGGGTAACTTCCATAGCTTTTGAGAAGAACAGATAACTATTTCTTTAAAAATGAACTGCAAAGCCAAGCAAAATTGAGACATAATAATTAGGTTCATCAATTCATTTGGTTTTGCAGGAGAGAGATAAAAGACAATGCAGCATATAAATTATTACTTTAAAAGAATCTCGGGATACATATTTGTCTTTGAGGTTTGCAGGAAACTCTTCAAAATAGTGCTTAATGGAATGTCACAAATACTGGAATCAGTTGGTTTTTTAGTTCCTTTAAGTCTTTTTACGTATAAGTGCACAGGCAAACATGCTCATTTGCTTGTACTTCTTCCATTAAGGCTAAACCCTTTAACAACTGAAATATCAAAAAGCTTAGCATCACAAATTTCATTTTTGATAGGTAGCTAAAGATCAGCCTTACTAGAAAAAAAAGTGTCAGTTAAACTGGTCTGATGCAAAGGTTGTGCAGCAAGATGTGGAACGAGACCTGTAGAAGACACTTCTTTTTATTCATGCACATATTTTAAAAACCTGCTTGAGTTTTTATGTTAAAGGGAGATACAAATCAGAACTTTTTGACATACTTTAGGTCTTCTGACCCTACTTTGGAAACAGTTGTCTCAAAAAAATCATATGTAACTACAGTATTTTTCTAATTATGTTATTTTCCCTCTGCTTCTTTTATTTCAAGTCTAGATTCAGTATCTGTGTTATAGTGTAATTATTACTTAAGAATATAAAAGAATTGTTATAATAGCAGAACTCTGCTCTCTTGTTCTGCCTGCATTATTCTCACTATTTCTGATTTATCATTAATCTCATTTTCAGGGCTGCACAGGATCTTATGAAGTGGCAACAGAAACCTACTCCTGTGTCTGAGCATACTGTAAAGGCTGCTGTTATGTGGCTCTGGAAGCTGGACCATATGACAGCTGTCAGCCATACCAGCTCTGCTGAAGCCCTGCTGGAAGCCATGGGTGATGATGCGGTAAGCTCATACATCTTTTCAGAAGCCTCAAGTAAATCCAAGAATATACAATGCCAGACTGGCTGCTGTGATTTGCCCTGATGAATGTTGCAGAGATAAATATTAATGACAGCATTTGGAAAGGTTTTTTTTCCCCCACAAGTGTAGCTGCATACTATGCTTACTGATGGCCTGTTTATGTAAATGTACTGTATTTTGAATGCAGAAACTTGTTTATTTTCTTCTCTAGAGTACCCAGAATAAATAACATATTCAATCATTAAGGGAAAGAGAAAGTATCTTCCCTTCCACTTTCTTTGCTATATATATTTTTCAGGGCTTCAAGCTCATGAGAAAATTGTTAGTATCAACATTACTGAAGACAGAGAAACCATTTTTATTTTGTTATGTATCCAACGTACTAATGAAAAATTATATTTAATTCCAAAATAGTAATACAAAGATTTGTGTAAGCATTAACTCATGGTAGGGATACACAAATCCTTTCTCACCAGCCAGGTTATACCTCGCATTTCTTCCGTGACAGAGACAAAGCCATGCACAGTTATTCCTGCAATTAAATGCTGCTAATTTCTAAAAGTAGCATATTATTTTATTCTTTATAGCAGAGTCACAAGACATGAAACATATATACTATCATTGGAGCTGGTCACTTAAAACTTGCATTGTTAAAGAAATATTTTATGACATTTGCTTACAGTGTACATTCTTTCAGTTCCCTAATAGCTGAACTTAATCGAAAATTGTGCCTACTGTGTATGGAGTAGAATCATTGGCTTTAACTACCACTAACATCCATCCCTGTGCACAGATCCACTCCTATCTCGTTTGTAAATTTATTTCTGGCATGTAGCTTGAAGGAGAAGGTGAATTTAGCTTGAGTTACCTTCTGGTTCCCTATGCTGCTGGATTCTTATCCAGATGAACCTTGATGTCTGGAAACTGATATTAAAAAAGGAATTGTTTGAGGAACAAATTGTGCATCAGTGAGACTTTTTATGACTGCTTTTTAAAATGCCTCCTACATAAATTCTATTAACATTTTCAATATGCAGTATAGTACTGATTTCCTGGTGAGTAACTAAAAAGACCATATTTAGATTTCAGTATTGTTTGGATGAAAAAAAGTCTTGTTGGACCTGGTGGCTCTCTGTTTGAATAAACAGAAATTAAAATCTGTCCAATAGTGAGACATCTATTATTTTTGTCTGGATCTTGGTGTGCTAAGGGGCAGTCTGGGGGAGTCAACTGTGGCAAGTGCTCAACATAAAAAAACCTTCAATTACTCCTAAATAGAGTCATTATCATTTGTAACTGGCAGTTCACTTGAGTGCAAATGTCACTGTACTGCAGCTGGTGGAGACCCCATTCAGTCCTAGGCAAAAGCTGTCTACTTACTGAACTGTCGTTAATGACTCATTCCTTAGAAATTGCTTCATCAAAAGAAGTTCCTCCAAAAGAATATCTCTTTTTTCCCCCCTATACCTGGCTCTTCCTGTCATTCCTATAGCTGGCCTTTTCTTCCCATGTGTGGTGACTCCTTAGATTTCCTTTCCTCATGAGCTGTCTTCTTCTGTAAGGCTGCACTCCTTTGAGCTCTGCATGCCACAGATGCATCCACAGTGTCTAACTTGTGGTCCTGTAGAGATGCCACTCCGTCAAATGTGGATCACCCATCCGAAACATGCCTCCCCACCAAGATCAAAACTGAAGAACTGCTCATGTTGTTCTCTGTCCTGTTCTTGTATGAAGTTTGTTTGCTTGTTTAAATGTATGAATTACAATTTTCAAAATACGAAGAACTGAATTGAAAGGTTTTAACCTTTCCCCACTAATGCACAGGAACATTTCCTTTGTGGTATTTCATTGCTGGGTTTGAAGTTGAGTGAATTACCTGTGGTTAGCAATTTTTTTAAATTTTCTTATGAGGTTCTGTATCAGCTATGCCTGACAAATGTCAGCATTTTGAAAAGTTGCAGAGGCAGGCAGTGTGAGAAAGCGTGAAAATTTCTATTCTTATTGAACATTAACTTTATGAATTATTGGCAGTCTTAGAAGGGAGGTTGAAAAGATGTGAATCTGAAGGAACACAGGAAAATGTGGTTGTGCGATATGCATGCACTCCTCCGGGCCAGGAGCCTCTTCAGCAAAAGTGATAGAAACGTGGTATTGTCCAAGAACTGAGTCTCATCTGGGAGATCTGTGTGCTTTCTCAGATAGCTTTTAGCTTCAGGAGACAGGGAGAGAACTTTGTAAAACGGAACTAAAACACAGATAGGTGCAAGAGTTGCAAGAGTTCTTTCTTTTTGTTTCTGTGTACCTTTCTCTAAAGTTAACAAGTATTTTGTTAATCTTGAATTTTAAAGAAGCACAACCATTTTACTCTTTACCATTAGTATTTGTCTAGAATTATCAGTGATCCTAGGACACCTGGTTGACCACAGGCCTTCTTGCTCCCAAGCAAATGGAGTCTGTAACTATGGGCCCTGGCTCCCACGGAGTGTCTCAACCCTCAACAAAATCCAAGAGAAATTCAAGGTAGCAAGGTGCTGCTTTGTTAATTTACCTATTGTAGCCTAAGGTTGGATGGCTCCTTGGAAGAGACATCTTCTAGTGCTGAGGAACAGCCTAAGTAGTTGTGCCAAAAGGTAGATGAGGGAGGAAGCCTGAAGTCCAGGAATCCATTTCAGTTTGTATTCATAAACTTATGATGTGGGATAGTAGAGGGATCCTACAGCCTGGAGGCTTTGAGTAAAACTGGACAAAAGATGTTCATGTGCTAGTCTGTTGACTCAGGAAGCTGAAATATAAATCAGTATCAAAGGCAGTAGAGGAAATGTATGAGCACACTTGCAGGTGATATTGAATTTGCTTTACTGCTACATGAAATTGTATGAGCTCAGAAACATTTCCTAAGTGCTGTCTTGAACTCAGATAGTTGTCTTCTCTTTTGTGGCGCACATCCAGAGGGATTCCTAGTCTTATTTGTAGAATCATAGAATCACAGAATGGTTTGGCTTGGAAGGGACCTTAAAGTTCGTCTAGTTCCAACCCCCTGCCTTTAACAAGGATGCTCTCCAGTAGACCAGGTTGCTCAAAGCCCCACCCAACTTGGCCTTGAACACTTCCAGGGATGGAGCATCTACAGTTTCTCTGGAAAACCTGTTCCAGTTCCTCACCACCCTCACAGTAAAGAATTTCTTCCTTATATCTAATCTGTTCTCCTTTATCTTAAGGTCCTTCCCCCTTGTCTTATCACTCACTACATACCCTTGTGAATAGTCCTTCTCCAGCTTTCATGTAGGCCCCTTTACATACTTCTCCAGGCTGAACAACTCTTTCAGCCTGTCCTCAGAGAAGAGGTGCTCCAGCTCTCTGATCATCTTCATGGCTTCCTCTGGACTTGCTCCATCAGATCCATGTCCTTCTTATGCTGGGGACCCTGGAGCTGGATGAAGTAATCCAGTACAAGAGTGGAGTAGAGGGTGAGACTCACTTCCCTGGACCTGCTGGCCATGCTGCTTTTGGTACAGCCCAGGACGTGGCTGGCTTTCTGGGCTGTGAGTGCACATCGCTGACTCATATTGAGCTTCTCATCAGCCAACACACCGAAGTTCTTCACCCAAGGACTGGTCTCAATCCATTCTCCACCCAGCCTCTACTTGTGCTTGGGATCGCCCTGACTCAGGTGCAGGACCTTCCACTTGGCCTTTTTGAACTTCATGAGGTTCACCACACAGGTCCACCTCTGAAGCCTGTCCAGGTCCCTCTGGATAGCATTCCTTCCTTCCAGCATGTTGACCACAGCACACAACTCGGTGTCATTGACAAACTTGATCTCACTGTCCATGTCACCAGCAAAGATGTTAAAAGTTGTGGGTCCCAGTACCGACCCCTGAGGAACACCATTTACTGCTGGTTTCCACTTGGACATCGAGCTGTTGACCATAAATCTTTGAGTGTGACATCCAGTCAGTTCCTTATCCACTGAGTGGTCCATCCATCAGATCCCTGTCTCTCCAGATTAGAAACAAAGATGTCTTGCAGAACAGTGTCAAATGCTTCGCATAAGTCCAGGTAGATGAGGTCAGTAATCCCGTTGTAGAAGGTCACCAAATTTCTCAGGCATGATTTGCCCTTAGTGAACTCATGTTCACTGTCACTAGTCAGTTCCTTATTTTTCATGTGCCTTGGCTTAGTTTTAGGATGATCCACATCATGAGAGTATTCGAGTGTATTTTTCAGTTAAACAACTATTTATTAGATATTTAGGTATGTATCATTACATAGGACTAATATGCTATATGTATTTTCTTGAAAGCCATTGTGGATTAGATGTTTGTTTAATTTGGTTTTAATGATGGTGAAAATTCAAGAAATGTACCATGAGGATTGTTAGCATGCATAAGTGCAGGTAACATAAAACACCTCATTATGTAATAATCAGTAACTAATGGGTGTTTCTTCAGCTTCTCTCTCTTCTTGCAATAACATTTTCAGAATATAAGTGTATGTGGCCGTATAAACCTGCCAAGCAACCTTTGCTCGGAAAGTTTAAAAAATACAAAATATCTGTAAATACAAGCAGTAGCATTCAAATAACAATGCATCTTTCCTAGCCTCAAAATACATGCTGGCAGTAAAACTATGTCTGGTATAAAAATTCCTACAGATTTTCAGCCCTGGCAAGGCACCAGCATAGCGTGTTTCTTCATAAAAGTGTAATGTGGCACAGAGCCTTATTCTTTCTTACTCTTCTTTTTGGTTTCAGTTAACTTCTGTGGAAAGAGGGTTGCGTTGGGCAGAATCAGACCCCAACCTGTGGGTCAGGTTCTCTTATCACTTCAGGAAATTTTGTGTGGAATTCATTTGAATTATTAGCATAAATGCGAGGAAGGACCAAAGGTCTAAAAATCTTATTGCTCAAGTAATGCATCAGTTCTACCAAATTTTCCTACCAATATGTGGCACAGGACAGTGCTTGAACAAATGCCAGACATTTATGTAAAACAATGTGTTCCGGTTGCCAATTTTCTTTCTGTTTAATGACAGGTTGAAGCCGTTTATTACTTTGCTGTGGGTGATGTTCCAGTGGACACAAAACAGCTACTCCTTGAGAAGGTTTCTGATGGCCCCTGTCCAATCAACACTGTGTCTTTCAATGCTAGGGAAGATGAAACTATTATTTTCCTGAAGGAACTGAGCCGCTTGGCCTCTGGCAGGTATGACAAAGAAGGGCAGTAACGATTTCAGTGCTCATAAAGTGCTTTGCTGATAGGAATGGCATCAGAACATATCTGAGTATAATCCATGAGGAAAATGAGACAAAGCAGTTCAGTGAGTGATTGGGGGAAATTGAGGAAATAGTCTTAGTGACATGACTAGAATGCAGGCCCTACTTAAACATACCATCTTTTTTCCATGTATTTGCTCACTGGCTTGCAGAAAGGCCATTCCCTCTTTATATCCTGCATCATCTGTCTGCCCCTCTTTTGAAGTCTGAAAAATTTTTCAGGGGAAAGGTTCATAATGTAAACTAAAACAAGTTTTTATTGTATTTATTTGTACATTGGCAGTATCTACAGGCACCAGAAAAGGATCTAGTTTTCTTGGCTCAAGTGCCATACAGACATGCACTGAAAAGGAAATGCCTGTCCTAAATGGATGGTTGATGGAGTAACAGAAAATTGATGAGATGTTCTTCATCTGGCCTGGTTTTGTGGAAAAGCAGTTCTGTACCATGCTCTCTAGCATCCATTTGGTATGATTGGTGGAAACTGATATATTCCACATGGCTTGTTGGCTACTTTATCCTGGGAGTCAGCCATGTGGTAAAAATCAGCATTGAGTAGAAAGGGATAAGATGACTTAAATCTTGATTCTGATATCAAAATAAGGAAAAGAAATGAACGAATACAAAACCCCACAATACCAAACTCATGCTGAAGAGCAGGAGGGCAGTAGGAGTCAGTAGGTGTTTGTCTGCTTAACAGAGAAGTTACAGACTTGTGAAATGGCTGCTAGCTCTTTCTGTTTTACTGTTGTTTGTGCAAAAGTGGGAAGACCTCCAACAGTAGAAATCTCCAAAATGACAGCAGAGAATTGGTAAGATGGCAGCTGCTTAGCTCTTTCATAGCCATCTGTGTTTAGAAGTAGCTTTTAAGAGATGGAGTGCCTGCCAAAAGCAAGACTGTGGGAAAGTGTTATGTTTGCTCTGGTCTGATGTACATTTAAAATGATTGTGGTCATTTAGAACTGTGGTACCTCCATGGTACCAGGTACATTGCCAGTCACTATCCTTCTTTTTCTTTTGGCAGAATTTTTACCTCCTTTATTAAAGGAAAGTGAATGTTTCTTGTATGGTAAAAAGAGAGGCAAAAAGTGTTGTGGCAGGCAGCTGAGAGGAATTGTTTTGTTTGATATGGTTCTCACTGTCTTCTTTTTGCATGAGTCTAGCTTTGCTGCAGAGACTTACTGGGCCAATTAATATCTTGCTGGCAGATATTTGCCCAATAACTGTCTACAAGTCAGCTTTCCCATAGGAGCAGTGCAGTTCATGGGGTTTTCATGACCTGAGCCTTTTTCTCATGTAGTTCTGTTTTAGAAATGCATCTTTTTCCTGCTCTGAGAGCTTCTATCTTTTGACAGTGAGGGTAAATGAAGTCTGCTTGTCATCCTGATTTGTATGTCGATAATGAAATAAATGTTCCTGTTAGGCTTTCAACTGAGAGGATAATCTGATAAAAAGGTGTTAGTGTCATCTCAGACATCTCAAATTACATGCCTGCTCAGCATGTTAAAAGCATTAATTAAAAATAGATTTCCAGGAAATTGAAAAGTAAGGTGCCTTGGAGCAAGTAATACCCAAATGAAAGAATGTTCTACATGAGAAGACTTCAGAAGGTACAGAAATGTAAAGAAGAAGTTTGATAATATTCATTACCTCATTGTAATTGAAGGTTTAGATATTTTTAATAGATTAGCAAATAATTCTGAAGTTGTACACCACTATGCTCTTGCATGTGTGACATAAATCTCTTTAAAATTAGCAAAGTGTTTATGTAGTTTGTGTACTGGTGGAAACTCATTTTGTATTACAGATTCCATGCTTTTGCTGAGAAGAATGACTATAGACATGCTACTGGAGCTGCACTAAAATATGAAGAGGATGGAAAAGGTCTAATTGCCCTGAACTCTGGAAAAGTGAAAGGGCGAATGCCACTAGGTAGACAATATAAAACACAAGATTATGCTGGTATTTTCAGTGAGATTTCAGAATAGAAATGTAATATAGGATACTTGCTGAGTATAAAATAAAAAAAAACCCTCTGTAGACATGGGTGGGGTGAGGACAGGAGTGGTCAAATGGAAATTTGGTGGGGGGCAAGGAGAGGGCAAAGAAAAGAGAGAAGTGAAGAGAGTAGAGGGTGTGCATGTGAGAATGAGAGAGAAGTGAAAAAAGGGAGAAGAACATTCGTTTAGGAAGATGAAGAATAGTACTGGTGAGCTTATGCCAACGACCTTGTGGAAATGTATAGAGAAATGGCAGAAAGGCAGAGAAGTAGTGTGGAAAACCATAAGATACGACAGCTGCATCAATATAAATCAAGTTTGTACATAGTGTAAGGAGATCAAAGCAACATGAGGTTAACTTGCTCCTCTCAAGAATTTGTCATAAAAAAAGGCTACAAGTACAGTAAGGTGACCATGTAGAAGGCAGTAGAAAATGGTGGTGGCTGTGGGAAGATAGAAGAAACCCCCCACCCCCGTAGGAAACAACCAAAAGAAACAGTTTCACTGCAGGGTGGAGCTGGGCAGAAAGCTCTCAGTGAATTTCTTACTAGTTACAGTGCTACTTCCTCTGGGTAAGTGCTCAGTGGACTGGACTGGAGTTTCAGCCAGGTCATGAGGAGACTGGTTTGTGGTGTGAAGTGAGGCTTTGTGTGTCGAATCCCAATGTCTTTCTCAGCAGGACGGTAAAAAAAAATATTTCTTGAGATATCAGGAGTCATCAGACCTCTTTATTCTAATAGGTCATATCCCCATTCTGCTGGTGGCATTAATGTTGCCACAAAGATACAAATGTTATCCTCTTCTCACTGCTTGGAAATGTGTGGCTTAAGGTGGATTTTGTGGCTCACATAAGGTTGTTTGCCAGTCTTGGACTAAGTGGGCCATTTTTGAGTTTTAGTCTAATTCCTTGTGTACTAAGTTATCCTTAACTAGGACTATGATTTTAACAGTACAAGAGAAAGAACCATAGTGGGGGTCCAGAAATAAGGGAGTGAGGTTCACCTGATTTTTTGCTTTGTGGAGGGACACTCAAGCCTCACCCATGCAGAGTTTGGAAACCAAGAGCAGAGTCTGCTTCAGAACGTGATCTCTTGTTTCATACTAATTCAGAGCAGTATAATGACTGCCTTCAGTCTGCCGTGGTCTTGCTGGACCACATTTGGGGGTGTGCATGGGGGGAGCTGGCTCCCTCTGCCCCAGGGCAGTCAGCCTGTTTCAGTAGATGGGCCTAGAGCTTCTGTATGACTGAAATTACTTCCTCACCACTGTTTCTAAAGCTGAAAGCTGAATAGCTTTAATCGCTCAAAGGGGCAGTAATCCCCTTGAAGTGCATTGTCTGTTGTGTCTTATTGCTATTATGGAGTAGAATTTACACATTAAAAAGCAACACAATTAGCTTTCTGCATTTACTGGGTATTACAAGCACAGTCGTGACGTCACTGGCAGCCAATCAGCGTTTCAGTCGTATGCAGAATCTCAAGTCCTTTCAGAAAAGAAAACACATTGAAGACATTATTCTGGTCTGTCTCTGATGTCTCTTGTTTCAGAAACTCCTTCAAGGTTGTAGGAATAAGGCAATAAAAATAAAAGTGTCGATTACTTACTAATGGGCTCTGAAACTGGTTCTTGGATGTGTGGCATAAACTATACAAGGAAATAGAGAATGAACCAGAAATTTAATCATCATGTGGTGTTTCTGGAAAATAAGGAGAGGCACAGGAATATTTTGATTATGTTAATTTTTGCACCACAAGTGCAACAGCTGGAAAGTGAAACTCATCATCATGTTTTATGGACTGGAAAAGCTGTTTTAAGGAATCGGATAGTTTTCTGGGTATTCACTGCATGTCAGCATTTTGCAAATACACAATATCTTCATGTTCACTCTTTTTCATTTGCCTAGCCAAAACATGTCAGAAGTGAACTATTTAAAACCTTAGATAAGAGCTCCCTTCTCCCCTGTTTTGCATGTTGAGCAGTCATTTAGAAAGCAAGCGTGAGAAACTGCCAAATTTGAATTTTTTTTACACTCATTTTGAGTGGGTGCTTGAGATCAAAACAGGTGTAAGCCGGTAAAGAATTGAGGTCTTTATGCTGGCAGCCTCAGATGTACTTAAGGCAGAGAAGTGCTTTTACATAAAGCCTAATTTCACCAATGTGATGATATCTCCTCATCCAGCATTGATTTTCCTGTTATCACTTCTGCCTACATTCTTTGTGCACTTTATTCATCTGCAAAAAGCTGCAGAATTAAGCAATCTTGTTATGTAGTTAAAATGTAAGGGGAAAGGAGGTGACATTTAAGTTGGAACTTGACACAGAGGGCAAGAAATGGTGAAAGCTGTGGAGAAAAAGGTTCTTTCTGAAAAGAGGGACATTTGTGTCATCCGCTTGGAGTAACAGGGATATAAGTGCTACACAGATCTTGAAAAGCAATGGTGTTTTGAACTAGATCCTGAAATGAATAGAGGGTACTCAGTGTCTGTTCTCCTTGTGAACTGTGTAAGGCTGTATTCTTAGGTGTACTTGATTTTACACACTTACCTGATAGTCACAGGGGACATTTCAGATTGTTGTGTGTAAAAATGGGAAGCCTAAGAGTGTCATCCCACTGTGTGGCATTGAAGCCAATGAACTCTGCACTGTTTATGTATGCCGACATGGGAAAGATCGAAGCCTCCATTTGCGGTGCCAGGGTAACGACTGAAGAGTAGCTACTTTGCCTAGAAGCTGTAGGAAAGATCATTGCCTCTGCTTTTTCCTTGCATGTGCTTTGTCTAGTCTCAGCAGCCTTGGCCTGGCAAATCTCTTTGCTAATGTGTAGAGAGTGATGCAGATAGATGCTCTGCAATACCACATGGGATTCAAAGTTCATTTGCTTTGAGCATTTGTCCAGTGGGAAAGGGGCAGGATGGGACTCGGTACTGCTTGACTTGGCAGGTGCACAGATAAAATATGTGCTCTTTTGTGCCTTCGTTCATACCCCTCTAAGTAGGGATTTTGAAAATCAATGCTTGAAGGAATATTGCTATGTTCTGCTGCCACGTAGAGGCTGAGGAAGGGACTGGCAGTGAAAAAATCAGTTTTCTCACCTTGCCAGCAAATTAATTTTGAAATAGATTTTATTCCATTACATTTGGATTTTCTTATTTCCACGGTCTAAGTCATATAATCAGAATAGTAAGAAATGCTTCTGTTTTCCTTAAGTTGCTTTTGTATTGGTATTTGCCACATGTTTTGAAGATACTGTAGGTTTTGTAGGCTTTTTTTTTTTTTTAAAACTATGGGCTTTTTTTTCTTAGCAACATGAAAATCAAATATGTAACAGTGAGTTGCTGAACTGGATGAGTTTGTTTGCAGGTGTGGAGAAGCTGCTTCTTTTAAGGTTGCCTGACTGTTAAATAACTGGGGAATGGAAATGAGGGTGGTTATGAGTTTCCATGTACCTGTGTGAGTGTTGTGTTTTCGCTTAGACCTGCCATCTTGCTTGTCAATTCGCTGGTGTCAGCAGAATGCTTCTGCCCCTTGCCACACGCTCTACCCACATCCTTCCTCTTCCTCTTTTTCAGGGCTTTCCTTGTCCCGGAACATTACCCAGTGTGGGGTGCTCTGCTATGCTTAGCCAGGGACAGGCTGCAGGGCATGCTGGCTGGCTCCCTCATAGGCCACTGGTGGCCACCCTCCTGCCATTGCAGTGTGGTGGTTTTTGAATCAGAACCAGGGGGTGTGGCTCCCCAGGGGTGCAGCTGTTACACCACCAGCCAGGGCGGCTGGGTAGTGCTTCTTGGCAGGGAGGACCAGGAGAGCCCATTCTCTCTTTGGATAAAGAGCTCCTTTTAAGACAGGGTCTTTCCTGGGACGTGAATGCCTGAAGGTGTGCAAGAGATCATGGGCCTGGAGTGGTTGGAAATGCACTGTTTAGGGGAGTGACTTTCTTTGGTTGGTGGTTCCCGAAAAATGGCACGTCTGAGGTGTGAGCACAGGGAATTGAAACCAAAGTGAGGTTTGTGCTTTCTTGGTCATTTACCAGTGATGTGCATTGAGGGACCGGCCACAGGTTGAGAGCCACACCTGGAAGACGCTGTGCATTGCATGTGTATGTATGTTTTGATTTGGGGCGCTCAGTTTTGAAAGCCACAGCTTTTCTTTTCCACTCCTCCTTAGCTGTAGAGGAAAAGAGGCCAAGGCAGAGGTGGAGGAGAGCCTCCTGTGTAGAGAGGGAAAGTTGCTGTGGATATCACTGCTTGCAACCTTCTCTCCCAGTTGAATTCAGGAAAAAATGTTCCCAGAAAAAAGGTTTTCTAATCAACTGGAACTTCACAATGTGCAGTTGTTGTTGCCTGCATTTGTCCTGTATACTGTCATCAAACGTACTTACTTTGAAAGTGCATGCAGTTTTACTTTACTGTGCTGCAGCATAAATAAGGAAAAATTATCTTCTTGTGTAATAGCAATTCAATACGTAAGCCTTAAAGGGGACAGTAACAATAAACCTGTAAAATTGATGAGTCCACAGCATCAATTTAATGGGAAACAGAGCAAAACAATCGGCATTGTTTTAGTCGTAGTTGAAATATGCATACTTCATTCAGTATTTGCAAATGTAACATTAAAAATGTTAATAAAATTGAATCTCGATCACATTAACTGGCAGCTTGTGGAGGATATGCAGATTTACTTGGAGACAGTGCCACTGGAATTGCCTTTTTAACAGCCTTAAATTTGGAAATATGTGCATGTGTGGTTTGAATGCATGTGTTTTGTGGTTTTAACTGTGACAAGGGTATATGTTTACACATTCAGTGGCTGAGTACTCATCAGAAAATCTCTAGATATGTTTGTCCTTGAATTTTGCTGATGCTCAGATTTTGTATTTCTGGGGAGAGATTATTTATAAAAGTCAACTTCTTTCTAAAGTATTTGAAAAGAATGCTTTTCTTAAGCTTAAAAGGGAATGATTACAGACCAAGGTTTTTTCTCACTTTTGTGTTTTATGCTGTGGAATGATCTGCCTTACTAAAGCTTTCTGTGATTTGGGAGATGTTGATCTTTGTCCTAATGGCTGCGACAGATGTTTTTGAAATGCAGGAAGGTCCCAGGAGGTGGCAGTGTACAATAACACATTTCAGAATATTTCTTGGAAACTGAGAGCATTTCACAATTAAAATTGAGTTCTTATTTTGTATAACTTTTGTATTAGTATTATTTCAGGGAAGTTTATCAAAGAACAAAATGATCAGGTTTGTTTGTTTACTGATAACCTACTTTAGTAGGCAAGTTTGCATGTCTTGTCTTTCATACAGTGAACCACCACTGTATATTAACTGAACCACTAGATGATAAGACATAGTTTGCCTTGTTCAGCATCTTTATGTGCAATTCATTAATACATTGTGATCTGCAATAGGTTGTAGCCTGCGTTTGTGGTTAGGATGGCTGATGATTCAGTTTCTTTCATATTTTTGCTGTAGCAGTACACACAGTTTCTCTACATTGTCCTATTGCAATTTAATCTCTGAGACTAACCTAATTTAACACACTTTTAGTAGTGAACATTCTGCTTATGTATATAACTTGTCTCACTTTTAGTAATTGTACTGTGTGGAATAAATACATGTTTTAATTATTTTAATAAAGAAAAACATGCCTGTTGAGATTAAGAAAACCTTGTCTCAGCTGTAGCTTCGCATCTTTCCTTTTTTTTTTTTTTCTTTTTGACAATATAGCCTGATAGTAAAGCAGTTTTTTTTCTTTTAGCAGAGAATTTGTTGAGAATTGTTGGGATGAAAATAAACTCGTCTTTAGCAAAATTTTGTCACATAGTCTTCAGGAAAAGATTTAAATAAAATTGTTAACATACTTTAAGGGAACTGTAAGAGTTGAAAATGTCTTCTCTTTAAACCTTCAAAATTGGGGTTTTGAAGTCTGTCAGAATACAGCACTTGTCACTGCAATGGGACCTCAAGAAAACAAAGTTATATGGCAACATCTGGATATACCAATGACTTTGTGATAATTGCGGAGTTATAAATTGCAGAAATTTTATCAAAATGTCAAGTTCTGTTTATGATTTCTTTTGCAGTAGCTGGTATCCGTGAAGATGTCTTTTTGATCTGGAAGGAGCTGGAGGAAGCCAGGAATACAGTGAGACAAGTTCAGAAAATTTTATTAGAATCTGACCAGCCTGCTTCTCAAGATGGTATAATTTATATTTCCTTCAGAGGCTTACCATTGTATTCTTGATCAATATTTTATTTGTGAACAATTTTCATTACTCGTCAATTTGGGAATGGTTTTCTCAGAAATGTCTATATACAGGTAACACCTATGCTTGTTATCTAAATTTAGGGTTGCTTAAAACTTTCCAATACATATTTCTGTTTATTATGGCTTAAATTTGCTGAACTTTAACAGCTTGAGCTGAAACACACCATTTTTAATTCACTAGTGACTAGGTTCACAAGTTTTCTGCCTGGGCCAGTAAATCTTTAGTTTTATTCCACACAGTGCTGGGGAATTACCTCGTCCCTCTCCCATCATGGTCATCTTGGGATGGCCCAGTTCATTCCCCTAAAAGGGAAAAAGTATGGGTTTGAATTGTAATCAAAGGCAGAAAACAATTCCGGATGAGCACTGACTAATCTTATCTTAAGAAACTTGGAGGAATACCTAATTTTTTCATTAAACTAATAGTTCCCACCACTTTGTTTAGCCTAGTACTTGATCCATTTGTTGTTCTGTGCATCCTGATTGTGGATTGAACCCTGCTGGAGACAGAAGCATGGCTGGTTTTTGAAGTTCTGGAAGGCTTTAGTAGGGGATGATGAGGTGCTACTCAGCCCTTCTAAGATGGAGATGCTCTGAGCATGCTCTGGAGCAGAATGATCACACTGACAAGACTTAAATGCTGAAAACCTAGGAATCTGTAGAGTCTAGGCAGCTTCAGCACTGGACTACAATCAAGGGGATAGATTTTCAGGATCATAGCCATGACTGTCAGTGCCTATAATCTTTATTAATCCCTAGTTTTAAAATACTTACGCAGTGTCTACTGGTACTTTTTGTGTAAGTTGATACAAGATTCAGGTTGAATTAGCATAAGTCATGGGTGATTTTGTGTAGCTATAGAATTGTTTTTGCAGTGCAATTGCTTTTACTTTGGCTAGATGGAGGCTGG
This sequence comes from Myiotriccus ornatus, assembly GCA_036023395.1. Classification (NCBI taxonomy): domain Eukaryota; kingdom Metazoa; phylum Chordata; class Aves; order Passeriformes; family Tyrannidae; genus Myiotriccus; species Myiotriccus ornatus. Next base: position 85,952,624 of record JAYRBT010000001.1, on the reverse strand, counting down.
GGCCAGATGCCCCTTTCAGGATCACCTGCTGAGGAATGTTTTGTACTGTCAGTTGGTCAGGAACTTGAACTGTGCTGAGATACGTGACCAGGATGGTGATGATGATTTGAAGCTGGAAGCTTTTTTCTGGTGCTTTGGGTTTGAATTTCTGTCCATAAGATAGCTCTGCATGATTAAAACTGGAGTTTTTTCTTCCGTGAAGGCAAAATACAGTTCTTTATACTGATAATAGCATCTTCTGAATTAGTAAGTCTTTCCGTATGAAGTTAAGAAGCTCTTCTGTAATACATATGAACAAAGAGACCACAATAAAGCTGCAAGGGCAGCCATAATTTCAGTGTTTATTTATGTGTTCCTGACTGTGCAGCTTTAATGTTCTTTTCGTGTTTGCCTTCATGTATATGATCACTTCATAAATAATTTAAAAGACATTAAATTAACAGCATGATTTATTTGATCTGTTCTTCAGCATTATTTGACTATTGCCCATTCTTCCAAATAACTGCAGTCTTTCAATTTGCCTGCATTTCTCCCACATTTTGCCTTCCTGATCTGTTTAAAACACTTTGCTACAAAATGTAGTTTATTCTGAACACTGTGATGTTCTGCAGGAGAAGAAACAGAGAAAGAGTCAACTTTTCTGCTGGCACTCCAGATAATGCACTAGTTACCTGAACTGAGACAGGACTTCTTACATAAAGCATGTGGAGTGCATTTGTGACACTTGTTCTTAGAACCATGGGCAGTCATAAAGCAAATATTTTCACATGAACAGGCTCCAACTATGCACGTGCCTTGATGCTGGCTGATCTCTGTGTGTGTAAGGGCAGTAGATGCTTCCATAGGTTTATTTACAGGCTCAGGATCTCAATGCTGTTTTCACTGTAGCTGCATCTAAATGGAATAGACATTTATACCACCCAGGTCCATCAAAATTAGAGTGTGACAAAATAAATTCACCCTGCTATGATACCCACTGCCAGGTCATTTGGTTTAGTTGTGTTTTATCGAGAAAGTGATGAGTGAGTGTAGAGCCCTGTATCTTAGTACCAGTATCCAGAGATGTGCAGTGCCCTACCTTAAGATGGCCCTTGGAAAATTTATAAGACAATATGATGTGAAAGGGGTAAACATAAGAACAATTATACCAGATCAGACAAAAAAAAAAAAAAGGCCAGTTTTCTTCAGTATCAGTAGAAAATGCTTGAAGGAGGCTGTAGAACTAGAGATGGTCCTCCATGGGCTGCAGGGGCACAGCTGCCCCACCATGGGCTGCACCATGGGCTGCAGGGCCTCAGCTCCGGTGCCTGGAGCACCTCCTGCCCCTCCTTCTGCACTGACCTTGGTGTCTATGTTGTTGTTCCCATGTTCTCACTCCACTCTTCCCTGGCTGTAATTCTTTCTGCCCAATGGCTTTCTGTTCCTAAATATGTTTTCACAGAGGCGTTACTGTCACTCTTGATTGTCTCGGCCTTGGCCAGTGGCAGGAAGTCCGTCCTGGAGCCGGCTGGCATTGGCTCCATCAGACAGGGGAAGCTTCTGGCAGCTTCTAACAGAAGCCACCCCTGTAGCCCCCCTTACTCCCAAAACCCAGCCACAGAAACCCTCTACATAATGTTAACTAATGGTCTCAACTGTATTTTCAGTTATATCTTCTGTTGTTTCATTTTCTCAAATGATTCTTCTTGAAGTTAGACATCTTATACAGGAGTACTTTCTGGCATTTTGTAATTAAACTACTAAGAATATTCCTTTTATATGTTGATGTTGTCATTATTTAATGTCTTCTGATGTTGGGGGGTTTTTTTCCAGTTACAAAGGAATTTGTTGCAATGAGTTGTCTGATAAGAAAAAAAACCACAAAACAACCAAAGTAGTGACTGTTAAAAATCACTCAGAAATATCTGTTCACTCCAATGCTGTCAGAGCAAGCAGAACAAGTTTGAAAATTTTCACTCTAGTATCACAGTCTGCTTTTGAAAATAGCATAACCACACTGAACCATGTTATACAGGAGATTTTGTTTGTTGTATTTTCTTTATTAGCAACCAAAGCTGATCATCCATTACAAAGTCATATATATGACAAATATTTGACTTCTGAGAAGTGGTTGCAGAAGTATGGCTTGAAAGCTCAGAAGCTCACACTGTACGATGCACTTGCTGATTGTATTTTCCGCCATGTAGATGGGATTGTTGACATAAAAACTAAACCAGAGGATGAATCTTCACAAACTGATGCTGTGAGTATTGTTAATTTTCCCTCACATCCTGTGAGTTGTTTGTTTTTTCTTTTAAAGCTTGAAAACTTGGATGGTGGAGGAATTTATGATATAGTGTATGGCCTTGTTGTTTTATAGTTTTTGTTAAAATCAGCTTATTATTGGGACAAAGAATGTAATGAAAAGAATGTTTCAGCCATTTGAGAATGACTGTTTTAAGGACTCCTTGCTGGTCCCATGTAATCTAAGAGGAAGGATCAGGATTGGCTTAAGCAATGCCATCATTTTCTGTTTATTTCTGTGTGGTGGGGCAAAGATTGCTTGTCTTCGGAATATGTGTTAGTCTCACTTGCTGCAGTGTTTGCAGGTACTTAAACAAATTTGGTTTAATTTGTCTTCTATTTGTTTTTCTCAAGCTTTACCATTACACTGTTTGATGTAATGTTAAAGCTTCTGTTTTTGGTAGCTACAAGAATAAAACCACTTTCTATTGACTCTTACTAGGAGCGAATTCTGTGACCATCCTGTCTCATGTTTATTTCTGCACCTGTTCATGTGCAAGAAGCATGTACATTTGAAGTTTGTTCACCAAATATTAGAGGCACTGCAAAATAATGTGTTTTGGAACATGAAACAGGTTTCTCTTGGTTGTAGGAGACAAAGAGGAAGGTAATTCACGCAAGATACTGTGACAGGTTTGTACATACCCTCTGGAAAGATGGATCTGTAGTTCACATATATGTTAGTACAGAAAAGTATAAGCAGTACGAAGAGAAAATGAGGACAGCTCTCAGACAAGTGGAAGGAAGGTTAGTATTCTGTTACATAGAATCAGTTTGTATTATTTTACATGGGTGTTGAAATGTTTGACATTTACTGTCATAATAAGCTGAAGTGGTTGGTAAACTGACAGTAGTGGTACTGAGCCAGAAATCTATTTTAGATCAGAATCTTATATGAAGGATTTCTTAGTAGCCATATAAGAAAATTGATGAACAGTTTTATCTTTTGTTCTCCTTCTGAAACACAAATGTGAAAGTCAGTCTGCACATTTTTGAATTACTGCTCAAAGTGCCAAAAAGTGTTGGGACTATAGGGTGGCAGAGAACTTAAGGAACCATCAAGAACACTTAATAAAATATTCATCCTGTGTATCTAGTATCCTTTGAGATACCCCCAACACCGTAGCACAGCTACAGTACATAATATTGATAATGGCTGTATTTTGCAATTTTTTGTTGAAGACAAGTTTGAACAGTCTAGATCAGAGTCAGGGCATGAGCTATTAAGTAATGCACATGATCAGAAGTTCAGTGCTCAAACTACCTGCCTAGTTTACATTTCTGTAGCCATATCAACACTCTTAGATTACGTAGGACATCTACAAAAATATAGGCAGTCTGAGGGCCAGATTAATCTGTCCTAAAGATGCCCTAGAGTAAATTGGCTTTTAAAGCTACACTAGGAGACAAAGGTACCCTATCGTAGAACTGAGAGAAAGAATAAATATTGCCCTGTTTTGTATATTAGGGCAGTGAGATCTCTCACTGAAAAGAGCATGTGAACTTCCATTTTGTTGATGAATTTTTCATTTTATCTCTGCTTCTCTACCACACATATAGCAGCCTGACTACATTCAGCAAGGTGAAACAGAGTTTTGTTATTCCTTTTAGTTTGTCTTCATCTTACTGTATGTAGGATAACATTTTTGTAGTGTCAAAGGAAAATTTGAGGTAAGTGGTTTTGGTGAGTGTATGTTTTTGAAATCCAAGCTGAGATTATGGGTTTGCTGTTTTGAATGGTTCATCTCAATGTTAAAAAGTCCTGGTAGACCTCATCAAACACTTTTGGGGAAAAATTAATGACAAAATTGCTATCGGTAGCAAATGTAATAGGATCCTTAAGTTTCCATGATATCATTTTTTTTAAACCTCTGTGGAGATGAGTAATGTTTTTCCCAGGACCATTATATCCCATCTGTTAAATGTCTGTTTCAGAGTAGATGGGTATTTTATGACTCTCAAGGGAATTCCAATTTGGACTTCCTGCAGCCATTACTGAGGAAAGGTTCTTGTGCACAGCAGTATGTATGCATGTATTTAACTGGCAGGCACACTCCAATCCTCTTTAAAATGTAAAACTTAATCTGTATTTAAGGCTCAAGGTCAGCAAACCACTGAAGCATCTGCTTTATATTAAGGCTCTTCAAAGTGCTTAAGTTCCTTGCAGAATAGGTTCTCAAGTTGTTTCCTGAAAAGGGAGGCGTAGCACCATATGATTAAATGATGTACTGAGTTCAGACTGGAGAACAGTTACAGTGACAATAGTTATAGTTGCTTCCACATGGGATTTCCCAGCTCAAACTACCTGATAATTGACTTTTAGAGGTGCTGCATTATTTTGCCTTTTTTTTGTCTGTCTCCAGATTTCTACTGAAATTATAAAATAAAAATGTCTTGTGTTGTTATGTAATGACATAGGATGGGTTCATCGAGGGCAAAATACCACTTCTCACAGTGACTCCTAACAGGTGCTTAGGGAAAGAGAATAAGTACAGCAGTGATGAAAAGATCCTACCTGTTAGGTTCTGATACGCAGAGCTCCAAAGATATTATGGAACAGGTTCTGATACTTTTGTTCCTTCTCCAGGATTAAGTGGCTTCAACAAGGAAGCAGAGGGCTCTTTGGCAATGTGTTTGAAGATAATGTCTATATTCTCATTGATACATCCCAGTCTATGAACAACAAGCTGCCACTGGTGAAGGAAAAAATGTTTCAGCTCATACAGGTAGGGCAAAGTGATGATTCTGAAGGTTGAGCAGCATTTTAGAGTTGGCTCATCTCTTCTGGATGGCTGTTATTTCACTTTTTGTTTATTTTTATTTTTTTAAATAGCAGCTTATAAAAGTATTTATATTTTTTCATGTCCTCATTTTTTCAGTTAAAAATTTGTATTTTTACCTCATTGATACAAATATTTGAAAAAAGCTAGAGAAAATGTTAAAAATGAAAAAAGGCTTATGTTGTTCTTTCTCACAAGTCAACTTCCTCCTACAAAAGAAAAAAAAACCAAACCAAAACATGAAAAAAAACACACAGAGAAAAAGCTATACAATGAAATACCTTTTGGCATTTTCATTTATCATCCGCTTCCCTTGGCATGTTGTGATTTGTAATGTGTGCTCTAAATTCACTTTCATACTATTACAATAGAGGGTGTAGAACATTTTGAACTTGATTGAATCTTGCAGTGACTCAGAACTTTGCAATGGGACTTGCAAAGTGCAGAAGCACCTAAAAAGCTGTGAGTACTGGGAGACACACCTAAGACAGGATTTGTCTCATGTAGTTTTAGAAGTCTACAATGATGTCAGCTTTGTATACATTAAAATTTGAAATGGATCCTCTTAAAACATGATTAATCTTAAATTTCTTTAGTACTAAGAGAAGCAACTGACAAATAAAAATTCAATCAGTCTGGCATTGATAGAATCATTAGTAAGACTAAAAATATTAAAACTATGACAGAGAAGTTTTTGAGCTAGGGGCAGTCATAGGACATAGTATCTTGAGGTCCTCTAGGCAGATCAGCTCTAGAAATTTATTAGATACTGTGCCAGAAGGTTTCAGAGGGAGCAGCACAAAAATGGTGATGAAAGAGAGGCAAAGGTTCCAGGGTCTGAAAGTTTGTACTTAGCTTGCACAAATATTCCCTGACTTACAACTTTTCTCCAAAAACAATGTCAGCAAATTCTTAACTTATTTTTTTCCTGCTTTCCCCTTGCCAGTGCTCTTTATTTGATTGTTGTTCTCTTTCTCTAAATGATGTCTTTCTTTCTGATTTCAATTTCCTTTGGTAAGCAGTGATAATCTCTTTCTTACACCACTGATCCTACCCAGTTTCATCTCTCTGTTTCATGCCCTCCTAGACATTTGCTGTTCGAGTAGTCTGAGAAATATGAGTATATGGAGACTTACTTTGGGAAGTTCAAGTAACCTTAATAGTTGTAAGCAATAATTGTATCTGTCTTTATATATCTCTCTGTACACCATAACTGAATATTATTGTAACTGTATAATCAACTATATAATAATTAAAACATCTGCTAATACTCAGTATTTCAGGATACAAGTATTCTTTCTTTTAACAGTATGTAAAATTCAGATGCTATCTCTTGCAGGAACAGTTGAGATACAAAAAGAGATTTAACTTTGTGAAATTTAGTGCCCAAGCAGTGGCATGGCAAGAGAAACTTGCTGAAGTTAATGAGGAAAATTTGCAAAATGCTTGGCTTTGGATAAAACAGCTTGAGGTAATATGGCAACTAATTATCACAAAGCGTGCTTGTACAAAGTTGTATTTGTTTTCTCATTTTCTGTACGGCTGGAGTGATTTTGGACTGACTGAAAATATATATGATGTGTAGACTTTAGTGGATCTGAGTACAACATATCATCTGTCAGGTGTAATAACCCTTGAACAGTGGACCTGTTTATAAGATCATATTAATAATTCAACTTGCAGCCTTCTATGTTTAGTAGCCACGATGCAGACATTGGCCCATTTGATTTCTGCAGGAAACATGTCAGTGCTCAGATCTCGTGTCTAAATTTGTCATTCTTGCTGCAGGGCTGCTGCATGGTTATGAGAGCTGTCCTGGCAGACTTACAGCTCAGAGGTGGTACAGGAAACATGTCAGAAACCTGGAGAAGCATTTCTAGCCCCTGTTGTTGAATAGATAGACAGCTGACTTTAGCTGTGATGGAAACCTGAGAGCAACCATACTCAGACCAAGCATCTGTCTGTCTACGCAATATTCTTTCTCTGACAGCAGCCAAAATCTGAGCACTTTTCCCTGAAACAGAGTAGAAATGCTTGTAGTCCGTCACAGTCATCCCCCAGATTGTAACTGTCATCAGCTTTAGGACCACTTAATGTGTCAAATGTGGACAACAATTTTATGAGTATAGGACTGAGAATCAGTCGCCCAGTGCTACAGATGTATCCCATTACGTCTTCTGACACAAAACCCTCATGTTTTTGTAATAAAACTCCTCAGCATTATGACAGCTCTTCCTCAGACTTAATATGAAATTCCTGGGGATGAGGGAACTGGGGAAGCTACATAATACCTCTGAGACTATAAAGCAAGACAAATAACAGTATTCTCAGAAAATACTAACAGACCAACACATAGAGTAAAGAAAGTTTTAGTGTGGCCGCACTGAGTAGTTGGCAAATACTTAAAAATGCCTTCCTTGAGACTTGAAAATTTGAAAATTAAATCATATATGTTGTACAGCTTCATGCAAGTTCAATAATATTTTGAGCTACCATAATTTGATACCATCTTATATATGCATTTGGGAATAGCCTTGTTCATCATTATTCATAAAATTGTTAATTGTTTATTATAAATTTAATTCGAAATTCAGATCTAGATATCTGAAGTGGTACAGGAAATAGTACAAGAGCAGTCTACTTTTTTCAAGGCTGACATCTGCTGCTGACCTTTTAGCCTCTTTTAAGCAGTGCAGGCGTAAGTCTGAGATCAGAAAGCTGGCTTTGCAGTGAAGCTGAAATGAACAGAGGATTGGTCTGGAATATTAATCAGAGTAGCTCCTTTGATCTCATTTTATACACTTTGGTCCCAGGATTATGAAGAAGGAAGCTGAGCTATAAACAGTAACTAACTGTTCCTTAAAAATCCTTTAGATGTGATAACATTGAAAATTTTAGGGATGGTAATGTAACATAGTTGAACTATGTAAATGTTGTTTAAATACTGATAAAAACCAATGTTCATTTGTAACAGTAGCAATTGAGAAACCTAAAATGAACAGCTTTCACCATAAGGTACATCATTATTTCCCCCACATCGTCAGCATCCACCCTATTTCCCATGATGTGAAAAGAAGTGAAAGAAGTTGTTTTGTTTCAAATTAGCTCCAAACCAGGTACCATTATCAAAAGAGCCAGGATGGCTGATTTACACATAATAATGAGTGAGTGTCTAAAACTTTATAATGCTTACTAAAACATTAGTGGTATTAGATAAATTAAACACAAAGAAAATGTCTCAGACTAGTAATTTCTTATGAGTGGGTACTGATAAGGATTGCTTGTGAATTAGAAAATAGGGTTATAAAGTATATGAGGTCTCTTGCTGCCTGTCCCCCACCACAGTTTTATGCAGCCATGCAGAATCACTGTCAGAATGTACCTCCTATTTAATTTCACCTGATTTGCTTACTTTATCCATTCTAGTAGAACTGGTTGGTGGTGGGAAGGACTGGAAGAAGTCTTAACACAATTTTAGGACTGAAAAAATAATGCTATCTCTTAACATTTTTGTATGCATGGGTCAATGTTAGAGATTTATGTTTATCTTCAGCACTTCATTATATATGTGGATGCCAAGTCTCTTCTTGCACAACTACAATCCCTACTGCCCTCCAGAGGAGTATTCAGGTGTTATACAACCATAAAACAGGTCCAAATGTTTTCATGGATTTCGCTTTGGCCCCGTTAAAAGACTAAGACTTGATGAAACACTTTTCTATACTGGTAAAACTTTACATGTACCTTTAATTTGAAAGGTTTGGTACACTGAATATTTGAAAGGCGGATATTTGAAGATGTAAACTGTAGGTTTTAGGTTCCTATAGGCCATAAAATGCATTTCAGTGAGTTTAGAGTTGCATTTAGTCTAAAAAGAAAAAAAAATCACTATCACAAAGTATGTGAATGACATACATAGGAAAAATGCTAGTATTACTCCAAAACTTTTTTTTAGTGGTCACAGTATTGTGTTACTGGGCATGTTTTGTTGCTATAGATAACTTTTGTGCTAAAATATAAATTATGTTTACATTGATTTGCCAAGGAGTAGATGGGAGAGAGTCTGGAAAAAATATTTGGAAAGCCAGGAAGTCCTTTACCAGATTTTGAGAAATAAACTTATGCAACTCCTCTGTGGAGTTTTTGAACTATTTGAAGTAAAATATGTGTTTCAAGGGAGAGTGATGAGTTGGCATGCAGGATCAGCAGTGGGAAAAATTAAGAGAAGTATCTTCTATTTTACGTCTTTCTATCTGTTTATAGTCTTTTAGTGATTGCTTTTGCTTGTACAGCTCAGATTTCTGCTGCCAGCATTTTGCTTATGTGTGTTTGCATAAGTGCTGAATATCAATCTGGTACCAATTTATGCTACTTTGACACTTGCTTTGATTTTTCTAGCTACATGACAGAAATGTTTTCACAATTTTATTAGTCATTTTGGTTCTGTATTATCCCATGAATCACTACACTGTCATGATGAATTTAAGAACACAGGCAAAGAACTGTTAGTATTTATAGCTGTTTCTTTGTTTCTTTTTCTTCTTGGTTTCCTAGGTTGGAAGTTCCACAAATACACTCAAAGCTCTCCAGATTGCTCTTGCTGATACTGACACTCAGGCTATTTATCTCTTGACTGATGGGAGACCTGACCAGGTGTTTCTAAAATGAGGAAACAGACAATGCAGAAAAGTGGTGTCAGAAGTCAGAAGTGGGAGATGAATATCATAGCTGCAGTGCTGAGTCTTGTGCAGTCTCTTGGATGTTTATTTGCATTATTTCAGTTTTTCTATCTAGAAGCGTATATTAATGTTTTAGCAAAAAATAATTTGGCTTAATATACACTTATATTCTTATTTTTAATATTTTTATTAAGTTCAAAATTAATGAATACCTAATTTCTTTTTGCCTGATTACTAATGCCTTTTATGATTTATGTTTTACTTTTTTTTAGATTAAAAAAGGTAAATGGTAAGATTGCTTTTAACTGTTAAAGTACAACAAACAATTATACTGCAAATATTGCTTAATTTGTTAGGATTTTTGAGTATTTTGAACAACTGAAGGGTTATCAGAATTTACAGAACTGAGTGAATAGTTTTTTTCTACCAGATCCTTCAGCATTTTCAGATATGGTAGATCTACTTTTTCACCTAATTTTTATTTCTTTACATGAAGAGGAAACCAGCTTTCCTATTTTTTCAGCCTCTGTTTTGTTTCCTGGTATTGAATCAACTTTTCTGTGAACTAATTTTGTTTATTAAAAATATCTACTCATATACTTCAAAAAATATTTTTATATACATCCAGTGATAATAAACACCAAAGTAGTAGTTTAATTTCCTATACTTTAATAATTTCTTCTAAGACTTCAGAAACAAAGAGTGCTGATTATATTACAATTTACATCCTGTACCTTAATGCATTTTCAGTGTTTCAAAATCTTTTTTAATTAGCTCATTTTATATGATTGTGAAATAGCTCTCCATAGAAGGTGTATGCTTTTAACTGATCTATATCTGTCTCTAAGCAACAGTATGACTGATTAAATTCTTACAAATTGGCCATGTTTTGATAAACACTTTTCTAGAAGCTGCATTTTTAATATACTTTTTTTTTCAATTTTCAGCCCTCCCAAATAATTTTTGCTGAAGTCCATCTTCATTGTAAAATACCCATCCATACTGTATCGTTCAACTGTGATGATATAGAAGCTAATAAATTTTTGTATGAACTATCTACTAAAACAGAGGGACGGTTTCATTATTACAACATTTATTTGACTGATCCTGATACTGCAGAGTTTATTCTTGTGAGTATCTGAAAACAGATATATTTCCTTCTTCGTGCTGTTGAAGAAACTGCATGACTTGTGTTATTGTGATTTCGTATTACAATAGATTATTAAAAAAAAAGAGGGTTAATCGTAGTCAGCTTCAAAGTGATGTGAAAGCAGTAAGTATGACATTTTTTGCTTGTTAAATTTTATTAGACTGCAACAAAAAAGCTCAAGTGTCATGCAAAGTACAGTTGTAATGTTACTGTTGGAAACACATTCCCCCTCCCCTAGCACCCTGCCTGAAACACAAAACCTAAAAATACATGCAAATTCAGCTCTGGAAGAAACACATGTGATCTCTGCTGTCTCAGAAATAAATTACTGTTAAAAGTGAAACTATGGTTTGTATCCTGTTAATAAATGAGAGAATGCAGAGCTCAGTTTGAATGATGATGAATGATTCTATGAATTTTGTTGAAAGTTTGCTCTACAGTAGCCACTGGGGAGAGATCCATAATGAGTAAAATGACTAGAATAGCAGTCATCTATCAAGTGTGACTAAGCAGCTCAATCTAACAATCCCCAGTAGAAAATTTCTGAGTAGACTAACAGAATCATCCATTTGAAACATATTTTTAATTAAAGTTAACACTTAATTGATTCCACAAATTTTAGAAATGGTTGTGGGGAACAATGAGAACAGCCAGGAACAAGACAGTAGCAGGAAATTTTAACTTTTTGAACACTAATTAGAAGGAAGATGTGAAAATAATCCAGCTCTTGAAAAATATCAGACTGTACTGGCCAATTTGAGTGACTCTGCTGGTGTGGACTATGTGACACTGCTCATGTTGGAAAGATGAGCATCAGAGTCTGTATTGTACATCTCCACACTTCTGGCCCTGTGGGAGTTGTAAGGGGATCATCATTGAAATTTCCTTCCTGTTTCCTCCTCCTTTAATCCAAATAATTCTTAGTCAGTTCCAGTGTTCCCTTGAGGAGTATGTTTTGTCATTCCCAGGGACAGAATGTGATAAGCTGTGATCTGTAGAATGACAGGCCACCAGTTGTAATGTACATAACTTGCATTGTATTTAATTTATTTGCTTATTTATTTTCTTGCTTGCTGGAAGTGAGTGGAGCTACTAGCCTCAGTATGTTATTCAGAAATATGGCTGTTCATAGCTCAAGGGGTAACTGGATAGTTAGGGAATGCTTGTCTTTTTCCTAGAAAGGAAGAATAATTTGAAAGGCTCTAATGCCAAGCACACGAGTCTACCTGAAAGAGTATACAAAATTTGGAAGCTGTCCTAAGCCATTTTTCTAAAATATTATCATATATAATTGCATAGTTTCAGTTCAGAAATGAAAGTTGTTTAGGTGTAGTTGTACTAAAATATTTGATTTTCTTTTTGTTAGAATAAAGACATACATCTTTTGAAACGAGAAATTGATCAAGGAGAAAAAGACCTAGAGAAAGTAAAGACCTTTCATGTCAAAAGTCTGATGATGGATTCTTTTAATGAAAAAAATTATCCGGAGAATAAGTATGTCCTCATACTGTTATTTTGTTAATAAGACATAAGAGCTATCTGTTACATTTCTCATTTTCGTTGCCTTGCATTTTTAACCTCTGACATTCTCTTTTTAAAAGAAAGGTTGTTGCTTTGTTGTTTTGAGTTTGGTTTTTTTTTAACAGCTAAGGTAATGGAAAGAAAAATCTGAACAAATGCACCAATACCGTGATGCCTGAAACAAAGTTATCTCAAATATATCATTAGTCTCAAGATATTAGGAATAATTAAAGCATAGAGGGGAAATTATTTTTCTGTCTCCAACACATGGTAGAGTTGCTCCCTCTGATGTAGAAAATTAATGAGAAATTACTGTCGTATAGGTAGAGCTGCCTTGGACTTCATGACTAAATTACCACTCATTGAGATATGCTGATTGAAACATAAATTATGTACAGATATATTTGTCTATTTATCTGTGAAGTAATAGTAAAAAAGTAAAAAATTACAATTAAAAAAAAGCAGATTTTTAAAACAGAAATCTATTAAAAACAGTAAGTAAAGGTATAAAAAAATAAAGTAAAATAAATTAAAAGTAGAGAGTGCTGTGGAAGGGCAGGTAGGATGTCCAGCATAAAAATATTTTTAAGTGTTTATTTCAGAAATTTCATATTTTTATTTTTTATTAATGCTGGCACTTTTATATATATATATGCATATGTATGTGTGTGACAGATATTGTCATTGCTGATGGTAGGTTCACTCTTATCCCTGGGATTCAAAGTAGCTATTACAGAACACTCTGTCCTTATTAAGAGGATATGAGGGTGTTTCCTTAAAAGTGGTGAGCATCTTTTAAATAAACTAAGAAAGGACTTTTAAATAATTTTAAAAACTAAGAATATTTTAACCTCCTTTGAACTCCCCTTTGAAATATGGATTAGTGTAACAGAGTAAATATTATACACTGTTCGAAGCATCTGAAAACTATTTAAACTACCAGAAAACTTCAGCTTAGTGTTTCTTATACCATTGTTATATCCTTGAAGTAATTCCTTTTTGAGACTTACAAGCACTAACCCCAAGCAAACACATGCTGTATCCAGACATGCTGAAGAGCTGAGTACTTCTCTTAGCAGTAGGCTGTTCTGTGCTTCAGAAGAGGCAGCACTGACACCACACCAGCAAACCTGGCAAACGACTGCTGACAGTCCAGCCCGAAGAAAGAAATCATTATATGCAGGTAAGACTCAAATGAACCGTAGTTGTTAACAGAATTTATTCACTAACTTGAAAAGATTCTGTTGCAAATAGCAAAAAGCATCCCTTTTGTAGGAACAAATGAAGTATTTGATGATATAAATAATCATCCTTTTGAAAATCTAGCTAACTTATCTTCATTTTTACTTTTCAGCCAACTTATTCATCTGGCCAAAACAAACAAATGTCTGCTCATTTGTCCTTCATCACAGGCCCTGCAATAAAAAATTAACCACTTTAACAAAATGTTTTGAAAGCTCTGTAAATGTTTTTTTAACAGTAGATATTAAACCCTTATCTCTTTTTATTCTAAGTAAGTACATATCTGGCAAGAATGAAGAGCTGATCTATGTTTCACTAGTTACAGCATTACTTACACTCATATTTCCCCTTACTACACCCATAACACTGTATTTCTCTTGGAAGTATCCTTTGTATATCCTCTGTATCCTTGCAGTCTGAAAGCAAGTTTACCCAGCTGACGTAAAAGAAACCTTCATCCTTGAGGAAAGTACAAAGTTCAACTTTGTGTTGTACAAAGTACAAACGATTTTGTGTTTGAGGTCTTGTGTAGGCAGTCCCTTTAAAATTGGGATGGAATACTGAGGAGGAACTCTAAAATCCCAGGCATGTGTTTGAGCAGTAAGTTAGCTCCTTTAACTCTTCCTTTCTTTCCCTTTCAACACCTACAGAGCAAACAAAGAGCAGCCTGCTGCGAATCCTGAGCCATGGTGTGAAATCTAGGGAAGAAAGCCCAGAGGAAAGAACATCTCCAGAGGAAAAGAGTTTTTCTGTCAGGAAGAGTGTGAAATGTACAACTCCTTTGAAAGGCAAGTTGGCAGAATAGGAAGCTCTGAGTGGGGCAGAGGATAACATTTCCCATGCTGTAAGTAGTGGCACCTCGTTTGAGATCTGCAGCACAAAGGACTGAAACTCAACAGAGATGCAGAGAGTTGGATGTGCAGAATGGTATTGTAACAGTGTTCTCAGATTCCTACCAGTGCCCAAACTATCCAGTTCACAACAGCTTAATTGTGTTCACAGTATGCAGCAGTTGTGATACAGCTGTGCCTTATATGAAAGGATATCACAGTTGCTTCTGTTCTTCAACATAAGAAACAGATCTTGACAATCTTGTTGTGCCTGTGGTACAGTAATACACTATTCTTGTGGAACAGTAGTTTGTGGTTATGATCAATATTGATGTTAAAGATGAGAGTGGTGGTTCTAATTTTGTGGTACCAATGTAAAAAGAGGTTGCACTCATTAATGTGCTTAGACTTGCAAAACCCATGCTCTCTGGGACAGACAAATATGTAGAGACAATAGTGTTTTCAAGGGGGCTTACATGTACATCCAGATAGTTTTAATTTCTTTCAGTAATTTATGCAACTCTGAACTTTATGTTAGGTTTGCTAAGTCAATCTAAAACCTCACATAATGACGCTTAAAGATGTTTGACTTTTTTACATTTCATCATGTTAT
Source organism: Myiotriccus ornatus (assembly GCA_036023395.1). NCBI lineage: Eukaryota > Metazoa > Chordata > Aves > Passeriformes > Tyrannidae > Myiotriccus > Myiotriccus ornatus. Next base: position 85,937,526 of record JAYRBT010000001.1, on the reverse strand, counting down.
GTTTAGTTTTTTATATATCTTTTATACAGATTTTCATAGTGCTATACCTTAAATTAGCCATTCCTGGCCATCTTATTAGTGGTAGTACTTGGTATCACATTTTGACTTGGAAATAAGCTGGTTAATTTTTGGTTTTGGGTAAAAAACAAACAAACAAATTTATGTTAAAAAAAAATTTCCACCTATTCTATAAATTTTCTCATTGATTAATTAAGGCTCATGAGGTATATAGTAACACTGTTACTATTGATTGTTACTATTGATCAAGCACCAAGAAACAAAGGAAACCTAATTCTCATTGATTAATTTAGCAACTGAAATAGCCATTATTGTGTAGTCTTTGTGATGCTGCTAGTAGGCTCAAATAAAAAAATGGCGCTATTATATGTCAGCGCTTATATGTATACTTTTGTGTGCACAAAACATCTAAGATAATGAAATGGAATTGTTTTCTCTTAGATCTGAAAATGCAGAATGTGAAAAAGGCATCTAAAAGGTATGTGTGTGCATATATAAATACAGCACAAAAATTATAGTTTCTATTTTTCTTCAGTCATTTCTGACCTTTCAAATGTGTTTCTACTTTGTACTACATCTTACAATCTCTCTTTTCTAGCTCTCTAGATATCTCTTCAGCTCTTTGGTTAAAGACCCATGGCTTAGTTGCTAGGCGACTCACCATCATGGATGCCGTAGCTCCTACAGCTGTCCCTCATGGTACCAAATACATCCCAGTTCTGGACAAGCATGTAGTTTCTAAAGTATTTGATGAGGTAAAACTCTTAACACTGTTTCAAAGCAAAAGTAAAACTTAGTAGTGTTTTCAAAAGGATTTCTAAAAGTAATTTCTATAAATGTTGTAATAGCATTCTCTGGTGTTCATTGTAGATAGTTCATGTGCACTAAATGTATAATGCATATCTGTACTTTCATTCGTGCATCAGTAAGAAGATAAAACTGAAAGTTAATGGCAGTACTTCTTGCACACTTTACCCTAAAGCTCTTTCACAGTTACCAGTTGATGGCAGTGTGCAGCCATCAGGTGTTTGGCCATTTCTTGAGCACCACAGCCTCTCCTAATATGTATTAATTTACCAGAGTATGTGTTTTAAGCTCATAAAGTCATTTGGTAAATGGTGCGGGTGCACAGTTGGTGGACTTCTGGATTCTCAAAGTTTACCTGTGACCACTAAGACGTTTTTAAAAGTATTGGAATTCAGTAATTAAAATTTAGTTCTCCTAGGTGTAGACAGTTATGAGGTTGTGAATTGTATATCATAAAGCTTGTATCATTTATGGTGAACAGTATATCATAAAGCTCTAATTGCCATTCCACTTAAAGGAAATCCATTTTGTGGCAAGTTGCTCTAATTCTTCTTGTGTGATGCATCCTATGAAAGTCCTGTGAATATGTTGCAGCTCATTTTAATGAATAAAAACTTTTTCTTTAAACAATACTCAAAGAAAAAGCTGAACAACATATTTTTAAATAATAAGGAACAAACAAGGGATTTGTAATAGAATAGGGTATAGAACTAAGGAAAATATTTATGACAAATGTACAAAATTGTACATTTTAAAGTTTTCATGCTTGTTTTTTAAATATATGATCTGGAATTTTTGCTATAGCATGCAGACTGTGGAATAAAAACCAGTTCCTCTGTTTTAGTAAAGCCAAGTAAAAACCAAGATCTATAAGGATTTTTTTTTTTTAAGTGTGAATTTTTTTTAAAGTAATTAAAAGATGTCTTTTAACATGAAAACATTTTCAAATGTATGTTTTAACATTTCAGATGTAAAATAATCGTTTTTTAAAAAAATTCAAACATCCAGTGATTAAAAAACTGTACAAAACAGTCTACTATAAATGACATGTCAGACAAAGACAGTGTAAATGTCACATAACTCCTATGATTTCTAAACAGTCACTTATTTTCCCATCTTCTTCTAAATATACCTACTAAGAGGAGCTATTTCTTCCATGTTTCTCAATGAAGAGTCCTTTGAATCCTTTACAGACAACCCTGAGCTGCGTGTGAATTGCTACTAGCAAAAACAACCCAGTCTGTAAAGCAATGGTCTTTGAAAATAGTCAAAACTATGATTCAGCAAGTGCTGTGTACAGGCCATTTTTAATGGCAAGTCATAAAAGCTTCTGGTAGTCTAGTTCACCACTGAGTTTAAGATCAACATTAGAATGAACTGGTACTGTACAGAGTCCAAAAAGTAATTCTTGGGCTTTCTTTAGATGTAAAGAAAAAATAATGATTTTTGTAATTTTTGCTAATCCCCATTAGTTGTATTCAGACACTCAGTTTGTCGGGCAAAAAAGCTTCATGCCAGCAAATTGAGGGAAACAGAAAATAGGTTCTGAGACTAGATATAGAGCTTGACTAGGAGACTTTAAGGATCTTTATCATTACAGTACTTAAGAAAATTTCATTGAAGATAATAAATATACATATATTTCTGCATTCTTCCCTCTAAAATGTTAGTTTTCTTGGTGTGGAATGCAGACATCCTTGTTTGCTTTTCAGGGCACAGTATAATTTTTATTTTCAGCCTTTGCTAGCAGTTATGATGGAGTAACTATGAACAGTTTTCTCACCTTGGAGATGCAGCAAGCAAAAAGTTTCCATGACAACTATTCATTAACAAGAGGCTGACCTGTTGTTTTCAGTCCTGTGTGACCTGTCAGTTTCACCTGAGTTACTTCAAAGAGTTTAATTTATTAAACTACCCATCCAGAGTCCTATTCAGAAAAAAAATAATGACTTGGGAGCTTCTCTAAATTATGGTACGGTAGTTCTGGAAGAAACCTTGCGTATAGAATCACGTGAGTATATATTGCAGGTTGCGGCATCATAAGTACAGCTTTGGAGTTTTGACTCAATGTCTTGCTCAAAAGAACCAGGTTCAGATTCAACCAACAAAAACATATTTCTTTTGTTTAAAATAAGAAAGATTTTATAGGGTTATTGTGCTTTGGTTTTGTCTCTAAAGTGTCGAAATTTTGGGTTTGAAGTAAAAGCCATTTTGAAACAAGTGAATTCTTCTGGTATGAAGGTTAAAGTATTTAGAAAATGATGAAACATTTTGGTACTAAAAAAGTTTCCCTATGATTTTTTCAGTTGAATCTGTCAAATTCACCTTGAGTTTGTGAGCAGTTTTCATTGTTCTCAAAGTGTGCATGATATTTCAAGTTTACTATTTGCTAAGAACACATTCTATTCTGGTTTTAGTCTTCAGTAGTATAGTAATGTATTTATGCTTGTCTACCCCTCATATTTTATTCAAAGTGTTTTATAAACTGTATTAAATATTCACAATGTCAATTGTGCTATTTGCACTTGGAGTTACTCTGAGAATTTGTAAGGCAATGTAGAAGTGAGCTCCTACATGGTGAAGCCCTGCTGAACTTTTAACTTGGTTTGAGTAACATTGTAGACAACAATCACGGCAGAAGGGAACTTGAAGAGGGGTAATCAGTTTCTTGCCTTTCAGCTTTCAAACTTCACAAGTAGCCAGGTTTCACTGCTCAGAATTCTGGGCAGAGATTGACCCCATCTATCTTTGGCAAGATACCTCACTGACATATTCCCATTATCTTTCTTTTTTAAGTGATCTTAAGATTAACACTAGAAGCCTTGATGTGATCTGGCACTGATCTGACACAGATTTATTAATCAGAGAGGAGATGTCCTCAGAAAGAGAGGGGGATACAAAGTCACACCATTGCTCCTGTAAAAAATGGTTTATATTGCAGTAATTTGGAATCCACCTAGGCTGTGATGATTCAAACACAAATAAAACACCACTGAAAAACGTTCTCAAATAAGTATTTTTATTGCTCTAGTTGCTGATTATTTGTCTTATTCTCCCAATAGAGGTCTTAGTTTAACTTAACTTAATTAAGTTAAACTTAGTTTAACTTAGCTTAAATTGAACCTCATAAATGTTTTTCTCATCTATATCCTGATTTCAGACAGGCACTTGGGGAAGATTCCCACTCAACCATATGCGGTGAAGAGGAAGAGTATCATTCTCCATCCTCTCCAATTCTTCCTTGGATTTTTTTCTGTTTATATTCAACACCAGGACATTGATATATAAAATAGCTTTTCTTACACAAACTGCTGAGTAATTTAAGAGGCTGAAAGATGGGGGGATTTTGGACTGACAGTTTGGAAAGCATCTTTCCTTCTCTCTGTCATCCTTTTCTATCCTTTGCTTTGGCTTTTGAAGATCTACTTGCAAATGTATAACTTTCTATTTTATAATGAAGTTGACTTATGTAGGTGCTATATTGTGAGATTTGAAAAGTATTGAAGTTCCTGTTTCTGATCAGTCTGATTAGTTTATTGAGGTTAATTAAGACTGGTTTCAGTGACCAGTATCTACCTTGTTCTCTCTTTGGTGATCAGTGTGATGGTGAAAAATGTCTCTCTATAGCTATAGTACACTAATTCCTTATAAAATAAGGTACTCCAGAATAAGAACATTAAATACACTTAATTATGTACTCTCACACCTGCTAGAAATGCTAATAGGTATAAGAGAGTTGTTTTAAGGCAATACAATATGGAGTTGCTCTAGATATGTTTGTTTCCTTCCGACCTAGCCTTCCGTTATTAGAGTGAGTTGTTTGACAGTACTGCTTTAGTTAGAAATAACGAGTAGTTAGGAATCATAGTTTGTAACTTAGACATTTCAGAAGAACTGTCTGGAAACTGCGTCTTAATACTGACATTTGCTTGGTGTGCTCAAATTTTTCTTTCTGCAGCATTCTAGTGTTCCTTCTGGCTGTTCTGACCCTCAGCATTCAGTCAATTTGGTGGAGGAAAATTTTTATGATAAAATGTTTTTCTTTTATTGTATAATAGATATTACCATTGGCCCATGTTAGCAATGACAAGAAGGGGATTGCACTAATTAATCCTCAGGCAGTGAATCTTGTTGCCTATAAAGAGAAGCTGGAACAAGCAATTAAATCCTACAAAAGGCAAGTCTACTCACCAGAAATTTATCATGTTTGCAGTAAAAAGCAGAATGAAAAACCAGCAGATGATAGTCAAGGAGATAGTAAATAACACATTGAACATGTTGCCCAGGTCATGTTTGTTCAGTGACAAAAGCAAAATTCCTTTACTTCCTGAGAATAAACCTGAAAGCAGTCATCCCTGTGGAGAAATCTCTCATACAGTGTTAGGCAGACTTTTTAACTTAAGTTCCTAAATTCATAGACTGGTATTTAAATTAGGGGCCTGCTTTTTGCTGCCAGATGTATCATGTAACTATGGATGCAAGAATATAACTGAGGCGCCAATAAGATACTGACAATTTAAATTTGGTTGGGATTTTTTTGAGGGACATGTGTTGTGCTTATTAATTCAATGTTGGGAAAAGCGCAACAGAAGTAAACAGGACAAGGATGTAGGATCTCTAAGCCATTTCCTTCCATGATCCGACTTTATGCATTTTTTTTGAAACAATGCAATTATTTGACTTTAGAGTAATTCAGTAATCATATGAGAGCTTTGACTAGAATTATTTTAATAAATACTTTTTTAGGCTGTGTTCTGTAACATTTACAGATGTAATTATTTTATATGACCAAAACCCTCTTGATGACAAGGGCTTACTCTTCATTTTTTGATTAATTCCACTTTTAGGTTTCGGGATTTTTTTCCTCTGTAGCTCTATGATCATACCAGTTCTTTTTAAAGCATGTAATACCTCAGGTTTTAATCCCTGTTGTCCTATATACATCTTTTGCGATAAAAATTAAGAAGTATGATTTGCAAATGCTGCTTGATATATCTAATATTAATGGAGTTCAAGGAGTAAAAATCTATTGGTTTTGTGTGTTCTGTCACTGAGACAATACTGTTATTTTCAGGGTGATGAAAAATTGATAGAAATTGATTTGTTATTCATTTTGATAGAAGATGCAGTTGGTGTATTTGTAATGTTGACTTCTGAAAAAAAACCAAGTTTTTCATTGCTGTGCTATACCACTGAATATTTTGCATTTACTGACTTTGATTTTCAGGGAAATAAAAATGTTTTCTGGTTGAATTCTGGTGATCTTCTACTGACAGCATTTTCACAGTCTTCCTAAAAATTTGATGATTAGAAGTACTGTTTACTTATGTTTTCCCACAGAGGTCAATGAATCAGTGTATTTAAAATAGTAGGATTGAGTTCCTGCTTCTGTGAAAAAGATGCATAGTAAAAAGATCTGTCTGAAGATCCTTATAATTGACAATGTAAAAAAGAGATCTCTTTGGTTTATCTCCACATGTAAAACAGCAACCCAGTCAAAATTATTTTGCTCTAAATGCCATAGTACTTTTCTAGCAATTGAATTTGCAAAAGCTTCAGTTCAGCTTTGTGAATAGTTGTTGGTCACAAATTTATTCTGACAGGTATAGATGAAAAATACATTGAGGTATGCAGGTTTCAAGGACAGAAGTGAGTGTGACAATATCTTCCCCATATGTAGATCAACCTTAGCATCAGGTTTAGAGGGAGAAAAGTGGTAAGGACAGAATTTTTGTACTCTAAGAGAATATACAGTATTGAAGGAGCAGAACACTGGAAGCTTCATAATGTGTATGGTCTTGTAGAGCCAGAAGCTTTTACCAATGAGTTAGTTATGAGTATGCACATGTAGAAGGATGAAATAGTCAGTGGAGCATTCTGAGACTGCAGATTGTGAACAAACTAAGTAATTTACATTCTGAAAATGCTGGGATTTGGTTTCTAGTAGACCAAAAGAATCATCAAGAAATTAATGTTCAAAATCTGTTGTTAATATGCTTTTTTTCATACATTTACCAGTAAATCTCACAAGAACGATAATATTCTAATGGCTACAACCTGAATTTTTCCTAGCAATGAATTTGTTCTTGTATTTCCAAAGGAAATTTTGAAATTGTTCTATAATTATAGCAATTATCATCATTGTAGAGGTTTATTTCTGTAGTATGAAATGAAGTAATTGAATGATGGCTTATTTGTTTGAGAGTTTTGTGGAGAAAGTCATAAGGTAGGTGATCTAATAAGAGTTTGTGATTTATGTCTGGAAAGCAAAAGCAGAAAGTTTAGTGGTGCTTTTAAAAGGTCTCAGAATGGCATTGCTCTGGGATAATCACTTCTGTTTTACTGTTAGTAGCTTTTATTCATAGCCAGAGCTTAATGAATTAGAAACCTGAGTAGCACAACAGAGGGGTGATCTTAGCAGAAAAAAAAATAAAAATTAGCATTACTACATTCAGGCTATGCTTTCTGAAACTGTTTAATTGGAAAAACTGTGCAGCTTAACTGGCATTTAATCAGTTTTGTTATTTGATTTAGCTTGCTGATTCTGAAGAGAACCATCCATAGAAAATCCTGTCAGGAAGCAGCAGTGATTGCCATTAAACCTTCTATGACCCTGAAATAGTCATGCTGCTACTTGATGGAAGATGCTGTTTTCCCATCTTCTTTTGCAATTGATAATTTCATAGCTGAATGATAAAGACACAGTTTGATGATACAGTGCTGTTGGAATACAAATCAGTGCAGATATCTTAAGAAACTGTGTTTATTTGTTGGTTTTGAGATGATCAGCTCCACAAGGAACTGCATTCCCTCAAAAACTGCTTTGCTTTCTTTAATAGGCGCCTGAACCTACTTATTTGGAGAGCACTATCTCAGGAGGAAAGAGATAAGTAAGCTATCATTTTTGGTTTTCTAACGTACCTCTGAAAGGCTGGTCATAAATATTTGATATTTTTTTGTCACTATTTTTATAACCAACTGTTTTAACTTTCAAATGTTTCATAACTATACCTTGCTTTCAAAAATGTATATGTGATATGGAGTAAGACTAAATTCTGGACCTCCTTTTGCAATACTGATTATTTTTAAAGGAAAAGACTTGACTTCCATTTGAATGCTGCTGATCTGTTCTTAGTCAGCGTGAAGTGGCAGGGCCTTGAGAGGGCAGCATGTTGTTGCCTTTAGCATCAAAGTAAATCTTCTTTCATCCTGTAAAATGCACTTAAGTGGCTTGTTTGTAGAAGTGTAATAAGTACCTTAACAGCATGAGCTGGAACTATATATCACACCAGGATATTAGTGGGAGAGATACTAGGATAAAGTACTACTTTAACTAGCCTATTTATGTATATCAATTTAGAAAACTAGTAACTGTATAGACAGGACTGACATCAGTGAAGTTAGCGTCTGTTTGAGTCAGAGAATAAAGTGAAGATCAATTAATGAAAACTGAATGGGCCTGAAATATTCCTACGCAAAATATTCCTACACAAATGAAAACTAGAATGCTTATAAGAAGAGTTAAGTTGATGAGTAAAAACCCCACAGTTCTATCATTAATAAGGAGAACTAAAACCCTGTTGTGGTGCAGAGATGAAATCAAGACTGCTAAACAGAAGAACTGCATATAATTGGGAAAAAAAGAAGGAAATAGATGTCTGTTGATAAACAGTGAGTTGTACAGTATACAAATTCGGCAGGGTGTCATCCAAAATATCTCATTATTGGTAACATGAGGCCAATTGTGCATGTAATTAAAAAAAAAGAGTCTTATCAATTGTACAGTCTGTTGCTAGAGGGGCATATTAAATCATTAATATTGGTGCATAGATATTGAAATACTTGATCTATTTCTCTTCTAAGTTTACAGTTTGAATGACCAGGTTCATGTGTTACAGAAGGCTGACAACATACTCTCAAAATTAGTAATCTGAAAAGAGAGTAATAAACAAAGTCTATTAACCTGGTTACAGGAGTCCTGAAATTATTGGTTGAGGAGTCTTCTGGTTTGCTAGTGTGTATTAAAATGCTACCTCAGATACTAGGGAAATTCAAATTCCTTAGAGCAGTGGTAAAACTGTGCTTGTGTTCAAAGTGTTTAAGAGATCCAACTCAGGAGATATTAGCTTAACATTTGTTATGAATTATTAATAGATTCAGGTAATAGGGAAAAAAAATCTAGGTAAATAATTATACTCATCAGGTTAATTTCAATACAAAACAGTTCCTAGAGAAGTAGAGAGAGAAGCAGTGACAAAGATTATGGTAATGTGGTAGGCATCACTGTGGTTCCATGAGCTGGTAAGTCAGACACTTCAATACTCTCCCTAGTTCTAGGCTTCACGGTTTTTTTTACATGTTGGCAAAGCTGTAGAGAAGAGCCAGAAAAAAGCTAAAAGGACTAAAGAGAATTATGTTACTTCCAACTGAAGATGTAAATAGTTCTACCTGTTCTGGATTTTGGAAGGTTCAGCTTCTTTGGGTTTTTTAGTCAACAAGGTGACTGTATCTATTTCACCTTTTGGTTTGTAAGTGCGTTCAGTGTGTGGCTTCAAACTGGCTGTTTAGTCCCGTGGACATTGGCATCATCTGAACCATGGATGGAAGCAAACTCCTAATTTGTGCAGTGCAGGACTGACAGAGGAATAAATAGTAGGGGATTGTCTCTTTTTATGTGATCAGTCCAGACTCATGTGGCAAATCAGGACTTAATAGCTGTCAGGTGCCATTTTAGGTTTTTTTAGATACTTGCCACTTCATTCTACCTGCTGTTCCAGAAGTCCAGGGATTTTAATGATTTCTCAGTTGTGTCTACAAGTTCTTTGTTGATGCCTCACGTATTCTAGGACATCTAAAATGACACCAGGCATCTATGCTCAGACACTTGAACTGCTCTGTAGATGTCTTTGTATGAGATATGGTTAAGCCAGATGATTGTCTGACCAGACACAACAGTATCTGGACGCAAGAACTTGTGAATAACAAAAGATATATTGGATGAATCTTATACTTTATTTTGTCTTTATGCTTTGTGATTCTATCTCTGAAGTACTGACATAATTAAAATTTTCCTATTTGTGATTATTAATTATTTTAAAATAATTTTTTAAAGATTTAAAGAGGATGGGCCAGTCCAATATATGCAGCATAAAGAAGCTTTGCTGGAGGCTTTAGAGAATTTGGGATGGCCAATTTCCTATGAAGATGTAAAATTGCTAGAAGATGAGATACTGACAGCATTAACATATATGCAACAAGCCTCTGATCTTCAGGAAGCTGTCAAAAAGGAAACTGAGAAAAGCTCAGAATCACACATAAGCAACAATAAAAAGGTAATATGTTGGAAGGGATTTTTTTCTCATTAGATATTCCTCTTCAGTATGTCCTTTTGGAATAATTTTTTCTGTGATTATAGCTGATAAATTGGACATTTAGCATGATGCTAAATAAAATGGATAGAGGAAAGAAGGTAGTTAAAAAGAGAGCAAGCTTTCAATGACTTTTTTGAAGCACTATGGAAACAGAGGTTCTGAAGTTGAGAAAACCACAGAAGTCAAGCCTCTTAGAAATTAACTGGAGCAAAGCGTCCTCTGCAACAACAGCAGAGAAGTAACAGATACATTAAAGGCAATTATATTATAAGATTTGGTTGGGTTAATATCTTATAAGTAGGATTAAAAGATCTTGTTATGTTGGAGTAATTCACTGTAATTTCCTGTGGTATCCTTCTTGTAAAACAAAAGATTGAGAGAAGAGGTGGGAGTTAGCTTCATATTCATACACTAAGATTTAACTGTCCATAAAGTGTGGATATACATGAATTGGTGGCCAATCTCACAGCCTTGTGAACTGAGTCAGTGGCATCTGGAGCTCATGCTGAAGCAGACACCCACTTTTGGCAAGGCAGAGTGCTCTCTCCATTTCATTAGTACATTAGTCTAGCATTAATACAGTAGTCTAGTCTGAAACTGTTACTGAAGTTTGTGATTTTATATATATATATGTATATGTATATATGTGTGTGTATATCCCAGATGAACATCTGATTTTACTTGGAATGCTATTGAGAGGTGTAATGAAACAAGTATGGAAATACATGAACCAATAGGTATAAAAATAAGGTTAGTCAGGCTGCCCCATTGGAAGAGAAAATATACTTTTTCATTTTGGAGTTTTAAAAAGTGAACTAGTCTTCCCCAGTGGAAAGATTTCTGAATACACTATTGATGCTTTGAAATTCACAGTGCTTAGCTCTGAAAAAAACACAAAACGTTTCTCTCACTCAGTTTCAAGTTTTTTCATCTCAAAGCTTCATCAAACGGTGCTTCCCTGGGAGTCCTGCTGCCTCTGCAGAACTGCTGTCTAGGTGGAGTAATACTATGATAATATTAAAATCAGCTCTCTAGGAAATGAACAAGAAAGAAAATCTTTCCTCAGACTTCTAAGTTCTAATAGAGGATAAGGAAAAACAAATAGAGAATTAATTACAAAGCTCATATATTAATATATTCCTTTTCCTGTTCATTATTTTATATAATTGATTGAGGGAAGTTACCATGTGGTTGGCCTAGTAGCAATGAATGCTGAGGGAAGTCCTATGCTTTGTATTATGTAGGAAGCGTAATCAAATATTCATCATAGTTATTTTATGTCCCATTGTATGCATGTAAACACATACAAATCCATATACAGACATACATCTATCAGTTTAATGTTAGTGAAACTCAAATGGTCATGGTACAAACCAAACCTATACTGTGAATGCTCAGCAATGAATGAGAATGTACAACTGGAATTTGCAACTGTAAATTATGCCAAGTATCCCTATTCACTGTGTACCAGAATATATCAAAAGTATTTTGTTTTATTTGACATTCGTTGACTGAGATGTAAGTTTTTTTTCACAAAGAACAACCATAGTTTTCACAATAAGTTGTGGCCTTTTACGTACTTTGACATAAGTAATAAAAAATAAATTTTGTTGAATTATATAAAAGATATTATGATAGCTCAGGGCATGTATGAAAATAAGTGATTATATCTGAAAACATTTTAATATCCTCAAAAAAACAGATGAATCATTTTACATTAGTCTGAAAATACTATATTGCTAATACAGCTATTTTGATTATTGGTTTTCCTCTGTCATATAATGTTCAATACAAGAGCAGCAGAAACATGTTCAGGTTTCATTTGTTGACTGTAATTTTACTGTTGCCTTGGAACAACCAATGTGTGCTCTCAGACATGATGTGATTAACATTGTGCAATCACTTATCCTAAGTCAACCCGCTTTAGGAGTCTAATCAGAGCAGCATCTTCAGTAATTGCTAATCTACAACTGAAAGGCTTTAAGAGTGAGAGGCAGAAATGCAGATGTAATTAGAATTCTGTTTATGTGGTAGAAAAACAGTGGAAAAAAAATTTTTAAAATGGGGAGTCTTGTAAAAATGCTGTTGGAGATTTTGCCATCTGTAATGTCTGTCTACAAAATGAGTATAAAGAAATAAACAGCCAGATGAAATATATTACAGCAAGGAAATAGCTGATATGGCACTGAATGAAAATTGACGTTGTGAGATAGGGTAGAAAAATAACAATTATTCTGAAGCCCTAATCAACAAGACAGACCTCTGAATTTCTTGCTGATTTTTTTCACTGAATTTAGAATAATACCCCTTAGTTTTTAGTTTTTTATGGGTTCTGAATTACCTACACAACTTCTTAAAAGAATTAGTAATCCTTTCTGGATGTCCTTGCTATGAGAGCTTTCTGTTTAAGCCTACAACTGAATTACTGGTCCTGTTATCCTCCCTGTGTGCTCTGACCTTCTCTGGGAGCTGTGTTCAGGCTGCTTTGTTTGGACACAAAGGTAGGCTATGCCAGTGCCTTTTTGGAGAAGAATGAAGCAGACGTGCACCTGCACGGAGCCATGACGTGACCAAAGACCTCTAGTGATGCAAGAAGTAAATGCGTTAGGAAATGAGCAAACACAGTTATTATCAGGCAAAAATAGAACAACGAACATTGATGATTACCTAATTGGAGGGCTAATTGTAGACTGTATTATGCTTTGTTTACTCACTTCTTTTTGCTGTACTGATTAAAGCATGAGTTGACACAAGTCTCCCTCTTCAGTCTGGCATTCAGCTTTTATCTAAGATACTGAAAATGAGAAATGTATCATTTACTTTGGTTTGATTTTGTTTTTCTAATAAGTAACTGCTTTGACTTAAAATATTTTGTTTTCTGTTTTGATCTTGTCAGGCATAACAGCTATTCACCAATTTTTTAATTTTGATTTTTTTCTCACTGAATTATAAAACTGTTTACAACATTATGTGACATTAAAAAAATATTGTTCAGGGTCCCCTACCCACCTCTCATTAGACAATTTCAGATCTACTGTGGTCATGACGTTACTATTGTCCAAGTGTGATAGATTCCAGGATAGTTTGGTGCTTTCTGTTAATGGCTTAACAATTTAATGTAACGTGTTCCTTTCTCCAGTGTTGTAATCTGGCCTTTGAGAATGATGGAGAATGTTCCTTCTTATACTAAATATTTCTGTTTCTGCATAGGGATGGATTTCAGATTTTGCAGAGAAATAAAGCTGCATTCATTGCTTAACTTTCATGAAAAATACACTTTTTAAAGTACTGTGTTTTCCTTAGGATCACCTTGAATGTGTAAGGCTCACACTTGTTTGTGATCCTGCTGAATAGTCACCATATAATTAAAAATAACTTAAAATAGTTAATAAGCATAATGTGTTTTGTAAAGCATATTTATTTGGGTGGAAAGGGACCTCTAGTGGCTCACTGAGTCTCTTCTTTCTGAAAAATGTATTTTATATACAGTTGATTTAATTATTCCTAATGCAATATTTATAGCCGAGACTTGATTCTTTGTAAGAATGGAAATTATGGATCTCCCTTTTATATCCTGGTGTCCTATTTCTTATGGTTCTCGTTCTTCCTCACTGTTTAAGGATCACTAATCTCTCTCTGTTGATACCTTTTTTGCATTCATATGTTTCCCAAACAGCTTGGTATCTCCTTGTTCTTGTGTCTCTTTTAGGGAGACAAAGTAAAAACAAGAATCCTAAATAGCACAACAACTAAAAAGTAATAATGACAAAGAAATATTGGGTGAAATTTTCCGTTGTCATCAGTGAAGTACCTGCTGAACAGACAGCATGTGGGTACAAGAAGAGAGGCTATTTCATAAAAACGGACCATGGTCTGTGCAGAATGGGTTTGGTGTCACTAACAGCCTGGGAAAAGCAGTGGTTACTTGGCTCTGAGGTGTCAGGATTATGAAAAGCCAAATTTCAAGCCAAGATACATGGACATTTGTGGATAGTCTTCCTATCCATTCTCACTTACAGTAGGAATGGGCAAAACCTAATTTTTTGAAAGTGAATAAAAAAATGTAGCAAAGGTAAACAAAGTCTCCTTCACCTGATGTGGTTTTTTGCATTGCCTTCAACAGTAGCAGAGCTAAACAGGCTGAAAATCCTCAAGAATCAGATGAGGCTCTGTTGTAATATTGCCAGAAATGGGCACTCTGACAGTGTCTGAGTCAATTGTGCTGAACACCTAAAAGCTGTGTGAGAGGAAGGAGGGATGGATTTGAATTTAGATGGTGTTTCTGAGCCATCTGAATTCTGCAGGACTCAGAATCCTCATTGTGTATATGCTTGTGTTGTCTTTAGTATTTGGATTAATGAGGAGTGCTGGAAAGTTGCCCAAATTATTAGTCAAGCATAACAAATTAGTTGATAATAAATATTCAGCAGCAGCTGTCCCTTTGGAGCCTTAGGAATTAAGTAAATGGCTTACCCAAATACCATTTTGTGTCTCTGGAACTGTAAGTCTGCTATCAAATCAACCTTTGGTGGGTTATACTTCAAGCAGTCAGTTAAGTGCTGTGAAGAGCCTCTGGTTTAGACTGAGTTTGAAAAATGGAGTTGTTGATATAATTAATATTCTATAGGGATAAAGAATAAGCTAGAAAAATCCCATATATCTCCCATTTAAAATATCTCCTTGCTTTTGTCTGTGTGTGTGTTTTGCTTATTTTTAGGACTGTTTTTTAGAACTATTTGTGATTTTTGTGGGGAAGTTTGGAAAAAAGAGACTGATAATTATAATGAAACTGAGAACAAACTATTTAGTCAAAGTTATTCATATCTTTTCCATCATTATTGACTTCTAGGGAAAATCAAGTATCAAATCAAATACATCTTTTTAGGAAGAAAAATGTCACCAGGCAAGGAAACAGGTCATACATGCCCTAGCAAGCAGGAGTTTTACAAAGAGTCTGAGGTATAATAGTTTCTCAGAGCAGTGTGTAGATATATGGAAAATTTTGAGATTTCAAGTTGTGTATTTTTATGATTCAGAAGAACTGTGTAAGAGATGGATGCTTGCAAATTGTTCATGAGGTAGGCTAATAAATATTTTAAAAATTAGTAGAGAAACTGATTTTTTTAATGGTGAAAATCAGTTTCACCATTTTCATTTAATGGTGAAACTGATTTATTATAAGCAAGCTTCCTGAATGGGAAGATATTCTTTCTTCTGGAAAAACAGAGATTGAGGAACATGATTTCCAACAACGCTGACACTCTGTAAAATATTAATGTGGGATGTAAAAGGCTTTAAGGGAAAAGAATGTGGTCACTGTAAAGTCATGTACACAGAAGCTCAGAAAGCCTGACAGTGTATTTTCACGTGGAACCACTTGCGAGTGTCTGACTATTTTTGACATTCTGCATTTCCCACAGCCCTCTGCCTCAGTTGTTGTGTGAGATCCATTCTTCATTCAGTTACTACTAATGGCAGTCACTGACTTCAATTAAGAGCTGAGTTGGTCCACAGCAAGCCAACCGCACTGGCATTTTTATTCTCACTATCCAGTATGTGGAGCCCTAGACTTAGGAGCAATTCAGCAATAAACTGCAGTGTTCTGTGAGGCTGTGATATGTGTTACAGGAGCTGTAGTCAAAGAATCTGCTCCCCAAAGAGGAGAATTAGTGTGTGATGTGGGACAGAGTGTTGGACAGTGGCAGCTCTGGAAAATGTGGTATAATATTTTGCTAAAATGGAATGTTTTAAAGTTGCTGAAAATTTTAATTTTGAATTTTAACGAGTCATCCCATACAGTGAGGTACTTTTAATGAAAATCATACTTTTGTGAAGACTCTCCTGTCTGGACAAAATTAATCTACAGAGCAAATTCTCTATTCTGAATAAAGCTGATTTTTGTTTACCTCATCCTTGAGTATGAATTATGCAACTTTGTAAAATTTTATTGGGAAAATGGTAACCAGAACTATAATTCATTAAGGTAAATTTCTGCCTGAACACATGAAAATATAGGTATTGTTATGACCATATAGAAGAGGATTTTATAGTGAAAAGTCTTAGATGAACTTATCCACGAGTATTTACTGTACTTATAACTATTCTGAAAGTTTGAAATAACTATAGTTTACTATGTATTTTCTCCAGATGTTATAGCATTACATTGCCTAAATTTTTAATTAATTTCAAAGAATAGATTAGGGCTGACTGGATTAACTGTTTTGGCCAAAATAATTGTATCAAATTACAGAGACATGAAGAAGCAACTGTGAAGTCAAAGTCTAAGACGGGACAAAAGTGGCAAGTATTTGTGACTCACAAAAGCCAAAAGGTAATTGCAAGATCAGATGTCACGGGATTTTATTATCCAGGTATGTATTTTTGTCCACATTTTCATTATTATTTAATACTTCTTAATGCTGATAAAACATAAGTTTTGGTCATAATTAGCTGCTTCTTTCATAATGATATTTCATATTGCATGTGTATATTCATGCAAAATGAATATATGTGTTGTAGGAGCACATATATACATTTATAAAAAGACATAAATTTTGTAAAGTTAGAAAGCAATTATATAATTATCTATGAAGAGTATGTAAGGAAATCCTTTTGAGTAACTGACTACCCAAGAGTATCAACTATCCCTGTTTGCTGTCTCCCTTGAATATTTCTGTTTATCATTTGGCAAAAGCCAAGCTTTTGCATGTGATCAAAAAATTCACTAAATGCTGCTGACCTTTTGTTGAATTTTAAGCAAGAATTAGTAAGTAAAACTGAGTTCTGTAATTTCTTCAGAAAAATCATTTGTGTATTTATTTTTGTGTTACCTTTACTTATTTTGGGTTTTTTTTCAATCACATATTTTTAACTGTGTTAATAATTTCAATATGCCAACTATCATCCACCTGATCAGCTTACAGATTTCAGACCCATGCTTGAAAAAGACTCTTAATTTTATTTTTATAGCATTTATTAATAATAGCTAGTAAGATGGGAGGGCTTTTTAGGTACAAATTTCTCCAGTGCCCTAGCACAGCTTACCCTTGCTAAATGAGACCGAAGAATGTATAGTATAGATGTTTGACCTCAGTGATACGTGACAGCCCTTTAGGATTTAAAATAAAAATCTCCACAATGGGTGAAAGAAAAATAATTTGAATATTTTGTTGTGTTGTTTTTTAGGAACTGTGATAAAGAATGTCAGTTCTACCTGCGCACTTGTTGACTTCAGCAATGGGGAGAGCTGGGATGTACCTGTGAAGTTCACTATACCTGTGGGAGGTGCTATGCCATGCCCACATCTGCAGGTGAAAAATTGGTGTTTTTTTTATGACAGCAAATAGGCATTTTTAATTTTGTTTATTTGGCCAGGCCTAGAGTAAAGGATAGATCTTTTTAATCTTTCAAATAGCTACTTTCAACATGCTGTTTTTCATTTGTTTGAAGCTTGTTTTTGTTGTAATCCTATTTATTTTTTTATTAAAATTCTACATTCTAAATTATTTTATATTTCTTTATAAAACATGAATATTTCCCCAGCTATAGAAGAAAGGTGAGCTATTTATTAGAAGAATTATTGTTTCCTAGCACATAGATTATAAATCAGAGAGAGCCTTTTATACATAGTGTGATGTGCAGCGACTTTTAACCATTTGTTTTGCAGAGCTTGTCTTAAAATCCTGCAAATAACTATATACTAAAGCAAATAAATAATAAAAAAAATAAAATTCTTATTCCATTTCTGGTTTTATTTAAAATTTATCAGTTGACTATCTGTAATCACAGTTGCTTTTTCAAGTGATTCTTATTTTGCGTCCAAGAGAGAATGGATACAGAAAAGATGCAGAATGGATACGACTATTTTGAATGCAAGAAACATTTTTATAATTGCTTTGTTATGCTTAAAACTAGATTCATGACTTTGAGTTTTTTTCCTGTTTGAAATGAAGATAAATTCTGATACTGGTTCTGGTATTCTGTAAGGGGAAGTTCCAACTCTAGACATCTGCAGATTTTGATATAAAATTGTGACTTGTGTGTTAAGTTTTAAAACAACTTTGGATAACTCAGTTATATATGAAATTACCTAAAATTCCCAAGGTTGGTTTAAAAGCTTACTGAAAACATAAAAATTTGCATAAAGTCCAAGGGAATGCACAGTTGCAAGAGTTTCCTCATTCAGTTCAGCTTACTGGCTGAGCCCAGGTACCTTTAGTAGGGTTCTCTCCTTTATTTTTATTTTGTGCGCTCTCCTCGATTCAGTGGCAATTGTGTGATCAGTACATGCAAGGACCAAGTTCTTTTCTTTCGAAGATCCATATTAAAGCATGGGAACATGAAAAAATGATGATTTATGTAAAAATATCTTAGTATTTACCTTTTATGTCTTGTGAAACTCACAAGTTACATGGTTCTTGCATTGGTGCTTTGCTGATGTGCAGGTTGGAGACTACGTGTTTGCCAGAACCGGGACACAGGCAGGAAATGAGTGTTACGTACCTGCCATTGTCATTGCAACGCCAGAGAGGGTGGAAACAGGTAACAAACTGTACACAGTACTGATGTTCAACAACAGGGAGGTAAGTAAACCTAGAGGATGATACCTGTCTGGCAATAATTTTACCATTATTCTGTTTTTGAAGAGGCATCTAGAATTTTCTATGCTAATCAGCTCACTCTCACATGCCCTGTTTCCAGCTAACCAAAGTAAAGCAAATCCCAGAGCTCAGTGAAGAGCTCATGTAATAGACCTGAATCAAGAAACTCCGGAGGATAATTTATTCTTAAATCATACTCTGTTCTTTCTTCTGTAATCTATTTGATGGCTTTCATAAGTTCCATGCTGCTCAAATGGGAAACGCAGGGAATTTTATCACAGTTGGTATAGTCTGAAATTAATTTAATTATGTTTGTTGGTTTGGTTTTTTGTTTGTAAGCCATTATGATAATTTTACTGCATTTTTCATAGTGCGTATTAAGGAAACGTATTTTGTACTTGAAACTTTTAATTATCTTTATTAAAGGCTGATTACAGTTATATTAAAACAGTTGACTTTTTATGCATATGTGTCTTCATTGTTTTTGAGATTCAGATTTAAATTAGATGCATGTTGATTGTGTTATTACAGGAACACTGTGTAAGAAGTGAGCTTATTAAAATCAGCCAAACAAAGTATGCCTATTCCTGTCAGTACATAAGAACGGTGCAGATGGTGGGTTATGAGATGTGAGTATGTTTGAACCTAGAAATATAAAAGTTTTTTATATGAATCCTAAATGTTGCACTTTGAGTTCAGCTATGCTGTCAGATTTCTGTATGTAATACTCTAACTACAGCTGTTCTGATCTGTCTTACTCTACACATGCAACTAAGTTTATCTGACAGTTTATTGCCCTATTTTCATTCTGAAAACATTGGTGGGATGGGATGGTTTGAAGCTAAGTCCCAGGAAGTTGTTAAGAGCATTGCTGAAAGGTGAGATGGAGTTTCTATTTGTTGTAGGCTTTATTTTCCTTTCAAGATAATTATTGTGAAATAAAGCTGCACATTAAATTGCAAGCTGTTTCTAAGATAGTGGTTCATCTTCTGGGCTTGAATCTGGGAAATGAAGCGGATAGAGTGTTTAGGATGAGTATGAGCACCTACTTAAGTTCTGCAGAACTAATGTGCAGCAGGGGTAACATTTTTCTGGTTTGAAGTGTGCACTGAACATGCAGTGGTTCCAGGTAATTGTGGATTATATTTTCATCTTGCATCAAGTTCTAATTCTAGTTTAACCCATTTGAAATAACCTGGAATTGTGATAACCTTAAGAGCACCAACAACCTCTGAGAGTTAGCAACAACAAACCTTAAGAAGGGGAATAAGATCAGAACAATCATCTAGGGATATTTCTCCAGAATACATCCCCAGTGTACAGCAATTTGTGATTTAAGAATTTTCTGAAGCAGAATTGAGTCTCTGTATTAAACAACCTTGATGGAATTTTCTTCCATGAATTTGTGCACTTACTTTTTTGAACCCATGTAAACCTTCATCATCCATAGCTTCTTCCCAGAGGGAGCTGCACAGTTTCACATTTTGTGTGAGAAAACACAGTTTTGTTTTGAATCTTCCATCTGCCTTGACATCCCAAGGGACGACAGATTTCCACTTCCATGTATGTCAGTGTAGTATGAGCACTGCTGACAAAGGACTGTATGACCTCCCTTTTGGGAGGTTTATTCCCAAGAGGAGGCATGAACAGGACAAATTACACCATTAAAGGCGATTTTAGATCACTGAATCACAGAATGGGTAAGGTTGGAAGGGACCACAGAGCGTCATCTGGTCCAACCTCCCTGCTGAAGCAGGGTTGTCCTAGAGCACGTGGCACAGGATTGCATCGAGGTGCTTCTTGAATATCTCCATTGAGGGAGACTCCACAACCTCTCTGGGCAACCTGTTCTAGTGTTCAGTCACCCACAGATGTTCTTAATTTTCATTGTTCTAATATGATTATCATTATTAAAGATTACATCTAAAAATTATGGGCGAGGGTACCAGCTGTGGTCTGATCTATGAATTCCCTGAGAATAATGGAACAAAAAGCAACTAAGATTCAAGTCCTGTTTCCCACATATTTTATAGTAGTGATTCCAGTTCAGTTTGAAACTTCCACCAACTTGCACCCACAGCACCCAAACAAATGAATGCCCCCCCATTACTGAGCAGAATTCCAAGTCTGGAAATACTTCAGTGCTTTTTCCCAGGCCAGATCACTGACATGGTGGTAGCCTCTTTTCGCTAAAAAGCAAACCTGAAGAACATGGTTCCCTACTTAATGCATACAACCAGTTGACAAGAGGCAGGTGAATAACTGATCTGAGTTCCAGCAAAATGAGTAGAAGTCTTTCCCTTCTACTGAGTTGGGTTATATTCTAAATGAGGTACCATATTAAGAAAAGATGTGACTAAGTACATAAGCAATAAGAATAGCTTCCATTCTACATGCTTTGTTTCGTGACTGAGTGCTTTAATATAAAATTTAATATTCACTCTCCAAACAGAATTTATTAGCAAGCTAACTTGCCACTGTTATGTACAAATGATGAGAACATTGAGTTATTCACTGGCAAACAGAGGAATTCTTTGGAGAATTGACTGAAATGAATGCACTAAATGGAGTTTCCATTAAAGCACTTACCTCTGAAGAGGGCAGCAAAGTGTGCTTTCTAATGAAACCTGTTCTTTATTATATTCTAAAATATATCCCTACCTCCTATGTCATACTTAGAGGGGAGCAATGCAGCACATTGCACAAATCTAATGAGAACATGCTGACATTGTTGATAGAAACAAAGAGGAAGCATAATTTAATTGGAAAGGAATCAAAAAGTTTGAACGCAGTATGATATTAGAAGCTCAAAAAGAGACAATCTTTTTGTGCTAAGTCCTGTAGTCCTAAGGGGGGGAAAAATTAAAATGCATAGCCCAGGCTCCTAGTGCACACAGACATATTAAAATAGCTTGTCTAACTCCAGCTCTGAGTTCTTTGGGATTGTCTTTCGATGTTCTTGTGGTGTGTACTAGGTGTCATGCTTAATTCATGAAGCTTTAGAGATACTAATATAGCTCTCAACATTTTAGTATCAGGCACTACTGTCTGCTTGGGGTGTTCCTGCCATCACAGTAGAAAGAAATAACTGTGGCGGAGCAAGCACTCTGCAAATGTAGCTAACAAGTTCCATGCAAAGTAAAACACAGTGTGATCTGGACTGACACCGTAAAAGAGCATTATTGCCCAAATCCTTTCTGGAATCATCAGAGGTAGGTAGAATTAGGGCCCAGAGCCCTGTTTTAGGCTATTGTTTACGTATTTTATAAGTAAAGGAGAAACTGAATTGTAAGACATTTACAGCCCTATGAAATGGTCAAGAGTGTGATAAGTCATTCTCTTGTTAGTACTGTGAGATGTGGAAAAAGGTGAAATCTATGTCTTGTAAAAAGAATTCAAGATGTTACAATATGTGTGCTTTTAGCTTTGCAAACTTCCTTGTGTGGTTTTCTAGCCTGGATAACAAGACCACAAAGCCCTATCCTTGTTCACTTCTGGAAGATGAAAGAGGAGAAGAAGCAAAGAAAAGTACTGTGGAAGAAAAGAGGGGGAGAAAGAAAAAGAAGAGGAGAGCAGTAGACAAAAGACATCCCAATGAGAAGTTGTCAGACTTTGATGATCTTATGTTTGTCTCCAGAAGTGAAGTAAAACAGAGAGGAAGAAATTCACAGTCTAGCAATAAAGAAGAATTTGGAGGTAAAGAAGTAGCTCTGAAAAATTATAAATGTTAGGAATTAAAAAGTTCTGATGAGTTATTCCCCATATAAGGAACTAGTTTTCTGTATTTCTAGGTGTTATCCCAGTTTGCTTTCCCATGTCCCGTGTGATGAAATTCTTTCATCTCCTTTGGAAACTGCTCTTGACACGTTCTCAGCATGTGTTTTCACAGCAAAGGCAATAAATGAATTAAGCATGTTCCAGCATATGCTACCATAATTTCCCTAACAGTTGTAGTAGCAGTGAAGATGCAATGACACCAACCTTAGTACCTGCTCATAAGCTGAGTATGTATTCCAGTCCCTCTACTGTTTGTTACTTGTGGTACGTGTTAATATCTGTATTGCGGATATTAAATTATTGCATCTGTAGCTCAGTGCTTCAGAGGGTAAATTGATTTTAGTGTATGAGCTAGCTCAGTTAAAGCTGATATTGGTATCTGTACTCCTTGTCACTCTGCAGCGGAGCCCTGGACTAGTGTAGGTCTGCCATTACATGCCAGTCAGCTCTTTGTTTTAAAGATCCCACTGTCAGGGAAAGATAAGAGGACTTTTATCCATACTTGCTAGGTGTGTCTCCTTGTACCATTTTAAACATGTTCTCAACATCCTCATTATTTATTTACCTCCAGAAGTAGTGGATTACTACATTCACTCAATCATAACATTGTCAATCAACTTGATTTGGCTCCTCTGAATTTTCCTTCTATATCCTCACTCATCTTTTAAAGACTGTCTGCAAATTCCATTTACAGTGCTTATAATGGGTATTATGGTGCCCATTATTTTATGGGCATTTTAGAAGTGGCCTGGTCAGAACAGAGGTGCTGGCCTTGTCCAGTATCTGTGCAAGAGACCACAGCTCCACAAGCAGGGCTGCTTCACTGGAAATACTCAGTTATCCCAGAGGCCTTCCCCTTGGACAGTCTTGAGATGCACATTTACTGAGTAAATGTGAAATAATGCTAATGTGATCAGCAAGTCCTGTAACTGATTCCAGCTTGAAGGAAAGATCAAACAAGAGCAGTGGTTATCTGTGCATTTTAATCCTGCCTAGACTTAGCAATTAATCTCATAGTACTCTAATAAGACTTCAAGGTGCTGTGCAAGTCAAACATGCTAAGTAGGGTACCCTGTCTTCTTCTTATGACTCCATGAATATTGAATATATTTTTTTTTAATTTATATATATATTAATTTACATATACTTCTGTGTTTTGTCAGAAGGGGAAAAGTCAGTGGGTTGATGAAGATGTTAAGTAACACTATATGGTCATTTTCACAGGGTTTCATTAGTACCTCTTTATCCAGTCTCTGTACATGACTGTATTTATTCTCTTCAGGTGTAGATATTTACCCATTTTTGTCCTATGTTAATGTTTCATAGCCTTTTGTGTGTATAATTTTGTAAATTATATCAAATGGGTTGCTTGACTTCTGACATACACATCTATTTTAACTGTGTTAATACTGGATTTCATTTTAAAGAGTGAAGATAATAAAGAAAACAAATTTGCCTGGCATTGTTTTTTCCTTCTGCCCAAGGTTTAGTCTAGTATGAACTATTAGCTTACATTTACTGCTTGGCAGTTCAGTATGTGTTGATCATCAGATCTGTGAGATTCACCTATGCAGGTTGACACTTTTCATAGTGCTAGTCATATTTAATTAAAATGATGTGTGTGTTAAATAACATGGCTGAGGAGCTGCAAAGCTGTGCTGATCTAATGAATTATTCAGTTAGTCTCTATGGACCAGATATTAAAAATATCAGGCATCTAGCATGGGACTTTCCCTTCATGGAGTTTTTATTATGTTGAAATAAGTCTGGATATTCATGTCAGGAGCCTAAATAGCAAGAGTAGTTGCCCTTCATATGCCTGACACACCAGTGTTCATCAGAGTGATCCCTTTCCAGGTTTTCCCAGTAGTTGCTTTCAATACTTTATTATTTTTTGATTGTTTATAACAAAGGCAGATTTTTTAAAAATACAGTCAGCATCTCAGAGAAATGTCTCTAATGTCTGCAGTAATAAATTCGGTAGCTAAATATCTTGTATAGTAACTAGGTAATACTTACACTTTTTGAGATTTCTAAGACAGTCTGTTAAACTGGGAACTGGTTTATCTGAAAGCTATATAATCCTTCCACATGTTCTTTTCCTCTTAATAACAACTACCCAAATAATTTGGATATATTTTAACTTTTGAAATAGATCAATAGTCCTGACCTGTTTGCCTGAAGTAAAGGCATTTTCTTCGTATTTATACACAAGTTTTCGCTATGTGTATATGTGTGTAATGCATTAAAAGCCTTCAATGCCATCAGTATTTCTTGCATTTTCTTTCCAAAGGTTTGTCTTGTCACTTCTTATGTCCAGATCCATATATGTATATTTAATAGTCTGATTGAGCTATGTTTTGTAACTACTCAGTGTGTTAATCAACACTTCTTCCTACACTTCTGCTGACTTCATGTGTACCTTTATCTGTTATATCAGGAAGTAAGTTCCCCTGAACTTGAATGAGCGTTGCCAGATATGGAGGTTAATTTTTGTGCTCTCCGAGATAATGTGGGTTCAACTACATAGCTCTTATATAGGTGGTTGATGAAGCCATTTATTTCCATAAACCCTTGTATTTCCACATACAGCTGACCTGTATGCATTCAGGGAGCATTTTGGAATGTTTGTGTTTTGATTTGTGCTTAGTTAAAGTATTTCTGATAGTTAAGAGGAATCAACAACCCATTTCTGTTGTTCCCACTGAGGCAAACAACAGTAATGGAAGTGAATAAAGATTAAGTAATTGTGTTAGTTATTTATTGTATATTAGCTTCATTATTGTCTCGAAGTGTAATTTTGTCTTATTTCTCCCAGAACTATTGTATTTGAAACATTATTATTTTGATGTGTATGCTTGCCTCTCTTACTGTGTTAGTTAGCTCTGTAAATTTATAAGAGCAAATGAAGGCCTGGAAAATTTCTGCTGACTGTTAGTGGGCTAATGATTCTTTGTCTAGGTAGCTCAAGTAATACTGTTTGGTGGAGCAAGATCATTGATACTTAACTCTGTCCTTGGTTGTTGCAATTGTTTGTATAGATACTTTAAAAATCATGTATCTCTTTCTATAGGCAAATTGTTTTCCCTGTCTTTCTCGTCTTTTCTCTGTTCTCTAACAAACATGACCTCTAAAATCAATGTTCATTACACGTGATTTCCCTGTCAATTTTCTAAATCCGTATCTAGAAAAAAAAATAAATCAGAAAAAGTTTAGAGTGATGGACAGGTATGATACTTATAATAGACTGCATTGCCTGATGCATTAGCAAATAATAGCTAACAGAGACAAAATCTCCTTTTTCATTTATAATGAGATGTGACTTGTAGCAATTTTGCTGATAATTACTGTAACTGGCAATATGGAGTAGTTGGGAGACCTCTGAAAATGCACATTTTCTATCCTTTTATGTGGCAAATGTAGTTCCTATGAATTGGGTTCAAGAGTGTAACAGCTGTGGTATCTGGCTGTCTAGTGAATTGGCTGGATTTCCCACAGTAGGATTTCACATTTTTAGCACCCACTCATTTTCCAGTCTCATTTTCCAAGCTAGTTCACTCAGCATTTGGAGAAGGCTATCATAATAAAGCAGTGTTCCCATCTGTTGGTCGTGGCTTGTTTAATAAGCAGTTGATGTCAATTCATCTATGCTTGCATCTGTTCCTTACTGCAGCTGTGTGTGGTTAAGGGCTCCCCAACAGCTTCCAGATTTAGCTTTTGCTTGTCTCTTTTGTTTGGTACAGCTTGGATGGAACCACTCTCTCCTCTCAGCATTGTCAGCTAATGGGAAGAGGAAAGGGTGCTAAACTTTCTATTTCTTTCCCTGTAAAGAATGAAACATGGAGACAGACAAGGAAAGAAAGTGTCATTGGTGTTGAAGGAATGCGTTGGGGTATCTGAATGCGGAGAGAAAGGGCAGTTCAGTCCAGATCCTGGAAGCAAGACCAGAATGGGTTATTTCAACATCTTGGGAAGATACACAGAGAGCATGTGCACCAGCTAAAGAAAATAAACAGTTTGTGAATTGTATGTTTTGGGGAACAATCATTTAACAGTGCATCTTTCATTTTACTCAGGGAAACAGTATAGCCACAGTACCTTTCAGTATATCAGTCTGGCAATGTTTTTGTACTGCAGACAGACAGGATACAGTCAAGAAATTTCCTGACCCTCACACAGGTGAACTCCAAATTCCTGTCTCTTAGGGTGCTGAAGAAGAGTCAGAATGCTCCTTTTGTGTGTCTAAGTGCTGACAATGTGCATGTTTAAGACAATTTTCAAAGGCACACTTTTCGTTTATAACCACAACTTCAGAGTTTCAGTGGTAGCTATGGATGACGGTCTCTCCCAAATCTTGTACTCTTTATGTACTCAGTCTGTGCTGTTGCTTCCTCACCATGTATCTTTATTCTTCAGATGCCTCCCACAGTTTTGTTTTGTACTGCACAAGTGTTTCTTATACAATCACTGAAAACAAAAAAATCCCCCGTAAAGAAATATATGAAGCAGAAGAGAGTAAACACTTTTACTTTGTTTTCTTCCTATTTTATTGTCTTTCATTTTTCATCCAGCATCTGGTTGTGATTGTTATTGTTTTGTGCCAGGAGGGTGCCTGGTAGTTGGTGTCATTTTTAGTCATTTATTATGACTATAAAAAGTGACTTTTCAGTGACACAAATAGAAAACCAGAGAAGATAAGCATGGTTATACTGGACAGACAAAAGTCCATGTAGACTGGCCCTGTTGCCAGAAGAGGAAGAGTAAGAACAAAGTCTGGCCTGTGATTAACAACATCTACAAGCATAGAAAATGAGAATACTTAAAAATACCTAAAAAGCAGACTGGTTTGAACTCATGGGAATGAAAGCAGAACAGAAAGTAGTGAAAAGCACCTTTACACAGAACTGCTATTCTGTTGATGTAGTCGTGGAGTTATTTGTTGCATGATAAATTTCAGGGGGTGTTTGAACTGTTACATCCAAGCTCATGGTGGGTCAGTGTGTTCTCTCACTAAAGAGTACTTGTTCTCTCCTAGCATCTTCATTCTCCATTTCATCACCCTGGCGTTCATCGAGGTGTCAAACTCTGCAGTCGCCAAGAGCTTCAACTCCCAGCTCACTTAAGTCTCGCTGTTGCTTGCACAGTCCATCTGCAGAAAATTCTCCAGAGCCTTGTAAAAGTAACATCTCCAGGATTGTTAGGGTCAACATGAAGCAGTGAGGATTGGCAAGCCAGCCTCAGCACCACTGCATGGAGTACAGGAAGCCACGTTAAAGGGTGCGCGATGAAGGAGCTTGGGAGGAACGAATGAGGCTGCAGATACGAAAGATTTTTAGCAGCTGTAACTGTGAAATTCTACTCTTTGAATCAAAAATAAACTTATTAATTAATAATAAATTATGATTTTTCAGACATACTTCGGATGCATGAAAGAGAAACAGCATCAGAGGTTCAGCTGTGCTGCTTACCCAGTTGTCCACTGTTGCTGACTTTTATGTGTATCTGTCCTAAAGCTTTTCCACTGTTAGGGACTGTCTTGTGAGAACACAGTTGAGGTGCTTTTCCCTTGAAAACTAACATCTCAGTAACACAGACGTAGACCGAGGGCTGAATTCTTCTCAGTGTTGTTTGCTATAAAGTGAGTGCTACTCTGAAGGCAAAGGAATTGCTTCAGTATTACAGCATTATACATGAAAGCAGGATATTTAGGAGTGTCTCTGTTCCTAGATCCCAAATAATTGATAGATGACTGAACCCAGTAAAAAAACCTCCAAAAAACAAGTAAAGATTAATTTTCTCTATCCAGCAAATGTCATGTGATATTCTGATTTGATTTTACAGATGTAGGAAGGTCACATCTGATTTATGGCAAAGCTGGTAGAGACTCTCTCGGGGCCAGTGTGGAGACAGCACCTGGAGCTGCTTGTGGTGCTTATTACCAGATCTCAAGAAGCCACTCGGAGAAGGAGGTGTCATGTTATTTTCAGATTAATGTGTGTCCCCTGCTGTAGGAGAACTAAAAGTACCATACTAAATACCCTGCTTCTGTTGATTTTTTGGCTGTGCTTCTATATACAAGCACACTGAAAATCTCAAACCCCACTCTTTGCTTCACATTTTTAACAGCGATTAATACAAAATGAGAATAGCCTGGCGCAATCATTTAGGAGAGAGTATAAAAAAAATGTATTTCTGTTGTCAGTGGAGGCAAACAGAGTCTTTGAGGATACATTTCTCTCTCTTCCTTCAGGCATATTTCAGATGGCTACTTTAGGCAGCTAGTTCAGATGTACAGTTGGCCAGGAAAATCCTGTACACTGTCTATGAAGATATTTCTCAGAAGAACATTGACCTGCCAGTTTTGGGGAAATTCTGAGGTTTTGAGATCCGTTTCTGTTGCAGTTTGGAGCACACATACATACAACAAACCCCAACAAAGTAAAACCCCAAACCCCAGAGTTTTTTGTTTAGTAAAGGAGAATTATAGTTTGTATAGCCAAAATGACTTGAAGCCAAGATACTTCAGTGGAGATATGAGAGTGTTGAAATTTCTGCCTGTCCTGACTCAGGGAAGACTCAAACCTGGGAAAAACTGTAATTCTGAAATGGTCTATCCTGAAGTTCCAGTTCACATCTTCATGTTACCTTCTGTTCTGCAGGTCAGGCTCCTTACTCCATCATGTCTTGGAGTTTTCTCTTGGAGAATAGAGCTGACACACACATGGAGTCCTTGGTTTTAGGGAGTCACTGAGGATTTTTTTACACATTAGAAAGATTGGAAGTGTTATCAATAATATAACTATACCTAGTACAGGACAGCTAGAGAGAAATATTTCTACTGTGGATAAGAACATTTTTGTTTTCTGAAGGAAATGGCACTACCAATAGATGGAAAAGCCCTGTGCATGGCTGTATAAAAAATATCTAAATGAAAAGTTTAGATATCTGTTTTATTCTCAAGAATGACTTTCAATCACACAGATTTTAGAATTTACCTGCTCACATTTTTTGCAGAAGATGTGTCTCAAGCAGACTTAATTCATCATAGACATGATCATCTCATCTATGTCATCTGTGATTACTGTGTATTTGAGACTGACTCTGTGCAATTCCAAGTACATGAACAAAATGGAGTGTAGGCCAATTTTGTATGTACATACTGTTCAGTGCAGATGGATTGTACGCCACCCCACAGTGACAAAGACTGGGATCCCCCTGAAATAAATGGCTCAAGAAACTTAGTATTCCGCTACATGCAATACAAATTTGGGAGAAATACGAAATGTTAATGAAGAGCAGGATTAAAACTGGCAGCACAGGTAGTCTGAATGGTTAATTCTTCTTCTGCATAAAGTGTGGTCATCAATCACTGTTGGTTATTTAGACAAGTTACATTTAAAAACTGATTTATTATAGAAATATGGATGTTGATGGATGAGTTTCCTTTTCACTTGTTATTAAGAATCCATTTCACTGTTCCTTTCTGGGTGTGCTGTCTGACCTCAAAAAGCACCTGTCATGGGGTAACACGGTAATTTTCCCAACTGTGGACCACAAGACCTTTTTCCTGCCTGAGTTTGGTTAAATGTTTTGTTGCATTGCTTTGTATTAAGCCTGGAAACTGTCAGTATGGTTTATTCTCTTCATTTAAACGTTCCTGTTGGTCCATTTGCACAAAGTGGGCTCTGTCCTGAGTTCCACACTCTGGTGCAGATGTACAGGAGCTTATGTTTTTATATGCTTGTTTCTCTCCTCCATCTGTTTTAAAGAGACAAGTAGTGTTATGATGATCTATCAACAAGATGAATTTTGCAATTAGATTTGCATACGTCTGAGCTTGACCAGGAAGGTCTAATTTCAGATTCTGTCAATAGAGCACAACCTGATCATCAAAAATCTGGGTTGCTGCTTTATAGCACTGCCTCATACAAAGATGGCAGTGGTGGGGTTTGGGTTGCAAAGACTGTGATTAGACTCCTTCTTTGTGATTCTTGGCCAGTGACAAAGATAACACTTTTCCTATTTGATAAAGAGAAATAACCTACACAGCAACAACAAACAAACACCACACCCCACACTCCTCCCCCCAAAAAAAAGGAACAGAAAAGAATATTCACCCCCACCTGTATTTACCATTCTGGATTAAACTCTAGATCCAGGGGTTGGGACTCAGCCCCTTGTACTCAGCATTGCATGAAAGGCATAGGGAGAGAACACCTCTTCAATGTCCTATTGGTAGTGTGGTGATGAAACTGTCAGGGTCCAAGGAAAGTAAGGATAAAAGGGGAAATGAGAGTCAAGGCTTTTATGAGACAAACTGTTAAAACTGCAGGAAGTGGAAAAGTGTTTGAGAATGAATTCCTTTAGGAAGTCATCAGTAACCTCCTACTCAGCTGTGAAACCATGAAATCAGAGCAATGTCCTATCTTCCAAGAACAAGGGCAGCTTCATGGAAGTTTGTATGGGAAACTTTGACTCAATCTGCACAAGTATGCGAAGGACCTTTTCCTCCATATCTGTTTCCTTGCTTGCCTAGGCAAGTGAGAACACTGCTTCCCTTGGCTGCTGAATAAATACAGCTGAGCTCCCAAGGCTCAGTCCTTTGATAAACAATGCTGTGAGAGATCCAATAACTCTTCTTAATCACACATCCACATGGCTCTGAGTGGATCTGGGGCCAACTGTAACCCTCTGCCATTGATAAAATGAGGGTGTTGGCATCAAAGCTGAGGTTTTCCCCCCAGCTGTGAGGTGCTTCTCCTGGGAGGAGGGTGTGCTCGGCAGAAAAGGGTGCAGGCTTATGTTGAGTGCTCCTGAAAATCAAGCAGTTAGCGATGCCAGTCCTCCTCACACTGGCCCTGGAACAAATGCTGTCCCAACCCAACTTACAAGATGAAGTTTGCTGATGAAGCCTTGCTGCTTCTGCAAAGACACACCTCAGCCCGGCTTAGTAGTGCCCGGGTTCCAATTTAATGAAAACATGCTGGAAGGCAAATCTGTATGAGGAATGATTTCAGTATATTCTAAGCTCAGTCTTCTAATTACAGGGCTGTAAGAAAAGATCAGAAGGAAGCAAATACAAACACATCTGTGGCCTAAGCTGAACAGCAGTTCTTTTTGCCCAGTTCTTCTACTCCAACCAGCTCTTAAGGTTAGGGCCTCAGCACTGGCAGGGTCACCCCTTCCTCTGAAAGTTGCCCCATGTCCCAGTCCTTAGCAGCTTTAGAAGAGGTAATTGTCCATCTCCAATGGCATTCCCTGCTCCAGACAGTTTCCCCCACCGATAACGCAGAGCTGAGCATTGTGCCTCTCTGCCTCCCTCTTTTCCACATGATCTTTAGCTGCCTGAGGCTTTTGGGGAAAGGATGTTGGGAAATTCGGCACACAGGCTTGGACATGTAGTCACAGCTACCTGCATGCACTGATCTTGAGCTCAGATTTGCGACCGTAAGCTGAGTTTTTGCTATGTCAGACAGTGATGAGGAGACTGGAGATCCCTTCACACCTCATCATTGTTTTATGTTGTTTATCTAGAGCAGAGACGAAAGTTCAAAGAGGGATGGAGATTTAGCTCAGAAAATGCCATAGTTTTCAGGGAAGCTGATGAGACAGGAACATTTTAGAACTTTTTCTCAGACTACTCATATATTTTTCCTCTGGAAATAGCCTTTCATCTGTTGAGACATGGTTATGGACAGATATATAAGATTTTTCAGGCAACCACTGTATGGTTCAGCATAAAAAGAGGTATGGTGATGTATTACAGGCCCTCATTTGCCAAGGTGCTCTTTTTTTTTAATTCCTAGAGCTTGCCTTTGATCTCATTGACGCATTTATTCCGCAGCACCTGAGTGGTTCTTCTGTGACATTGTGTTAGGACTATTGTTCTCATTTTCAGTAGTTAAAAAAAATAATTAATGTAATTGAATTTTACAAGAGTGGTCAAGACAGGATTAGATGCAAGGCCTTTGATTTTAGGGCTGTGGCTGATTAATTCCCCTGAGATAATTTGTGAGTTCCAGGCTCAGCTGAGCAAAAAAGCTCAGGGCTACCCTAAACAGTCTGGCAGATCTTCCCTGGTTTTGCTGTAAAGATACAGAACAGACATTCAAAACTGCAGCAAGGTTTGTTCCCAGGAGCTCACAAGCTCCAGCCAAGCTCTCCCTAGTTCTGGAATGTATCTTGAGTTCACAGCATGGCACATGTGAGTTCACATATAGGTTACCATATTTTTGCCTCTCCTTTTAAACTTTTCCAGGCAGATTTCTATTCCTGTAAACAGCTTTGTCAGTCCCCACATTAATCAGCCCTGTTGAGAAGCAGCCTGCACTAGTTTAAAATCCACCTTTCACTGCTAGAGCTACACTGCTGCTAGTAGGCTCAGGGTTAAAGCAGAGCTTGGGTGCTTGTGCTTGAAAACAAAATCTGGGACAGCAGTAAGTAATAAAGATTTGGGGATGATGACTTTTCTAGCTCAGCATTCTCCTCAGATTAAATCACTAACATTACATCCTCCTTGGACTGCCCTGTTAGGACCTCCTTGAAGCCACAGCCGGTGCAGTACGTGCTGCCACAGTGCCCGTGCCTCTCCTGCACTCCGGCTCCTGCACTGCTGGAGCTGGTGCAGGGTCTGGCCCTTCAGGCCTGGGAGCGTGTGTCTCCCTGCTTGCTGAGATGTAGTGGGACTGTGTTTGCTAGGAACACGAAGGGGGATTTCTGGGGGAAGACAGCCTCCTTATGTGCCAGCAATTCATAGAATTACCATGTCCCTATGCTCTTTCTGATACAAGGTACTGTGAATCTACTCACTTTTCATGGCTGAAATGGAAACCCAAGATACTAAGAAATGTGCGTGAGGAGCGAATTCAGGCAATGTAGTGAATATAGATGGGAAATACAGTGGAAACATTTTTGTTTTTTTTCTACTATACTTCACATTTTTCACCCTGTCTGCCTGTCTGCAGAGCCCTGCTTTGTTCTGAAAGTCTTTCCACACGTACTGCATTCATTTACCACCCACAGATGCTGCCTGTTTATTCTTTTCTGCTGTTTTCATTGATCTAACATTGAAAGTCACCTTGAACTAAAAGAGCTTAGCCCTTGCTAGGCATGAAAAGTATTAAAAATATAAATGTAAGCATACAAAATACAGAGACTAGGCACTAGGCAAGTTTTTGTAGGGATGGCTGTTAAAGGAAGTCATGGATACAGAATCTGAGTTGTCCATAAAAAGGCAAGGTGACTAGTTATCTATTAATAGATAACTCACAGAATGGTGGCAGACTAGACATCAAGGCAGGGTGTGTTATACTTTTCAGTATTTATCTTGGTCCATTTCTTCCTGAACAGAAGCATATTTTGGGACTTAATGACCATTTTTTATTTACATCATAAGAGATGACAGGGGATCAGTTTGTCATTTGTCTGTGGATAAATTATAAGAGGTACGGAAAATAGAGGAGAAAAAATCTTCCAGAAGAAGATTCCTGCCAGGGTTTACCATCAACCTTTCTTTTATGCAGCTGCTTTACAAAGATGAAGAAAACTCAGACCTTTCCTTGGCAAACAAGAGGCAGCACTTCAGCCTAACAGCTTGGCATTGAGTGCTTAAATATTTTTTGCACATGAATTTAAAAATATGTTTCCAGACAATTACGCTGTGAGTACGCCTGCCGTGCTGGCAGCTGAGTGCTGGCCTGTTTGTTCCCTTAATTAAATAGATAACTAAATGCTTTCAGCCACGTTAGTGTTGGCTGGGACGAGTGATGCTGTGCTTGCTGGTCCTTTCAGCTCTGCCAGCCCTCATGGTCAGAGAGCAGCTACATGCTGTCACTCTGTGTTGTCATCCTGAGCACAAAAGCTACACAGACTTCCTTTGTGTCTTCCAGGACAAAAATTAATTTTCTTTGCCTCTTCTTTCTGATTTTCTTACCGTGGAATCTTTAGTTTAATTGTGGCTGTAAAAGCAGCAGGAGACTGCAGATTTTAACTCCACAGAGAAATGGGTTACACTGAAAAGCTTAAGAGGATGTGCTTTTTCAGTGGCACAGAGCAGAGCCCCATCATTTTTCGTAGTTGATGGGAATTTTGGGAATCCTTTCTCCCATAAATGTGTGGACATTTCATGCAGGGTCCACCAAGAGAAACTTTCCTAGTGACAAACTGATGGCTGACTAGTAACTTGTGATCTTTATCTCTCCCTTTTCCAAGCCTACCCGCCTTGTATTGCTTAAAAATAGATCAATGCATTCAAATGACCAGTCTGACCAGTTTCACCATTACCTATAAAATCTGGCTGCAACAGCCTTGAAGTTCACAGCATGCCAAAGCACTGAACACAGTATTCCTCTCCTCCCACCAGCAACAGTGTCTCCCATTGAAACTTTTGTTCTGCATTTATGTGACCTTGTGTGTATGTGGTTTGTAGGTGCTTCAGCAAGCACTTTTTAACCTCAGAGAAGTCAGGGAGAAGCTGAGAGGTCAAGTCCATTCCCACACAGAAACTGGCGAAGAGAGATCTCAGAATGCATTGGCTCCTGTGAAGTAGGTAATAGTAAAGGAAGTTTTAGTATACACTGTACCTACATGCACATCTGTTGCTGGTTTGAATTTTTTTCCCCCTTGAATTAGACTACAAGCACTTCTACAAGGGCCTGGGTCTTCTTATGAGCTGTGTAATGCTTACTGTTCTGATCTGGCACTGCTGTTTTGCTCTTTCCAGCAGTGGCCCAAGGAGGGGGTTGTTGTTACATTCACTCCAGACACCACCGTACATGACTTCATTCCTATAGTATTCACCTGGTACTTACAGCTATAGAATACTTTAAAAATGTGTCTTATTTGTGACCTTCATGGGGTTTTATGAACTAAAAGGTACAAAGAAAGATAGCCAAGCCTGTGGTAAGGTCCACGCTTGACAATTTTCACTTGAGAGTTGAAATCTAAATGCAAGCACTTGCTGAGGAGTATGGGTATGTCAAGGATACAGATTCAACATCAAACTGAATGGAGAGGGAGCAAAATCCCATGATTCAGGATGTAGATGTGATACTCATGGATACTGTAGCCACAAATATGGTTCCTGAGCAAGCCTAAATAAATTAAGGGACTTTAAATAATCTCTATTTTTCTTTCTCTTCATGCTCACTGAATCTAAACAAACGGGATGAAAAGCAGCTGACCAAACACATCAGTCCAAGGCTATCCGAGATGCCCAAGGATCTCCAAGATACCTGACTCAGGATGTCATATATGAGATAAGACTTACGAAAGACTCATTTGGTCTGGCTGCTGGATACTGGGTGAGATAATCCACTGCACCTAAAATAGCACCAAGCCTCATCAGTTAAGT
Organism: Myiotriccus ornatus; assembly: GCA_036023395.1. Taxonomy (NCBI): domain Eukaryota; kingdom Metazoa; phylum Chordata; class Aves; order Passeriformes; family Tyrannidae; genus Myiotriccus; species Myiotriccus ornatus. The sequence goes on along the minus strand of JAYRBT010000001.1, from coordinate 85,901,602 downwards.
CATTCCCCAGGTGCGTATTGCAGGAGAGGCTTAGGTTTGTCCATTTACATCCATTACCATTTATATCTGCTTAATTGTGGGAAGAGGGGAAGAAATCATTCTGCCATTAAAAAACTGCAGACAAGAAAGGCAAATCTACTGATACCAAGGCATGCCATAAAAACTCCCCAAACCTCTAATTAAAAATACTTTCTGAGCTCCTACCCAGAAAGTCATCAAAAGAACAATTATCCAATCTGCAAGGTGCATTAAAAATCATTCAACTCTACAAATCAGTCGTAAATGACATAAAAATAAGGGGGCCAGCCTCTCAGATGACAAAGGACAGGATGAGAGCAAATGGCCTCAAGTTGTGTCAGGAAAGGTTCAGATTAGAAATTATGAAAAATTCCTTCACTGAAAGGGTTGTCAAGCACAGAAACAGGCTGCTCTGGAAAGTGGTGAAGTCACCATCCCTGGAGGTATTTAAAAGATGTGGAGATGTGGCATTTGAGGACACGGTTTAGTGGTGAACTTGGAAGTGTTAGGTTAATGGTTAGACTTGATGATCTTAAAGATCTTTTCCAACCAAACTATTCTAAGCTTCTATGATTCTAAGAGGAGTTTGTCTGCAATTCTTTTTTTTTTTTGTTTGTAATTCTTTTTTGTTTGTTTGTTTACTCTGCTCTTGAAGGTGAGTCGATGGGCAGGTTCCTCAGTGCCATTTACACTGAGACACAGCTGTACTTACCAGCACCTGACTTTTTTGTTGTGAATTGTAGTAAACAGGACTTGTTCCATATTGTGAACTCAAATTTTCCTTTAAACTAACACTCTCTATTGTTCACTCCTGCATATTATGCATAAACAAAATGTAGCCAAGATTAAAGTGACTGCTGACTGACTTCTGTGTGGTACAGAAATTTCTAGAGTATTGTCCTAATTTTAGTTTTGTTATTCTTTGAAATGAGTACAGCAGTAATTTAGTTACCTGACCTACCCTGTACATCTTTCAGAAAAAGCAACATTCAGCAGTGTCACTTTCCAATAGTTTTGGTGTAGTATACATCTTTGGGATTTATTTTTGAAAATATCTGTGATTCCTGCAGTGCCAAGAATGGCCTGCTCACACTTCGATGTTGTTGAATATTGGGGCTTTACTTTAGCAATCAGAAGTTTGTGAAGTTGATTTTTCTTATTTTTTTATGGTGTATTTTTATTTGACATAGTTATGAATGTTGAATGGAGTTTCCTTGTGAATGGTGATTGCTCATATTTCAAAGTTTGAATTTTAGAGAAGACATTCCTCTTCTTTTCTGTGTTTTAAGAGCCTACATGAATGAGTTATCAGACTCAGAATTGCCATGCAAACCAGACATCTGGCTTGCCTACCTGTAATTACAGAGGCATTACATGGCACATGCCGTGCCATTCACTGGCTGTTTATGTAGTGATCAGTCCATGGTTTGAGGATAAGGACAAGGCAAATGAAATAGCCCTAGAATGAAATATTATTTATCTCTGGAAGAAGGGTGCTAAAGCCAAAAAGACTCTTACTTCTTCTCTAGAAAGGACAGATATACGGCGATGTAAAAGGCAGAAGAAACTGCTGAGCTCTTCTTCCCAGTGTTTCAGTAGCATCACACAAGTGTCTGAGGCTCAGTTTTAGTCTCCCTATTTCTGCATAAAAACACCTAGCACATTATGCTTTCCAGCAATCCCCACCTCCCATGGCAAGAAAAGGATTTAAGGATAACCTAACTTTAGGATTGCTGCTTTCTAGGGTCATGAAACTTGTCCTTCAGGGCTCTTCTTCATACTTAAGATAATAAATAAGGAGCTTATCTCAGTGAATATACTCTGCCGAAACATTCCTTCCCCTCTAACCATTGCCAGCATCAAATCAGCCAGTACTTTTTGTTCTGTGCATAGGCAGGTGCAAGCATTAAGTCTTATCAGCCACTCAGGATTTAGCAGGGTAATCTCGTGTGTTCTTCTGTATTACTGCCAACTTCTGAAACTTCTTCCAAAACCTCTCTGGATTTGTCTCTAGCCCTCAGGAAAACCACTCAGATTTTTCCCTGAGTTTCCTCTATGGTGAAAAGAAGAGGCATCATTCTGGGAAATTCCTTTCCCAATGGCAACTGTTCTGCCATTTCTCATTTGACTTTCCAAGTGGCATCAGAAGGTTAGTTGCAATCTCTTTGCAGGCTGCTAATCCAGAGTGCTGAATTACAGTGCCTTGCTGTCCTTCTGAATATGACATTAAGCTGTCAATAAACAGAATAGTGTTCATAGGTGCTACAAAGACATTAACAGAGACATATTGGTACCATTGCCTTGGGCCCCACTGAAATAGCTGTAACACCCCCAAGGCAATTCCACAGGCTTACTCAGGGCGAGAGGCACAGCTTCAAGCTGCTTCCTCTTGTCCTATCACTTGTTACCTGGGAGAAGAGGCAGACCTCCCACCTGGCTACTACCTCCTTTCAGGTAGTTGTAGAGGGAGATAAGGTCTCCCCTGAGCTTCCTCTTCTCCGGACTCAACAACCCCAACTCCCTCAGCCACTCCTCTTAAGTCCTCCTCATTCCTCATGCACTGGCAGCATCAACTTTGGAATTTAGTTTTTGTTGATAGTTACTGCCCTGGAGGGTCTTTAACCATTGCATTAGACTTTTAAGTATGGTGTTAGTTTGATGAACTAAAACTCCCATTGGTATGGAATTAGGACAAGCTGGCCTGAAACCAGGATGATTTCACTGTCTGGAGGAATATATGCATTCTGGTTAGTTATGATGGGCTATACCAGTCCATGGTAAGTTATCTTGTCTTAACCATGTGTGTGTGTGAGTTAAGAGTTAGGGCATAGGTAGCCTAAGAGTTAGGGCATAGGTAGCCTAGTGCTCACACTACTAAAGAAGGTATCTGCCCCAAAGAGATACAAGAGTCATCTGACAAGAACCTGTTTCTCACACCAAGACTGCAGCAAGAGCCAGTAATGTGCTCAGTTCAGGTACATCAGCGAGGGAGTGCATTGATCACTGACCCCACCTCTCAGACAGCTTGTTTGTTCAGTGCTTGTGTACAGAATGTACTCACTGGAACAGATTTCCAGTGTCTTTGCTGTCTGTGATCATCTTGATATTGCAGGGACAACAGTTCCCACCTGTCCTTTGCCAAGTGATATTTGTTTTTAAATTTTATTTCAGCACTTTACCTTTGCCTTATCTAAACTGTGTGAAAAAATAAAGACATTGAACAGTGCCAGGTAAATGAAGACTGATGAGGACACAGTGCTCTACTGAAATATTGAGCTTTCTGTCACATTTTCAGATGTTGGCTTTTTATGACTATTCTAACACTCTTATTAGTGAGACATATTTTACACCTTGAGCCTTGCATACTGTAAATGGAAATAAATCGTGTTGGCTAAAATAATTCCAAGGCAAAAGCATAGAATGGTTTGGATTAGAAGGGGCCTTACAGATCATCTAGTTCCAAAATGAAGAGGACAGGATTTTTTTCTCCTCTCTTTACCCAGTGGTTGAGGTAAGTCACTGCTTTCTCCTCAAAGTGTTGTTGAAATGAGGGTCAGAACAGGGGCACTTGGAGCTCCTAGCTTCCAGTAGCCCTCCTATACACTTTTTTTAGTTCTTTAATTTCGTTAGTTCTAAGTTTACAACTTGAGACAGTGCTTACAGACAGCAGTTAGAGACCTACCACTCATCATTTGTCTCCTGTACCTCAGAAGTACCAGAGTCTGAGCAAGTTGTTGTTAGATCCAAGTAAAAATATTTCTGAGATCATGAAAGAGAAATCTTTAATCTGTGATTACCAACATTTGGCTGCAGCCTGTCAGCTGCAGGTTTCCTCAGACTCATTAGTGAGGCCCAGCCATGGCAGCAACTGCCATCGTAAAGCACAACAAGAAAGGCTTTTAAGCCCCAATTTATATTTCACATAAGTGTCTCTCTTTCCTGTGCCTACTGCTAATTCACTATCATTATGTAGCTGGAAATGTCAATTTATTCTGTTTGGAGTAGCTGGGCTGTATCCCTATCAGTGCCTCAGGCCTGACTGGCATTTGCTAAAATTCCCCTAGAGACAGCGGGATAGTTTTAGTTTCACTAAGAGATAGGATTGTCCTGAGAACCAACATAAAAAAATAAGTGCTCTTGTGTATACTTATTATCCCAAGCTAGTCACCTGGGAAATATTAACAAGGCTGCCTTTGCAACCGTGTTTGTTTGAATAAAGCAGGATGAAGATTCACAGGAAAATCTCCACAGCTCCCTGAGCATCTCTAGTGCTTTTGCACGCTCAGCGAGCCTATGTCTTCAGGCAGTCTGACTCACACAAGATGGTAAGTGAACTCAAAGGTAGGCTTGCAGTCAGCAGGAATTTCCACATCTCTCCTAGGCCAGGAGCCAGTGTACCTGCGGATGGATGACCACGTGCTCCCCATCCCTCGGGGCTCTCTTCTGGCAGAGAACGGGCCAGGGGCGCGTACCGGGTTTTCTGAGAGAGGCTCTGTCTGTGAGCTGCGGTGCAACATAACTCACAGAGCTTTGTGCTCCCCGGGGCAGCAGGCAGGAAGGTTCCTTATCGGTCTATGTCTTGGTCTGCTCCTATGCAAATGCCTCTATTTGCCATGTCAGGAACACCAAACACTATTAGAGGCTTTCAGTTCGTCCTTTGGAAAGTTTGACCTGTAATGGCTTGTGCCATGATCTCACTTGGAAAAACAACTGGCTTTAGGAGAATGCTGAGGCTCTTGTATATATATCAAGGATCCAATCCTGTTACATCAAAATATGTGGGATGATTTTCACTGATTTCAAAGGGATGCAGCAGCTGCTGTGCATTCAGCATTTATTTTTATTCAAGGCCAGGGAAAGCTCATTCATTTTGGTTAAAAAAAAGAATTGCAGAGTCGAAAAGAATTGCAGAGTCCTATCCTTTCCCATTACTATACCTCCCCTGCAATGGTGCAGATTAAAGTAAAAGAAATAGAGCTCACTCACTTATAATTAGGACACCTTGGAGATTACAGGGCAGAACACTAAACAGGTATGTATGCTCTTTCGCTTTTATTTGTCAGGACATCTCTGGCTCTAATGGGGCTAGTTTATGAAAATGGCTTCGCCAGGTTCAGTTTTCTACATTAGTCAGTTCCTTGCAGGATCAGGATGGTTCATAAGTGTGAAAATACCTGTGATGTGGATTTCACATGCCCCACTTGGACATTTCTATTCCTTGTTTTTATTTATTCTGTCCTTTGGATGTTTTTGTCTTGCATTTGCATGTGTGAACTGCACGGTTTTGTTCAGTGAAGCTCCCATTTCACAGATCCTCTCCAAATCACAACTCATGCTGTTCATATGAGAATGGCTTTTTAAGGCAGAACAAATCAGTGTTTCTCTTGGGAAGGAAACCAAATGAGCTTTTCTTAGGTTGGCAATTCAGTCCAATTGTTTCACTAATCTTTTGTTCATTTAATTCATTTAATTCATTTGGAGTGGAACAATCAGAAGAAACAGGTCAGAGCTATAATGCAAACAGGAAATTACGATTTCTCAATCTGAGGAAAATGAGATTTTAGAACCCATTTCTTTATTTTTTTATTTATTTCTGAAGCCTTGTTCTTTTATCGTGCATCCTGGCAGTGCTTTATTGCAGAGCACAGCAGCCTTGAGAGAACTATTAGAATAACATCAATGCCCACCACAACAGAACTGTGCGACCAAAGCCACAGGTACTGCAAATAAGCTCAACTCTATTGTTTGCATGGGACCAGTTTAGAGTAACTAAGAACTTGCTGTTCACTGGAGGGACAGGATGAGGTTTCACTCTTTGAACAACATAATTACATAGAAATATAGAATATCCTGAGCTGGAAGGAACCAGTGTGGATCACTAAAGTCCAACTCCTGACCACACACAGGACGATGCCAAGAATCACACCATGTGCCTGAGAGCATTGTCCAAATGCTTCTTGAACTCTGGTGCTGTGACCACTTCCCTGGGCAGCCTATTTCAGTGCCCAACCACCCTCTGGATGCAGAACCTTTTCCCAGTATCTAATCTGAATGTCAGCTTCAGGCCATTCCCTCGGGTCCTGTCACTGGTCAGCAGAGAGGAGAGATCGATGCCTGCCCCTCCTCTTCCCCTCATGAGGAAGTTGTAGACTGCTATGATCTCCCCTCCATTTTCTCTTCTCCAGACTGACACATATGCTTAATGACAGCATATGTTATCATCAATCACCCAAAAGATTCAGAAGGAGACTTCTAGCAGTGACACTAAACACTTACTCTTTTTTGACAATAAAGGTTGATTATGTACAGAACTTGTACTTTGGCTATTGACCATCTTTCCCACAGGGTGTGACTCTGTATTTTGGTCTGTGAGGTGTACTGCCTCTGTACTGACTGAACTACGGGGGGTTATGCTCAGATGACTAACGACATGAATTGGCCTTAAGGTGTGGAAGGACAGCTCCAACACAATGCCTGCTTCCAGCTCAGGGCCCGGCTCAGCTCAGTGAAGTCAGAGAAACTGAACACTGCATCAGTGCTCGGAGCCCAAGCCAGCAGAGAGCAGGGCGGGTTTACAGAACACAGGTCACAGTCTAGCTGGCTTTATCCTCTTTCAGATCTACTTTTTCCCTCACAGATTAGACATTCTTCAGAATGCTGTCCTGCTGCTGGATGCAGGAGGACACTGCAGTGTATCTTCCAGCAAGCGGTGAGTTTGAATGTTTCCAATCTATTATGGGCTCAGGATTTCATTCTGTGATGGACTAAGTCAAGGCTCTGAAAACTCTTATTGCAATTAACTTCTGTTTTTCCAGTGCATTTTGGGGAAGTTACTGATGTGTCATCTATCCCTTTTTTTTCCTCTTTGTTTTTCAGAGGCTACTGGAAACTCACAAGCCAGCTGGTTCTGGAGTTAAGGGGAGGCTCAGCTTGAGAGACAAACTCTGGTGGAAGAGAAAGCAGTTGGAGAAAGATAACTGTGCAAAATTATTTCTTTCTCAGAAGACTGTCAAAGTACATATTAAAAAAAGTATAAAATATGGACTCGATTGTGAATTCTTTCCATTTTGTGTCCTTTATCAATTTTAAAGGATATAACTCAAGATTATATATAAATTTTATGGTCATTTATCATTGTATTATTGTCAGTATTTCTCCAACTCGCAGGAATCTAATGAACACAATAAAATGGACCTATTTAAAGACTCCATCATGATATGAGAGGCTATTTCATTATATGCAAGTAAAGACAAATAAGACAGGCAGTGTCACAAAACAGAAAAAGGAGAAAGGGAAGGTGATTTGTCCATTTTGTCTCCTGAAAATAGTTTAAGCCACACACTACTACTAACTTACTGAAGACAAAGGTTTCCTAAGTGTATTGTTTGAAAAAAAGATTGACAGAAAGTATTCTAAGGCATATCACCTCACAAGTAATTTTCTAGTGGCTGTAAGATTACTAAAACACAGATATTCACTCTGAATTGGTGCTAGAGAGATAGAGCTCTCCCATTCTATTTTTGCAGTATCACTTCCTTCAGAGCATAACACACAAAGCACGAAGAAGTAAAACTTTCCAGGGGAGGACAAAGGAATGTAGACCCTTCATAACCCTCAAGATGTTGCAGAATGTTCCTGTAGTACCTTTTTTGTTGACCAATAAGGGGATAAAAACATTTCATCTTGGCAGGGTCTTTTGACCAGAGGTTGTGTATTGGGTCTGGCTGAGATGGAGTTAATTTTCCCTGCAGCCCATGGTGTGGACCATGGTGAGGCAGCTGTCTAGTGTCTAGTGTCTAACAAAAATTAGTTTCTAGACAGAAAGGCATTTATTATATATTACTTAGATTTTAGTATTTTCCTGGACTTTCAAAATAAAGTACGAAAGTCTAAAAGTAGGTATTGGCAGCTATGTTCTAATTTTATTGAAGTAATGATAAACTAGATATACAGTGAATTCAGACTAAAAATCTAGAAAATAGAGTTCTTGACACAATAACAAAACAAGAAAATATGAGAGAGAAGTAGATGGGCACAGCTGAACAGGGCCTTGAGACTAAGTATTAGAAGTTCATGACATGAAAGATGAAAGAGAAGAGGAAGAATATGTAGAGTGATCTGACGCTCAGGAGTTTCACTTATAAGCTGTAAATAAGCTAAAAAAGAATAAACTTAGAAAGCAAGCTATGACACAGAAGACTGTTTAATGACTAGATAGCTGAGGACCAATGTGAGAAAGATTGCAACAGAAGGAGTTGCTTTTTCTTTCTTTTTCCTCCTCTCTTTTCTAATTTGAGGTGCTAGAGCTCTGGATTTCCCCTTTCTTATTAACTATCATCTCCAGCTGAAAACTATAACGTATTTTTTGCTGAACTACAGACAGAGTGGAACAGAACTGATACCTAATTTGCTTATAAAACTACAAAATATTTTGTTGAAATTAGACATGGTAGTTCATGGTTGTGTTTTCAAGAGGTGTCTGTCTGAGACCATTAGTTTTAGGTCACTGAGATAAATCATCAGCTGAATGACTAACTATTTTGACAGATGATATCTTGAAGCTCTCAGCAGGTTGAACCTACTTGATGGCTCTCAGGGACTCTTGAGGGACTGGTTTAAGGATTGTACAAGTGAAGCAAGAACCAGACTTGGAAATAGAATTTCATAGAAATTAGGAAAATGTTGGAAAGAAACAATATTTGTTCCCTAATAAGCATGTTTTAAATTATACCTAATGATTCAGAAATTTGAAAAGGAAAATGATTTTTTTTTTCCTGGTATTCAATTCCCAGGCAACTGCTATAGAGATACTGTGAAAATGTATAGCAACTTTAACACAGTATTTTCTCCAAAATTTCTTACACCAGTACAACTGAATACTATGACAGACTTTGGAAAGTGATGCATCTGGATGTGGGCATTCATTTTTGTTGATTCAGCCTGAACCCCTTACTGTCCAGATCTGGGACCTTTTGGAAATTGCATTCAATGACATGCAGCAAAATGCAGCAGCCTTTCCTTTAGAAATGACGTGGCTTCTGCTGACATTTTCCAGCTGAAGAATCACTTCATATACAATACACATTCTTTGTTTTCAGCTTTCCTGAACCCTGTGAAAAGCAGAATCGGAGGTGAAGTTCGAGGGAATTCAAAAGCCTTGAGGGAACCTCAGCATATGAAGAGGAGGGTCAGCTCCCTCCGGGAGGTCAGGAAGTGAGGGCCAGAGCACTGAAGAAGAAACCTGTTCAGCGGTACACCGAGGAGAAACGCCTCTCATGAGGGAGATGGTGTCGGCCCCAGCAGTGAGACGGGCTGTGGGGTACCATCCATCCCCTTCGGTCCGCCTCAGGCAGGGGCGGTGCGGCAGAGCCGCGGGCAATCCGCGCCGCCCCGGCTGCCGAGGGGGACGCGCTTCCAGCCGGCAGCGGCACGTCCCCACCCGATCCCCGTTCCCCCGATCCCCGCTCCCGCCGGCCCCGCTGCCGCCCAGATGAAGGCGCCGGGGGCGGTGTGTGCGAGGGGAGGGCGGCGAGGAGCCGGCCCGGAGATCTCCTCCCGAGCGCCGCCAAGCCCCTCTGGGGACGCTGCCGAGCATCCCCGCTCTTCCCGGGCTCTCCCCTCGGCACGGCCCGCGGGGCGGCGGCTGAGGCGGCGGCGGGCTCGGTGAGCGCGGCCGGGGGGCGGCGGCGGGATCCTGCCCGGCCCACGGGGACCCTGCCCGGCCCACGGGGACCCTGCCCGGCCCACGGGGACCCTGCCCGGCCCGCGGGCACCGCTGCTCCGGCCCCCGCCCCGCTGAGGCGGGATGAGCTCCGCCCCGCAGCGAGCGAGTGCCGCGGGCACCGGAGCGTGTGTCGCTGCCGGAGCCGCCTCGCCCGGCCCCGTCCCTTGTCGTGTCGCCGCCCGGGGCTGCGGGTCCTCGCTCCGCCAGCGGCCCCGGGCCGGCCCTGCCCTGCCCTGCCCGCGCCGGGCTCCCAACTTTCCTCGGCGTGGCACAAAATGTGCCGGGGCGCCGCCGAGCCGCTTTGACGTCTTGATCCCCTCCGAGAACTTAACAGGATCGCAAAGCCCTTGGAGCGGCTTTTCCCGGTGAGCCGGGTTTAGGCGCTCGGGCTCCGGCCGTAATCCGCCCGCGCCGCGCGGAGGGGCGGCCCGGCGGGCCCTGCCCTGCCCCGCCGCCCCCGCCGGGCCGCGCCG
>JAYRBT010000001.1:85832574-85891287 GCA_036023395.1 Myiotriccus ornatus | reverse complement strand
GCTGCCGGGGCTGCCGGGGCTGCCGGGGCTGCCCGGCTCCGCGGCCGGGAAAGGGTCCGCGCTGGAACCGCGTCGGGAAGGGCAGCGCTGACCTCCAGCGTCGCTCGAGGATCACGGCCCCGGGGCATCCGCATCCCACAGACAGGCCGACGGTCGGACGGACGGACGGACGGACAGACGGAGCTCCCGAGTTCGGGTGCTGCGGAGGAAAGGGTGGGCAGGTGAGTATGGAAGAGCAGGCAGTAAGCGTCCCTTTCTGTCATGCCCGGGAGAGCGGAATCACGTCCTGCATCGGACTTCAATTCCAAACCTTAACTCAGAAGCTTGAAATGGAAACGTAACTTACAATACTTATTTATTTAGTTAGTTTTAAATGAAAGTGTTCATTTGGTTAATTGACACAGAGCTCTGCATACTCACAATCAAATTGTATTCAGGACACGAATCCATACAGAAGTGAGGCCGAGGGGCATTTACACCATTCCTCTTGACTGATGCTTAATTTTACCAGTTTGATCGATGTGTCTCTCAACTTCTCTGCTGTCTGGTGGCTGTGGTGTAAGCAGGAGGTTGCTTATATAGGTTGTTTCCTATATAACGGAAAGGCTAGCAAATAATGCAAGTCGTAAAAGGGTCCTCCGAATAAAATGACCTTGGTTCTAGCAATATGACATCATTTGCAAAACTCCTGTAGTGTAATCCAGGCCATAGTGTGCCTAAGAATATGCTAGATACAATGATAACTATAATCAGAGTCTTTCTCTAATGGAAGGTCCACTCGCTGAGAGGAAAAAGTCAAAAGAAGACAAGAAAAATGACCTGAACGTTACAGTTCTCTAAAGAAATGATGTTAAATGTAAATGCTGGTACCTGTTGAGTGTGGACACTTTTAACTATATTTTGTTTTCCAGATTTATAGCTGTTGCATTCAAAGCAAGTAGTGAGAGGAACGTTGTATTTGAAATCTGTAATTTTCGTTGTTACAACTAAGTAAAGTGTAGTTTCAGATGTTACAGGTTTTGAAGTAGCATTACTTTGCCTTCAGTCAGCAGAGGTTTTTTTCTCTGGTATTGTTTATGTAATTTTCTTTGAGTATGCATGCTAAAACCATCTGATTAGGAAAATACGGGTACAAGTGATAATGGGACTGTCAGGGTGTCTAATTAGCAAGGGTAGTCACAGTAAACATGCAGTGAACAACTTCAGGGAAGGGCACATCAGGGTTAAAAAGTATACAACGTCCTTCCATATCAGCATCTCTCAGCTTTGCCTTCTGTGTATCCCAGCCATTGTCATCTAATTTGCACCCAAGCTCAGTCGTTTCTGTTCAGCATGTTGTCCTGCAGCCTTCTCCGATGTTGCCATCTCTTTTCATTAGCATCTCCTAAATCCTCTTCTGTCGAACGTCTTGTTACTGCTTGTGAAACGTGACAGAATTTACCTCTCAAGCTTGCCTTCCACAGCCAAGTGAAATAGGTCCAGTGGTTTACGTAATGTGGGCAGGGAGTGAATTTGAAGGGGTAACATTCACGTGCACGTGTACGCACGTGCACACGTGGAAACTTAGGTATATATTTTATAGACACGCATTCAGAAGTGTAAACCTGCTGTGTTTTAGCTATATTCATGCCCCTGTTATGTTCCCTTTTAAGAGTTACCTTGGTAAATGAATGCACTGAGAGAGATACTGGCAGAACTGCTGAATTTCAGACAGAGGCTACTGAAACCTTGCACAGAGCTTATTTGCTGTATAGAGACATGGGTACTGGGTACCTGCATCACGTTAGCCCATATCAGCAACAGAAACAGTACGATGTTACTTGGTTGTCTAGTCAGATGTGACTTGTAATTTACTGCGTTTCAGTTTACAACATTATGTTCAACATTCATGGCTAGTTTCTCTTAAATAGTTTCCAGTCTGAAAAATAATAAATTCATAGAAAATGGTCTGCAAAAAAGTTTAGCCAATCTTAGAAAATTGAACCACATTACTAATAATTCATAGATATAGAAGGGAAACTCAATTCAAATAACCATTTATTCTAAAGGTTATTTTGGTACTACAAGGTGCCAGGGACTCAGACATCAAATAGATCAAGGCTAATCTTGTGCATTTCATTCTAAAACTATAAATTATACATACAAGCATATGCAGTGTTGTGTGGAGTATATGTACATCCTAGAGTACCTGTAAAAGGTATTTGACAGATCTTTGGTACTGAGGCTACTAGGCTATGCATGTAAATTATGTTCATTTTCAAGAGATGTCAGTGCCCATAGACTGTGGAAAATGCAATATGTTGTAGCAGAGAGTAATAAAATTTGAAAAGTGTGTTTTTAAAGGAGGTCCTAGGATTTTTAAGAATTGTTGATTCAAACTGTTATGCATAATGATTTATGAGGGTAAGGTGGTGCAGCTTGCTGATTATTTTTTGAACCCCTTGGGTTTGATCTAGTAGCCTTTATATACGAAGTTGATTTCCATTACATTGTGCCCGAGTCCAATCTGCAGGTTAATTTACAAACCTCCAAGTGGTTGAGGAAGAAAGTTGGGCCTTGTCTTCACATTGCATAGTTACTTAAAGATCCAGTGTCCGGTCTTTGATGTCCATTTGTTGCCATTTCTGGTCATATCATTGGAGCCGCAGGCTGTCACACGTAACATACACAAGATACAGAACATACAGCTGAGCTACAACTATTACCAAGTGATGTAACGAGGATCATGTAGGTGGAGATCAAATCCCAAAATAAATCCCAGAGTCTTAGCAGGGTTGAACCTGAGCAGCTCTGTGAGGATTTAGAATGTGTCTTAACTGAAATGATGTAAGTGATCCTATACAGCGTATTACTGCTTCTATAGCAATAAATGGAATGTTGAAAGCCTCAAGAACTACAGTATTTTACCAACTACACAAACACATAAGATCTATTATAAAATTGCATGTAAGGTCATCTTTTACTTTGTGCTGGTGAAACATATTTCACCTTGAAAATCTGGTTATGAATTCTGTCATATTTTCCCCTCCGTAGTCCTTTTAGTCTAAATAAATAAGCTTTGAGAATATTAAGTGGTGGTATAAATAGCTTGATCTGCCATCACTGCTTGATAAACGACTACATTATTTTGTATCAGATGTATTAATTCTTGGTTGGTTAATGATTTTGAATAAAGTTAGGATGAGTTAACATATTCTGCCCCAAAGGGGAACTACTAGAATAGCCCAAATGTGAACTCTCAATGCTCTTGAGAAGGAGACTATAGTAATTCAAAGTTCTTTCACAGATGTTTGACAAACTGCACAATGTATTTTGGTGGCTTAGCTGATGTCCATCAACTTCCTAAATTTTATATAATTTATAACATTAAATGTCTGCCTGGATTTTTATCCTACTGACTATGTGCAAAATTCTCTGAAACACAGGACAAAAAGGGGGCTCAGAGGCCTTGGCAGTGTCCAAATAGCCATGGGTGCTGAAAATAGACATTCCTGCTGCTGCTCCAGTATATGTCCTCACTGCATTGAAAACCCATGAGAAAGTTATATGTGAATGTACCCCATAATCTATTGCTAGCAGGCTCTGGAGAAAGGAGTAGAACTGCTTTGGCTTGCATAACTTGAAGCAGACTCAAAAAGCTTCTCATTTTTGAGGTGCAGCTGCTCATCACAATGCAATTTGCTGCACATGAGTGAACAGGCTTGAGAAAGAGGAGAGTTATGTCTATCACTTGGGTGCCACCTTTTTTTGGCCTGGAGTTAGATGCTCAGTTATTTTCAGTCTCCCATTTTAGCTTCAGTCTTTTCATATTGGCTGGCATATGTAGCTCCCCTCTTAGAGCCTTATTCCTGAGCACCTGAATTTCTGTATGCCAGCTTTAGGATATCCACTGGATGGCTCCGTAAAGTTAGATACTACAACCTTCATACCTCTTGTTCTAAGTCTTAAAAGATGTGGTTCTAAAGAGATAAGTAGAACATGACTTTCAAAATTAATAAAGGCTTATGTGAATCTGAAGTTTTCATATGTTACTTGAACTCATATTTGTTGTCAAACAATTCACTGTCTTGACAAAACAAGTCTTTTATACCAGGCAGTGCATATTAAATAATTTGACACAAAACATCAGTTTCTATTGAATTCAAAAGGAAGAGGATAAAAGAGTACATGAACTATTTGCATTTGAAGTAGGCAGTGCTATCATTGATGAATAATTTGTTACATTATTAGTAGGATAATATGTCTTTATCATTTAGCTCTAGTTTCAGTCTCAGTGATTTAAGTACTGAAAAGCAGTATCCTTGAGTGTGGAATTATTTATTATTCATCTCTTTCAGGTTAGTACAATTGGTAGCAAGGACAGAAAGGCTAAGTGAGAAAGCATGTTAAAATTCTGCTTAAGGCATTGGTAAAGATGTCAATCTTTCAAGAGCTAGGAGGGTTTCAGGTAAGTTTTATTTTGCTGGGTGACTAGATTGAGTCTCAGAGGACTATCCGTCTGTCTGTCCATCTGTTTCTCTTGTTCAGTTGCTTGTGGGCTAAGGACCTGTTCTAAGGACCTCAGATGGATTTATCAGACTTGTCAGCCTTTAGGTAATCAAGTTTTACTCTCAGTGTAATTACTAGCTTTAGATATTGAGAGTAGAGAGTGTAGTTCTCAGATAACAGAGATTTTATAGAAGGCAGTTACCAGTGTGTGGTGGGTGCAGGCCCCAAGGGGGTGGCAGGGTGCTGTGGGGCCCTCTGTAAGGAACAGCCAGGGCTGCCTGTGCTGGACACAGATGTCTCCAGCTGATCCCCTGCAGCCAAGATGGTGGCAATTCGGGGAAAAGCACTTAAAAACGAGTATAATGCCATGAAAAGAGTGTGTTGGGATTAAGGGGGTGGAAAAAGGGGGAAAAACAGTTCTGCGGATACCAAGGTCAGAGAAGAAGAAGCAGAGGTGTTGTTCTAGGCACTGGAACAGAGATTCCCCTGCAGCGCATGGAGGGGACCATACTGGAGCAGACATCCACTGTGGAGGACCCTACAGTGGAGCCAGCAGCTATTTTCTGAAGGAAACTGCAACCAGTGAAGAGGAGCCCATGCATGAACAGGGAATCCTGCCAGGAACTGTGGCCAATGGAGGACCCACACTGGGGCTGTTTGTGAAGGACTGCAGCCTGCAGCACGGACCCACACTGGGACAGGGGCAGTGTGAGGAGGGAAAAGAGGCAGTGAGGAAGCATTATGGACTGACAGCAACCCCCCATTCCCCACCCACTGTGCTGCTGGGTAGAGTGGATGAGGTGCAGGAGTTAGGCATGTAGGGGTGAAGTTGAATTTGGGGAAAAAATGAAGGGTAGAGTTGTTTTTGTTTCTCACCATCTAACTATTTTAATTTGTAATAAATTAGTTGAATTTTCCCCAATTTGAGCCTGTTTTGCCTGTGATGATAATTGGTAAGTAATATTCCTGCCCTTTTCCTTGACCCATGAGCTTTCTCATCTTACCTTTTCCTGCTGGACTGCTGAGGAGGGGCAGTGAGAGGGCAGCTGGGTGGGCATCTGGCAGCCAGCCAAGGCCAACCCACCACACTACTGTAACAACTATGTTTTTAAATACAAAGCTGAGCTCTATTCACTTCTTAAAACTCCCTGATAAGAACCAGTGTTTAGTGGCAGTTTTGGGATTGCAGGTCCCAGACAGTTGAAGGTGTCTCTCTGTGGCCGTGCAGGAGGTGTTTGCGGAGCCTCATCGCTCTTCAGGACTTTCCTGCTGGTTCCTCCTGGTAGCTCATGATCAGCTGCTCCCTAGTCAGTCACTTGCCAGATTTTGGATCCAGTGTTGAAATGCTGATCTCTTCCCTGGACCACTGAACACATTTATCGTTAGGATTCTTGGAGGCCTAGAAGGAAGAAATATTTCTCCTTTATCAGATAGCCAGTCATTTGTCAGAATTTTATGGGCTTTATTCAGTGCCAAACCGTGTTACTTCAGGATGCCTCACCACCTGCTCTGTACCCAAATTGCTTCATTATTTATTTCTATCAGTCTTGTGTTCAGTCTCCCTCCACCACAGCTGGGCACACATAACACACCTTCATCCACTGTCCCTATGTCCTTCCGAAAATGCATGATTGTATTTTATTGCTTAATAGTAGAGTTGTGTTTCCGTGAAATGTTCCGCCCCTCCTTTTCTCCACTATAGTGTAGAGTAAGAGTTCAGAACACACTGTATATTGAGTGTGAACTTTACAGCTCTGAAATGAGCTCCAATTTTACCTACATATTTTTATTTTATTCTTCATCTTTCTAGGATGAGCAAGACCATTTTTCTTTCATTCCCTTCTCTATGTCCTTAATCATTCTTGCCATGCTTTTATTCTGCTTTATCTTTCTGTAAAAGAGAAGGACTAATAGTGTTCTAGATAAATCTGCACTGTTGTTTTGTGGAACAGTTTTAGTGTACATTGTGTCATTAACATTCTCCATGTATATACTGTCAGTTATTGTGCCAGCAAGCCTGTCCTGCAGGGAGCAGGGTGTCACTGAGCTGTACATGTGTCGTAAGTTCATAGGTTGGTTTGAGTTGAAAGGGACCTTAAGGACCATGTAGTTCCAACCCCTCTGCCATGGGCAGGAACACCTTCCACTAGACCAGGTTGGTCCAAGCCCCATCTAACCTGGCCTTGAACACTTCCAGGGATGTGGCATCCACGGCTGCTCTGGACAGCCTGTTCCAGTGTTTCACCACCATCATAGCGAAGAATTTCTTTCTAATATTTAATCTAAAACTACTCTCCCTTCAGGTTCCCTTTCTGAGGGCATATGGCTCATTTGGAAGCATGTAATGCTGTAGTTTACATACTTGTCACCTGCATTCATTGATTTCCATTTGCCTGTGTTGTACATCACTTGTCATCAAATTGAGAAATTGATGTAGCTGTTGGGGGTCACCCTGAAGTTCCTTGCACTCCTTTTGTTACTCCTGCCTATAGTGTTTTTTGACATACTGAGATCTTGTATCACCATTCCTTCTTTTTGTCAGCATCATTAATGACAGATTTTCCAATAGAGCCCTGAGGAATACTGTTCTTAAACTTCTCCAGTGGTGAAGGGGGCTGCTTAATCCTGTTCTTGCTTTCTGTCTTCTCATTTTTAATCCAGAATAGTATTTGGCGTCATGTTCTATGACTTGTTTTGTTTCTTTAGTGGCATAGCTTTTGGAAGTCTAAATAAGCTTTATGAGTGTTTGCTGTATTCATTGCTTCCACTGGCATACTCAAGCCTTTTGGGGAGATTTGGAATATCTGATTCCAGTATCTATTAATAGGGTTTAAGTCCAGACTAGTAATATCTAATTTCAGGAGACTAGTAATATCTAGAGAAGCCATTTCAGTTTTAACTTCAAAGAAATACTATATTTAATGTTTTTGTTAACCAAACTTTTGGGAGCTGATGCACAAGTGTCTGGAAGTCCATATGTCACACCTACAGTATTTGAAATACAGAGAGACATTGTTCACTAATCTCCAGATTCAGGAGCAATGTGTCTTCTCAGTGAGAGAATACATGTTGTTGGTAACAAATTATCTACATCATCCCAAGGCTTCTGAAGGGTTTTATGAGCTCATGATTTTATTGTTTCAACAGTTTTATTGTTTTAGCAGAGTTATTTATTTTGTTGGATATTATAAACCCAGGTGACCCTTGTTTAAGAACTGCCAGACATCAATCTGATTGTGAATCACCAGAACTGATGAGTGTTACTGTTGTGTTAGGTCGTCAAGATCTTAACTCAGTACTAACTTTGTGCTGAAAATACATCTTTAGAAAAAAGTTTAATGCTTTCTAACTTATCTTGTGAATCATTCTTTTTTTCCCCACCACTAAGCTTTTAAAACCTCGAGTTATGTTTTTAGCATAAATTATCTGCACTTTAGAAATTAATTATTCTGAGTGAACATTCCAATCTTACACTGGGTTGAAAGAACTCAGTTTTTTATATCAATGTGTAAAAAAATGCATGTTTTTCCTGAGTAAAACTTCAGTTAACCAGCATGAACAGGGTTCAGTTTAAGGCAAGACACAGTTAGACATTAACTGACTTACACTGAGGCAAAATTAGTAATGGGAAATACTGATCAAAATTTCAGGTGTTAAATGGTACTCAAGTGCTATTTCTACACTAATTTTATTATTTCTGGATGAAAAGAAAACCTTATTTTATATTTTGAAATATATTAAATAATTTTAAAAGTTGTGTATGATTTCCTTTAGTTGTCTGGAAGTTGAGTGAAGGGTAAATTTGGTATCTTTTTTAAGAAAGTGGATACATAACATAGTTCTAGTAATGGATTATGAGCTTTGATTCAGGAATAATTCAGGACAGAAAGTTAGTTTCTGAAAGATCTGTGTTTTGTTTCCTCTTAAAGGTGAATATGGTGTAGTCAGTGAGGCAGAGGATTTCAGGTGAAAAAGAGACAGCAGATGGGAGGGAGTTAACTGATCTTGAGAGAATCTCATTCTCATCATATCTCAAACAAAAAAGTTTCTTGAAGGGAATTTCAAAACTTAAATTTTTCTTTTTTAAAAATTCAAAGCTTTCACTGGAAGTCTTTCACTCCCTTATTTGTAAGACCCTTGTCTTGAGCCTTAAAACTTGTTTTGCAAGTCATAGATGTGATCTGAATTTGGAAAAGCATTGAAGGTCAAATCTGGAAAGGAATTCAGATCAATATCCTAAAACTTGTAGGAGGTGAGCTGCTAAATATCTTAACAGAGATTGTCTTGAAGCAGTATAATAAAAAACGTGTGTTTGTGTTTAGTGCAGAGTTTTACTAATATAGAATTATTGCATGGTGTATATTAAGCTGAGGGGTAAATTTCATTAATTATCTGCTTGGTTAATATGTATTTTTGGAATAAACAGTTTAGTCACAAAACAGATAAAATTAGCACAAGGGAATCAGTGTAAAGTGGAATGGGTTGTCCTAGCACATGTATTATCTGGCTATTTTTGGTTGACTTTCTAACTGTAACCTTTCTTTAATGAGATTTTCTATGCAATTTAAGTGGATAGTAAGTATGACAGTGTAGGTATCCATACAGCCCAGAAACCAAAAAGAATAAGGTGTCTTGTAACCCTTTTTTTAGGTCGTGATGAATCTCCTTTGTTACACTTTTACTAGCACTTTTTTTTTTTCTGTCTACTGCAAGTAAGTCAAGCAACATCATATGTGTGTGTAAATGTCACTGACTATTATTCAAATGGTTGAAATTGCTTTTTGCTGTTCTACTCTTTTAATAGAGCACTCTTTTTAGCACTGAGCACATTTCTTTTGCAGTCTTCATGGTTTTTTTCCCATTTCAGCTGTCCTTTAGATGTTGATATGTAAAGCAAAATGGCAAAAATCAACACGCAGCACTCCTACCCTGGTATGCACAGACTGTCTGTCAGAACTACTGACGAAGATATTGAAAGGATTGAAAATGGCTATATCAGGTAATATATTCCTTTCATCAGAATCAAGAGGACAGATTGCTGCATGATTTGTGGAACTCCTGTAGCACCAGGAGTAGGAGCTAGAGCTGTGGGAATGTTGTGTCATCTTGTTGACTCTGTGCACTTAACTGACTTTAACAACGTGTATCCAAGTACTGAAGAAACAGACACAGGGAGCTTGTCATGGCTTGCAGTTTTGGAATCAGAAGCTGTACTACCTCAGGAATAAAGCCCATTTTCACATCAGTGGGAATTATACTAACTCGTTAAGGAGGAACTTCTTTCTGAAGTCACCATACAGATAGCAGGGCCTGCGCTCCCGACAGAGTATGTGGGATTTGGTGAAAAAAAAAGATCCTTTCAGCACCAGTGAAAAGCCTTGGGAATTTTTTTTTTAAAAGTAGCCTCTGCAAGTAGCCTAGTTCTTGTGATAGGGAACATTTGTAGTGTGTAAAGAATATCAGATTTTTATACTGGATTTTCAGAGTCCATCACTGTAGAGAGGAAATGTAATAGTTCCTTTACATTTGCCTTCCTGTTTTAATAGCTTTAAAGTGGCTGTTTAAAATGTGCCAGTGAGCTTGCACTTATGTTTTGCACAGTACCAATCAGTTCTCTAAACTGGGCAAACCCTGCTGGGCCTGCAGGAAGGTGTCTGATGACCCACAGCATCTGCACAGGCTGGAAAAAATGTTCTGCTTTTTTTCTTGTTATGGTCAACCCCCTCATCTATGTGGACCTTGTCAGACTGTTTCTTGCTGTTCAAACGTGTACCCAGACTGGAGCACTCAAACTCCTGCTGGACTGATAGGACTGCCTGCTTTATGAGGATTTTTGAATTGCATGCCCCTAGTGTCTAGTACGGATGTGATTCCTGCCCTGTTTGAATTGGTCCTTTTTTAATTTTTGCTTTGCTTTGCTTGCATGGTACCTTCTGTCATGTCTATATGACACTATACTAGTGAAAATGGAGCTGCTTCTATTCTGCACAGAATATCTTGCTTGACTTATTTAGATTTGGAAGAGCCGTGTCCCTTTGTGTCTGGTTACAGTGATATCTCAGAGACAGGGAAAACACAGAAATAAGCATTTTCCTTCATTTTTTTTGATGTCTTATTTGCAGAGGGTATCAGTGATTGGCAGCTCACAGAATGGAATTACTGGTGAGGATGTGAGAGCGGGGTTATAAACGTTTAACTGTAGGATTGAATCTCTTTGGTCACCTGCAATTTCAGAGGCAATGTTTTGCTTTTGACAGATACAGGGACTGAAATATGAACTGCACTTATATCATCATGATGATGGTCTTAAAGAAGCATTTATTTAAAAGAAATTTGCTGCTATCAGCATTAGTTACAGGAGTTCATCAAAGATAAAAAGATTTGAAAAAGATAAAAATATAAAAAGATAAACCACAAAAAGATAAAAATATAAAAGATAAATGATACAATATTACTCTTTAAAAAAGATATTATATTTAGGGCCTTTGGATTGCCCAAGTGATCGCTTGTAAGTATATACAATACCTTTGCAATACCACTCAAAGAATTTTGGTATGGGTTTTTTAAGTTCAGTTTTGTTTTAGAATATGTCTGTACTAAAAGATACGTTCCATCCAGAATTTTAGCCCTTCTCTTTTTGTAGCAAAATATACAACTATAGACATTGGGAAAAACCCACCAGGTTACGTAGAGTAGCAAGTGTTTCTTCTTCGCCATTGTCTTCTTTCAGCTCCTGTTGGCTATAGCTCAACAAAGCAATTAAACACATTACTTAGTTCTCATTAAAGTTAGTGGGTGTTAAATTTATGCTTAATGCTAAAGATGTGCTTTAGTGCTTTTCTGCTCTGAAATGAGGCATTATCAAGAAAAAGAATTCACTGCAATAGTTAACAGAAAGCTGCTCCTAATCTTTACACTGTCGTTCTCATATGTGCTGGAGTGATTCTTGTGCCCATATATTTACTCTGTAGCATGTTATGAAGTTGGTTCATTTTGTTAAGACAAAAAATCAACAAAACAAAAAATAACGAATGAATCTCCATTTTAAAAATCCAACCCCTGCAGAGAAACAGCTCAAATAGGAGAGGCAGCACATTAGCCTATAGACACAGCTAGCCTGTCTAAAAGCTGGGATTCAGCTGTGCCCTGAAGACTTCTGGATTTTGGTGCCTTTGTGTGAGAAGGTGCCTGCTGTCATGAGCGGAGATGTAGTCAGTACTCAAAGTGAGCAGCACCTGGGAAACTGTTGAGCTTACCCTGGAGCTGAATAATTCTTCAGGCTCATTTGGCTCTGTTGATTATAAGAGAGGTATTAAGTTGACTAAAATAGGCATCTAATGCTATTTGAGATACCACAGGGTATTTGAAGCATTTAGCTGGTGCTAGTGGATGTGGGGAGAGATCTGTGTGCTCTGGAGAGGTCTGAGAAAATATTTTGAAGTATTCCAAATGGTACTAGACTCCTATATTGAGGCAGCTGAATCAAGCCCTAAGATAATCACTGACTATAATGAGAACTTAGATACCTATTAGGCACTGCCCAGCAGCAATATTAGAATTTACTGCTAAGATCACACAGAATGTGTTTTTGTCTGTAAACAGGAATGGAAGTACTTAAAAATAGCCATGGTAGTGCAGTCTAAAAGACTGACTAGTCCAGTATCCTTTTGCCAGCAGGTCTGTAGGCAACTGCTCTAGGATATAGTAAAAAAGGTGGGCAAACTCTACTACATCCAGCTCAGGAGACTTCTTGAGACGAATGCAGGCTCTGCATATCTGGCAATCCATAATGAATTTCTGTTCCGTGAGTTCATTAATTGTCCCCCAGAAGCCATGTTAACTTTGGCAGCCACAATATTCTCAGCACCGACAACATAGACTAGGTTATAAAAGTTTTTCAATACTAAGCAGTGTCTGCTGGTGTTTTGTAATTAGAAGAGAAGTAGAAAACAGTTAACAAGTTGAGAATTCTGGAACTGTCAGGATCTATTTTTACCATTGTTCTTTGTGTAGAAATAATAAAGTTTTATTCTGTGTTTGTCAGTTTCTCAGCTGTGAGTGCACCCCACAAAACTGAGCTGCTAATTATCTTTTTGTGGGCGTTGACAGTGCTGTTGCCAGTTCTTACGAAGATACTGCAACTATCATTATAGTCAGTATTTTCCTGGCAATACAGATGAACAGACTCATGTGGGAATTCACATTTGCATTACAAAGGGGGAAAAAGTGATCCTTCGAGGTCGTGATAGTCTTGTGAAAGTAAATACTAAAGACCAAAAAACACAGAGAAAATCCTAGGAATACTGTAAAAAAAAAAATTCAGAATGAACCCTCATAAAGTCCAGGTTCCAGTGAACTATATTTCAAAACTTGTTTTTCTCAAATGCTAATTTTTTAAGTGCTAATAAATAGTCTCTTGCTTCTGAGCTTGCTGGAATGTATGGCAGAGCCTCCACCGACTTTAATTCACATTGGATGGCTCCAGAAAAGTAGGAACATGGGGTTATCAAACATATGCTATGTTACTAGGAAGAAGACAATTTACTGCCCCGTTTCATGATGTAGTAGGTGGAAAGAACTGGTTGGGGTAAATCTGGTGAAGGCTATATGGAATTCTTAAAAAACAAAATTGCTTTTGCAGAACCCATTCACTGTGTGAGGATGCGTCTTCAGAACTGCAGGGAGTCGTTTCTGTGGAGGGAAGACATGCATCTGAGTCCCAGACGAGCTCATTCACAGGCAGGGGAGCAATGGCGAGGTAACATACTGACTAGTAGAACTTCCAGCATTAAATTTGATTTGTTGAAAGAGACCACTCATAATTTGGAGGCAAAGAAAGAAAAGCCATCATTTTCCAAAGAAAATGGATGAAGTTCAGCTGAAGAAAGTCTAAAAGAAGTAACAGAGGTTGCCTTTGACCTTGATCTGAACTCATCACTTACTTATTGCTAGTAAAAATCTTAGAATCTGAGAGATGCTGAATAAGCCCACACAAATTTGTCAAATATAAACCATACTCAGTTTAAGCATAGTGTATTCCAAAGAACAAAGAAAAAAAAAATTTACAAAACTAGTGTAATTTAAAAAGTGTTGTTTACACTTAAGCCTTTTGTATGGTGGAAAATAAACTTGTGTTTCTCTGGTTGTTAGATGACGACACCAGCACGTGTAGATTACAAAGTGTGGAAGAAGTTGTGTTCAGATGAAAAATGTTTATAGGTGTGTGTTTTGTGTAAACATAAAGCACATGAATATTTAAACTCATACTGAGAACTTCCTTTTTAATCTTTGTTTATATTGTTCTTTACCCTTTCTCAGAATAGTTTGAATTACATGTGTGTCTAGCTACAGTTAGGTATGCTCTGAATATACAAGGAAGTTTCTGATGAAAGCATAAATGCTTAGCAATTTAAATATTATGGTATCATAATATTGAATGCAAATTCTCAAGGACCTAAACCAAGTGCATCTGATGGACTTCACTGAGTATCTCCCTTGGAGATGGAAAGGCCCTCATTGACAAGAATATTCTGTCGCTCCTGCAGTGCTGATACAGTGGACTAGGAACTAATGTATGAGATATTTTCCTGATCCACTGCAAAAGGTAATCTATGAAATTGTGGGAAGTGACTGGGTTTATACAGTTAGTCCATCAAGTTTAATTTCATTAAACTTGGAGAAGTGGAGGAAAATCCTCCTGGGCTGCAGTTTGTGAGGCTGTTTTAAGACATCTTACGTTCTTGTCTGGTTCAGTCAATTCTGTGTATCTGTTCCATGCAGGCTGTCACGATTTGTCTTATCTGTAAGGTCATGGGCCACAAGACATTTGCATCATGAAGACCAAAGGCCTGATTCTTTCCTGGAACGTATCAGAGGGCCGGAGCTCGTAGAGGTGTCCAGTAGGCAAAGTAACATCCGCTCCTTTCTGAGTATCCATGAGCGGCCTGGGGCAGTTAACAGGTAAGATGTGTTTATACTTTAAATGAAGTTGACTGAGGTTGTGGTATTTTCTTGGTAATTAGGATCTAAGTTTTATTTTAAGAAGAGGGTAAGGAGCTTAGCATGGGAGATGCTGCCTGGGAATCTTCATATAACTGAAGTATTACAGCTTTCAGCACACTTCCTCTTTCCCCCTCAAATGCACTGTGGCAAAGATCTTGAAGTAAAGGATTTTGATCATACTGCTTCAGGCAGAATGATTTCTCAGAACTGGAATTTTATCATAGGCAAGCTGTGCAACTTGATGTTGCTAAGCTCATCTCTACTAAGGATGAATGTGATTTTTATTTCAAGAGTCCAGAATGTTGCTATGGCTTTTCAGGACATTAATATTAATACACATTATCTGCAAGTATTAGGAAACTTCAAACAAGCAGTTGTGCAAACATGTCATTGCTTTGTTGTACCTCCTCAGGAGTTCATCTGCTAGCATTATAGAAGGCTTCTGATGGCAGAAATGACAAAATCTTTTGGCTGCTGACTTCACTTATTACTACGTACTCAGTCTTTGGTATTGAAGACAGGTTCAGTCTTACCTTATTTTTTTTTTCCAATAAAGCAATAGACCCTTGCAAAAGAAAACTTTGTTTTTTGACTTGCTGGATTATTATTGCTTTTCAGACCTATTATACAGTATTTTAAGTTTAACTCCAGCTAGAAGAGGTAAAAATGAAGTCCCAAAACAAAAGCTGACTTTCTGTTTGGTATTATGCTTTGAAGCAGAGATTCACATTTTTAATTTTCTTTTTTCTCTGCATAGTTAAAGATTGTTAGGTAAGCAAGTGATAAGTCAATTTGTTTCGAAATCTCAGCTAGTCATTCAGATTAAAGCAAAGATCTTGGAAGGGCTGTGCATGGTACAGGTTACCTTGATTTGTTGTGGTCCAGTACAGCCTTATTATCTTCACTTGATCTACTCCTTGGAAATTCAGCTCAAAAGCACGTATTGAATTAGCCAGACTGTTGTCCAATTTCTCAGTTGTCCGAATCACTAGCAATTGATCAGTAGCAACTGCAGATTTGAAGTAATTAGAGAAGACAGCACTGATCCTGGGCCAACAGACCTCTACGTAAGGCTATTCAAAATGAATTTGAGAGTATCCATCCTTG
The DNA here is from genome assembly GCA_036023395.1 of Myiotriccus ornatus. Taxonomy (NCBI): domain Eukaryota; kingdom Metazoa; phylum Chordata; class Aves; order Passeriformes; family Tyrannidae; genus Myiotriccus; species Myiotriccus ornatus. The sequence continues at coordinate 85,875,690 of JAYRBT010000001.1, read as the reverse complement.
CCTTCTCAGTTTGACACTGATATAACAACTGATATAACAACTCCCAGTTGTTATATCCTGAAGGCTTAATTCTGCAGCAGTGGTAGGTATGCTCATTACTTATCCACAGGCCTTGACAATGCATCTGTGAAGAAGAGCTGAAAGGATTGAAGAAAGCTTAAAATAGCGGCCCCGTGAGTAAAGGGCTAAAAAGAGTGAGGTGCATATTGCCATGAACTAATACACCTAAGAACAAGCTTCAGGCATCAGACGTGTCACAAATGGGTATGGGAAGCACATGGTGAAAAGAAACTGGTGCCTGGAAGCAGTTATGCAAAGAGGCTTATCACAGTAGTCAAAGTTGACCTGCCTAATCTTATCAGTGCAAATGTGAGGAGCTAGCAAGTTAGTCTGTCATGTCTGTAAACACGTGCATGGAATACCAACAGTCTTTACACTCTTTAATGTGTTTTATTTAACTTGCTTGCAGTCACTGGCCTTTGGCCAAGTTTAATGTCAACTATAGCAACAACACCAATGAAGAGTAAGTACTGATAACTTCCAAACATCTTTCTATACTACTGGCACCTTCTCTTTTTCCTTTTCCAGCCTAGTAACATTTGTAGTTACTGTAGTTACTCCTTAGCTCTCCCTAAGCCTTTCCTAGGAATATAGTTTTATTATAGAGAAAGGTCTAGTTTTCTTAGTATGAAAAGCATTCTTTGTGTTCCCTGTGAACTTTTCATCTGAAGTTACCACTTCCTCTCAAGGACTGAATTTGAGCAAGAATTTAGTCCCTACCTCCTGTAGTTCAGCTGGCTGATTTTACTGCATCACCAATTGATTTATTAATTCTTCAGTTTTTAAACAAGATTCATGTATTAATTTTCTAACAGTGATTTTCCTCTTTTAACATACTGGTCCCTTTTTGCAAATCAGGTGCCCCAAAAATTTCAGATTGTCAAATGAGAAGTGGATACTGGTCATGGTACCGAGAAAACGTGTGCATCCTTTTAGAGTGTGTGTTTCTGTTCAGCAGATATTGTTATTTTAGAGAGAGTGACAGGTACCATTTTAAGGCTGGTATTGAAGCAGAAGCTCTGACGGAAGCTGTCCTTTTGAGTATGTTTTATGTAATTGACAAGCTATTTCACAGTGTTACACCAAAGGGAAATTTATTGAACAATGTGAAGAGCTCCTGTAATTTACAATCCCTCAACACCAATGTTTTCTGCTTGTCTTAGACCACAGCTATCTGAGGACATATCTGCTCTTTAGTATCCAGCAGCAGATCTGTTGTCACACATGATGATAGTAAATTTTTTTCATTGTTTTTCAAATGAAAGCAAAAAAAAAAAAATCATGTCAGAAATGCTTTTAGAAAACTCTTGGAGTTTGTTTATTTTCTCAAAATAGATTTGTAATGGGCAAGTTCAAACTGTACACTTTAAACCATGCTGCAAAACCTTTGTGTGCATACTTGAACAAGAGATCTTCCTGCTCCTAAAGCAACTTCTTGGTTTTGTTTGCATACCTTTTATTAGAAAGGAACATCTATGTGCAGTGAACAGTGACAGAAATGTGGGCCTTTTTATTTAGACTGGTATGAAAGAAGTGCTATAAGCCTGCAGCTTAGCCTGCTAGATGGGGCCCAAGGGACTGATTAGAATGGAAATAATTCTGTCTTTCTCTGTTTCTGACGATGACTCATGTACCTTGGGCAGAACTTTCATCCTCCCCATTTTTCATAATTTTTAAATGGATACAACACCTGTCTGTCTACCTGCCCGACAGTCTGAAACGTACTTGATTTTCAAATTACTTGACAGGTGAGAAATGCAAATATCTGACTCATTCAAAGACTATGACAGTGTTTTTGTTGGGCTGATGAAGATGTTTTCCAAGTCTAAAACTACAGAAACACAGAATGGATGCTGCTCTGTTGGGGTAAAAAATGGCAGACACAAACAATTGTTTTATCAGTTACTGCATTCCAGTTTCCTCAGTGGCACTGATAAAGAAAAACAAATTAATGTCTTTTTTAAGCTTCAGGGTTTTTATTATGTTAGAGACCTAAGTGTGCCAGGTCTTGGGGAACTGTTTGGGATGCTTTCAAGTCTTTGATTATGGCCAACCTTTTCCTCTGAGTGACTTCCATGGGCAGACTGCAAATAGGTGGGAGTGTGATATGGTGGGAGTTACTACAATGCACAGAGGCCACATAAATGAAAGAAGCTCACTTATGAAAGACACCTGTAGCTGACAGACGAGTTTGTAGAAGATCTCAGGCCAGAGAAAAATAATTACTGGCATGAGACGCTGTGTAAAATAATGCTTTTTCACTTTTTAAAAGTAAAACATAAACATAGGAGAGAGCTGGAATGGTCAAAATATTCCCTCCAAAGTTTACCACCACCAAGATCTTTTGACTGATTCTCTATCTCATCCTACTTTTCCTTGCATAACAAGATCCACAAATGTATAGCCCTACCCTTTGAAAATTCTGTTTACTTGTAACTTTCAGTAAGAATGACATAGTTGAAGTCTTGAGGAGCTACATTAATGCTGAAACAGCAGCTGTGAATTGCCTTTAAGATCAGACACCATTTATAGTAATCTGCAGTTAAATCCTGACATGTTTTTTAAACAGGAAGGAGTTTTGGGGTTAGATTTGAAAATGAAGCCATAAAGTCCAGGGCAGTCAGTAAGCAGAGAAATAGATACTTGAGCAGCAGTTCCCACTGCTGTGTAGGAATCAGCCTTGGTAAATGAAAAGCTGTTTCTTTGATTTGAGATGCATGTATAAATAGAAGATCAGTCAAGCCAAATGTGTATAATTCCCCTTGCAGTGTGCAATTTTGAAAGTTTCAGTGTTGTTGGTCAGCTTGGTAGATATTTCCCTGGATGTGGCAAAGTGTAGGATCTGAGCATTTTTTACCAGATGAGTCTGGGCTTTCCAAATTACGCTGTGTTTCTCTGTCACTGTGGAAATGTCTAAGGGTAAGAATTAGAACAGGTGCTTGTTGCTAGTAGGTGAAAGCTGCTACTATCTTAAAATTGGTGACTGTTGTCTTCTCATTTGGAGTGCTGCTTTCTCCCTGTAACAAGCACATTCCTAGACATGACTGTCATTTCACAGCCTAGACCTTTCTGGTCTGAGCAGTATGAGCAGATATGTGTGAGACATGGAGTATCTCACAGATATAGTAGATCTCTTTCTCTCACATGCAACTAAAATAGACTGGCTTAATCTTGTTGACTATAAAGCACTTATAAAATGACTACTATATAGTTGAGTGAGACACTCTTCTTTTCTCTACATTTGCTGATTTTGTTCAGATATTGTCTGGAATTCTTCTTCAAGGCAATTGTTAAAGCCAGAGGTAATTAATTAATTAATTATAGCTTTGCTGATTTTAAAGAACCATGAAGGGAAATTCAGCATGGTTTTGTTTAATTACCATTGAAGCTTCAGACAGTCACAGTGAGGTTTTGGCTATGCAAAGAATGTTGACAGTTTGTTAAGACATTTCAAGTTTTGTCATCATTTGATAGATTTCTTTTTAAATGCCTGGGTTCTAAAGAATGAAACAAATTGAGAGCATTTACTCAAAATCATCCTGGTACACTGATGTCTGAAAAGGTAAGAAAGTGTAGGTTACTAATGCAGAGAATCAGCCAGCTCGTTACCTGATGTGATAATGTGGTGCTGCCAGGGTGAGAGGTCTCAGCTGGATCCCTGTCCTACTCTGTCTGGAGCCTAGTTTAGTTTCCTCTACCTCAGCATCCACCCTCTCCCTTAACTGCTTCAATATTGATAATATTGCTAAGCCTTGCATTATGTTGTACAGCAAAAAGGAAGAAAAGAAAGAGGTTAAAGAGGAGAAAAAGGAGGAGAAAAAGGAGGAGAAAAAAGAGGAAAAGAAAGAGGAAAAGAAAGATGACAAAAAAGATGACAAAAAAGATGATAAAAAAAAGGAAGAGTAAGTATAAAGAAGAATATGTGCTTGTAGCACACCTCCCTGCACTATAAAACATGGTATGGCATTTCATCATAACACTTTCACTATTATTGTTGTGTGGACTGCAGAACCTTCGTCTGTCAAGTCTTTAACACATTTTCCACTTTGGAAAGTTTCAAATGCTTGGCAAAGTTGTTACATCTTGAAGACCTGTGTTTAGACCTGTGTCACTTTCAGCTTCCTATGTCAGTGAAATGGAATTGAGCTACGTTTGGTCACTTTAATTTGAAGATCCCTTTTTTACTATGATGACATTTTAGGACAGCAGCCTGCTTTGCAGAGCTGCCCAGTCTTCTCATTGTTCCAGAATGTCCATAACGACTCAGAGCAGATGAACCAAAACTCTAGTTCATCTATCAAAAATCTTACATGTAGAAAATTAAAGATTTGCTAGTAAGTTTAGTTATTTCACTGACTAGTATATTTAATTACTCAATATGGTGCAGTTGATGGTTAGTGATCACTGAAGTTTACTTCTGTTTGTTAGGGGATGATGTATTTCTGCAACAAAAATGAGATTATTTGAATGCTTTGAAAGAAATAGATCCTGCTCTTGCTTTGTCGCCCTGACACCTACATAGTACAATTTAGTATTACCAGTTCTTAAAAGCAACAATGGCAGCAAATGGAAAGAGAATGCATTTGGGTGGACTTCACAGTTAAGGAGTATGTTACAGTAATATACTGTGAAGTTATATGTATGTATGTCTACGGTGGCATATACTATACAGTCATAGGAATATGTAGTTAGGAATCATTTCCAAAAGGAATCTGCTTGATCTCAAGATCTTTACTTTCTCAGTAAATGCTGTGTTTGATTAGAAAGCCTTTGTTCTAAGAATTCTCTTTTGGCTTCGATTACTATGTAGTGAAAGGCTGAGCTTTGAAGTAGCCAAAAGGATTTTAAAACATTTTGGCAGAGAAAATTAATGTACGCTAGAAGATAGTGTACTCCATCGTATAAACACCATATTTCATGGTCACTAGTTTTGGGGTGGTAATCATTTTTTTAGAAGAAATGGTTTAAAACTTGTAGTGAAGACAGTAAATACTTTTTGGATTAAAGCTGTTTCCTTTACTAATGTTGTCTGGACATTCAGCTGACAGCAATAATAATATCAGAAATACACACAAATATGAAATAGATATTAATTGCTTTTTAAATAGATTTACATTCTTAGAGATGAGGAAAAGTCACACAAATACATATTAGTGCATTGCCTGGTCGCATATTCCCCACACTATTATACATTCACAGATCACACTTCTTGTTGTTGGAATAACTTTTACTGCTGTGTACCTCCCAATCCACTAATATGTATTTCCTCTGATTACGTGCATAATTGCTGTCTATTCCATATCAACCTTTCTTGTGTTGGGGAAGGGCACTTCTGAGCATACTCTGTATGTGTCATTAGCCATGCTGTTCTTTTAATATTTAAATTCCAGACCTGTATGCTTCCTTTAGCATCTCTTCCTTGTTGTGAGGCCTAGGGAGCCAGGACCGTGAATGTGTGAAATTTGCCTTAACATACTGAGACATTTTTCACCCCTAGTCACAGACACTGTGTTCATATGCACATAGAGATTCTGACTCATATAAACATGTATTTGAATACATACTTGTTTTACTTGTTTAAATGTGTGCTCATACGGTTATTTCTATAATAAAATTTGCCAAAAATAAAAAAAATGATCTGCAAAGGAAGGCTCTTTCCCTAGCAATGGAATATAACCATCTAACTGGAGTGAATATTAAGAAACATTTAACAGTTAAGTTTTTTTCCGTAGTGGGCTTATACATAAAGGGTGTGGGTTTCAGCCTGGGTGATGTGAATGTCGGGATTTGTCTTCCCACTCTTACTTACTGTTTCCAAAGTCAGGTCAAACAAAGAAATAGAGCTTGTCAGGTGGGATGAAGCTAATGCGTGGTATCTGATCTGGGCTGCCTGCATGGATACGTTCTCTTCTCAGGCAGCTGTGAGTTCCTCACTAGATGAGCAGCCTCCAGAAGAGGGACATCCAGCAGGTTGCTCATTTACATTCCTAGTGTAAACCTGCATGTTTTCCTTTCCAGGCCAAAAAAAGAGGTCTTTGTGATAGATCCTTCAAGCAATTTGTACTACAACTGGCTGACCATAATTGCTGCACCCGTGTTCTATAACTGGTGTATGCTGGTGTGCAGGTACGGATTTCAATTGATAATAATTCTACATTTCAATCACGTAAATCACCCCCTTATCTCCCTGCAGTATCTTTTGGGTGCTTTACCTAGCAGATTTACCGTTCATACACCCTTAGGGATATACGATATGCCTACCACTGGGAATAGATGGACAGTGTTTCTTTTTTTATCTTTTTGTCTAAAAACAGGTGGTTGTAACTTGCAGTGAGCGTCCTCACGAGCACTGGTGTGGCCTTTGTGTGCCACCTGCTGGCTGGCGGCTGAGGTGTGTCGTGGCCACTGCCAGGGATGAGAGCTCCTCATCTCACAGGAGACAACAGAAGGGAGGGGTGGGGCAGTGGTGGGGTGCTCTTTAATATAATGCATCTCTAGAGATGAGAACAACTCAGAAACGAATCTTGTATTTGGGAATTGTCTTGACGGTGATGTGCAGCCAATGAAACCTGATGCATTTTTAATTATAGGCGTATGTTTAATCCTCCATAAGTGCACTTGTGTGGCATGTGTGTGTTTCAGTTTCATTCCTGGCCTGAACACCTTTGAATTCTGAAAGATCTTAGTGTCTGTTCAGACATGGCTCTAGGCATGGAGATATGGTGCTCGTAATTTTTCAGTTCCAACAATGTGCGCTAACGTGCTGCTAAGACACATACTGCAAATACTCTATGCAGTTGCTGTAATTTTTTCTTTTTTTTTTTTTAATCTTTGTTTCTGTAGAGCCTGCTTTGATGAGCTACAAATGGACCATGTTAAAATGTGGCTGTTCTTGGATTATTGCTCTGATATAGTCTATTTTTTTGACATGTTTGTCAGATTCAGAACAGGTGAGTCTTTCTGGGATTTTAGGTGTTTTCAAATACTCTATGTATATAAAGGCTGGAAACAGAAATTTCCCTGTGAGGTCTGACCAGTGTAATATCCTGTCTCTGGCAGACCCCAGCAGTGGAGGCTTTGGAAAGATGAAGTGTCTGATCAGTTTGGATTTTTTTTTAAGGCTGAACGTTCCAACACTTGCTCTTCACTTGTCTGTGTCATGTCATGCTAAGTGGCTCTCTTCACCTTCCCATCCCTGGTTCTGTAATCCTGGCAGGCTGAGAAGATTTCATATTTGAGCATGCCCAGCTGATACAGATTCTAGCCTTACAGGGATATCTGGTTTTAGCTAAATGAGGTCATAATACAGGCCTAAGCAAGGGCGTACAGTGATCCATAACATTAGATTGCTGTAGTATTCCTTGATGCTCTTCGATGCTTCCACTCAGGCAGTGCCTGGGCACGCCAGGAGGACAGCAGGGGGTGGGTGTTGTTCATGGTGTTGTTGTTGGAGCTGCTTACATGTGAATACAAGCTGTCATGGTAGCTGGTCTCAGGGCCAGAAAACATTTCCTCTCTTGTTCTATTGACTGGTACAGACAAAGCCTCAAAATGCCTTGAAAGGGTCCAAACCCACACTGATTATTAAAATGAGAGTCCTTTTAAATCTTTCATTTTAAAGCTTATCTATTTATCTCTTTTTATTTATTTATTTATTTAAAACCGTGCTGACAGCTTGACATTAATTATGGCTTGTGACAAGTTATAAACGTAATTATAAGACAGGGACTAAAAATGCTGTCATGTGAGAAGCACACAATTCATGGCAAGCCAATTTCTTAAACTTAGAAAGTACCTTGTTCAGAAGGAAAGTAAATTTTGGATACCAGCCTAAATCACAAGACTGCTGTATGTGGGACAGGGGGAGTGGGGCTTCATCTTCTTTGAATAGTTAGAATGCCAACTGTGCCAACTAAATTTACCTTCTGCAGTTATATCTGTTATTGTAACAGGAAAGAATTGAGCAGAAATTGAGCATGTCCAGGCAATGAAAGTTATAAATTTCCATGGGCTGCCCTGATAATTATATGACTGTTAAAGCATGGTTAGGTTGAATTTGCAGGCCTGGACTGGAACCGCAGAATTGCAGCAGCGATCTCCTGAACAGGTGTCTGCTGCAGTTTCATGCACTCCAATAAAGAATTCACTTCTTTTAGGTGCCAACATCTTTCTCATAGCAACCCCTCCTGGCTCTGCCTTTGCCTGCTGCCTTTCCTGTAAGTCTGCAAGGTCCATCTGCCCTGCGGACAGAGGTCCTGGAAGCCCTTGGGGAAGAGTCTGACTTCCTGCTGCCTGAGGGCAGGGCCTGGCTTTGAACTGGGATCTAGGTAGCCCCATGACTACTCTGATCAGCTTCTCCGTGGGGCATTTCTGTCTAGCTGCAGGGACAGTTTCACTGTATTTCACCTGTGTTTGTGCACTGTGCAACAGAAAAGATTCACGTCTCAGCAGCTGATTGTGTTTAGCACACCCTATGTTTTGATGTTTCAAAAGGTTTTACTGTAAGACTTCAGTTCTGTGAGGGGACAAAAAGAGCAGAGAGGATTTATCTCCCTTCAGGACAAAGGTGTTTTCAGTTATTTTTCATAATCTTGAGTCAGAAATTCATCTGCCTGGCCAGTTTTTCTGTTTAGTTGCATAACTGTTACTAAGGCCATATTTGACCAGCTTTTTCAGCAGTTTTCTGAGATGTAACACATTCATGGCACAGGAAATACTTCCATTTGTAGGTGCCATCAGTTTGCAGATATCCAAAGCCAGATACACACATGAGGCATCTCTACAGATACACCACACATTCCAGAAAAGTAACTGTGCTGTGTAGGGCATGGAGAAATGAAGCTTGGTCTTCCTCAGCAGATGCTTCCCTGAAAAAGCTGTAGATTGCTTGTAGATTGCTAAGGGATTAGTAAAATGTGATAATCCCTCACATACAGGGAATGTTTTGTTTCTTTCTCAGTGGACCTTTCCTCCTGAGTGGCCCAGTGGGCAGACAATTGCATATCTCCACTTGCAATTGCAGCAAGTATTTTGCAGTGCATAGGCTGTTCCTTGCAGAACATTTTCAGTGCCTTGAGCGTACAGAGGTACCAGAGAGCACTGTGGCTGTACTGTCTGCAGTAAAAGTCTCTAACGAAGTTTATATCTCCTTGTAATCTTTTTAAATCTAGTATTTTCAAAGTCATTTGAATGAATATCGATGTGCAAAATTCTAGCTCTCTCACCAGAAACACTAAAAAGTGCAAGGAAAGTCCTGTCAGTTTTACATTGGACACCAGAGGAAAAGCATGGCTCGGGGGGTGGGTAACTGAGTATCTATATTGTTTGGAAAAAAGTTTCCAACAATCCATTATACCTATTCAGTATTTATTTAAAAATATTTCTCTCTGATTTTACACACAATTGCTTAACACTTGCTTAGCTTTACTTATGACTCACGCCAATGATTCATAAAAAATGAGACATATGAATCTCCCCTCTCCTTTTGCAAAGATACAGCTGTCCCAGAATAGAGTGGAAAACTTCAGGGAGCACTGTGGTAATAATAGAGTCATTGTCCTTAATCATTATATATCAGCTTTGAAACTTGATTGAAATATTTAAAATTTCAGTTAAATGACATAATACATGAATGTCTATATATATATAACAGTAAAAATTTTAATGTTCTCAGCTATCTGAAATGTAAGTCACTCAGTACTGTTGATGGTATTTTTATTCTAACATGTAAAATTTGTATTTTTGTTCTCTGAAGGTTTCCTTGAACAAGGCTTGCTAGTTAAGGATGAAAAGAAACTACGAGAACATTATACCAAAACGTTGCAGTTCAAACTGGACATTCTGTCTCTTCTGCCAACAGACCTGGCTTATTTGAAGCTTGGTTTGAACTACCCTGAACTACGATTTAACCGCTTGCTGAGGATTGCTCGGCTGTTTGAGTTTTTTGACCGTACTGAGACCAGGACAAATTATCCAAACATGTTTCGTATTGGAAATCTTGTGTTATACATCCTTATCATCATCCACTGGAATGCGTGTATATACTTTGCAATTTCAAAGGTCATCGGATTTGGAACCGACACATGGGTCTATCCCAACGTTTCCATCCCAGAGTACGGGCGTCTGTCTAGGAAGTACATTTACAGCCTGTACTGGTCGACGCTCACGCTGACGACCATCGGAGAAACACCTCCCCCAGTGAAAGATGAAGAGTATCTCTTTGTGGTCATTGACTTCCTGGTGGGTGTGCTCATCTTTGCTACCATTGTTGGTAATGTCGGCTCCATGATTTCTAACATGAATGCTAGCAGGGCTGAGTTCCAGGCCAAAGTGGATTCCATTAAACAGTACATGCAATTCCGAAAAGTGACTAAGGATTTGGAGGCCAGGGTTATTAAATGGTTTGATTACCTCTGGACCAACAAGAAAACAGTGGATGAGAAAGAAGTTCTCAAAAATCTGCCTGACAAGTTGAAGGCTGAAATTGCCATCAATGTCCATTTGGACACGCTAAAGAAAGTGCGTATATTCCAGGATTGTGAAGCTGGACTTCTCATTGAGCTGGTACTGAAACTGAAACCTACAGTCTTCAGTCCTGGGGACTACATTTGTAAAAAGGGAGATATTGGAAGAGAAATGTACATTATTAAAGAGGGAAAATTGGCTGTGGTGGCAGATGATGGCATAACCCAATTTGTAGTCCTAAGCGATGGCAGCTACTTTGGTGAAATCAGCATCCTAAACATCAAAGGTAGCAAATCAGGCAATAGGAGGACAGCCAACATTAGGAGTATTGGTTATTCTGATTTGTTCTGCTTGTCTAAAGATGATTTAATGGAAGCACTCACAGAGTATCCAGAAGCCAAAAAGGCTCTGGAAGAGAAAGGGCGTCAAATTCTAATGAAAGACAATTTAATAGATGAGGAGGCAGCAAAAGCAGGAGCTGACCCAAAAGACTTGGAAGAAAAAATAGAAAGACTTGAAACAGCTCTGGATACGCTGCAGAATAGGTTTGCGAGGCTTATGGCAGAATACACCTCATCTCAACAAAAGGTGAAGCAAAGACTTGCCAGAGTAGAAACCCGAGTGAAAAAATATGGTAGTGGCAGCTTATCAGTTGCAGAAGCAGAGGCTGAAAAACCTGCAGAGGAGAAAAAGCAGTAATGAAGCATTTATATTTCCTCATTTATTGGAGAAAGTTGAAGCACTGAAAACCATAAATGTATGTAAATATGTGTGTGCATACATAGACACGACTATTTTTATATGAACTCAAGAGAATGGTTTTTAGCACTTTTAACTGAAGCAGTATTTCCTTGTAAATAGAACATTGTCACTGTCTTCTTAGGGGGAGATTTGGACTGGCATTTGGGTACTTTTTTGTACTGGGAGTGGGTTTCTTACAAGTCACACTCAGAATGTCTGTTTAGTTTGGTACCTGTAGGTCTTGACACACTGTCTCTTCCCATGCTTTGTGTGTTAAGAAGGCATTGCACTTGAAGTACAAGGGACTGGGTTTTTCCTTTTTTAAGGGCTTAAAAATATTTATAAGGTACCTGCTGTACTTTGCTACCTTAGTAGCTGATTAAATGCATGGACAGAATCCGGGTTTCTCAGAATCTTTGTTCTTTCACAGAGTAGACACTGCACAAACAGTTGTACGACAGCAAAGCAGCATCACTTACCTGAGCATTGCAGTGCAGCCCTGCACGTGTGTGACGTAGCCACAGCTCTGGATGCGTTAGTCGCATTCTTTCTAATGAGCTGGGCTTTGCACAAAGGACCATGCTGAGAGTAGCAGTGCTTATTCATGTCCTTTCTAGCATGGTCTGTGACAGGCTTTGCTGCTCTGCAAGTGCTTCACTAGGGGACAGAGTGTGAGATCCACCCTTTTGTTTTTCTTAGCACAGTCCCATCCCCACTGGTAAAACCCTCACTTGGAAGGGAGTCCCGAAAAGCTCACTGGTAGAAGGCAGATGGGGCAGTAAGGCTTCACCAAACCTGGGAAGAGAAAAGGGAGCCCTGGTGTATGCAGTTCCTGTATTGGGGATGTTGAGTAAATTCCCTGTCAGTAAGTGGGCAGTCCTAGAGGGAGGCTACTGAGAAACTGTGTGGGCTGGCAGGGTAGGCTGTCCCTGCCTGCCAGCCAGCTTTCTCCCACAACAGGGTTTTTGGGAGGCAGGGAACAAGCCCCTTGTTGCAAAGTCATTCCTGTCACTAGGCCTGTCTTCCTTTTTCTTTCTTCTAAGAACAGGTGCCTACTCCACCTCTCTTTCCTGTTTACTGCCATCATTTCTCCAAAGTAGTTGTCACACTACTGTTTCTGTTAGTTAGGGAGAACGCAGGCCACAATTTGCTCAGGTTGTACTGGTTGATTTTCTGCTTGTTGCAGAGTAGTTGTCTGGCTCTGAGTTGAATACACGTCTGGTCCACTCAGCCTGTTGTGATATTCAGGTCTGCACTGAGTTTTCTTGCTCTGTCACATTGCAACCTTAGCGTTTCCATATTGCACACCCCTCTTAGCTTTCTCCACCCTGCTGCTCCCAGTTCCTTTCCAGGCTTCTCTCCCTCCCACTGAGGGGATTTTTTTAGTATTCTCCTGCTGGGAAGATACTAGCTTTCATTTTTTGCTCTACAATATTTTTCTGTCATGTAACTTTCCCTGTGTTATTTTTATCCTCCCTTACCTCACTGGTGTTGAAAAGTATGGAGTAGCACAGCGCCCATGCCACAGGAGCTGGATTCTCCAGTGGCATTAGGTATTACCATAAGCACTGCTGTGACTTTTCAGTTGTTCTCAGTCCTGACTGAGGAGCCCTAACAGCACGTGGGATTGATGGCCTGTGGGAAAATTGGTGAGAAATCCACTGAGGGTGGTTTAACTGCATAGTAGTGGAATAAAAAGAGGTGGTTTTGCTAAACTGAATACAACTGCTCAGAGTAAGCACTCGTCTCTGGGCAAGCAGCTTTCCCCCTTCTATTGACACTTTTGAGCCTAGTGAGGGAGACAAATCTGTCAGTGACTAAGGAACAGGGCTTTGCCAGCAACACTGGCAAAGGTAGTAGATGTCCACACGTGGCCCATGTCTAAACTCCTGTTATCATTCGCCTAGAAGACAACTACACTTAGGTATCTACTTAAGACTGGTCTTAACCTCTATTATAAAAATTTCCACTGACTGCAACAAGTGGTTTGGAAAGTAGCTGAGACCTGTATGTGATCAGTGGCATTGGGGAGTAGTGGTGTGTCAGCTGAATCTTGTCCTTACTTTCTTTAAGGGTTTGAGACCAACGGGGAGTTCAGAGAGGCTGCTTTTGGCAGTGTCTGGTGCCCTTGCTACCCCTGAGGGGGGCTGGGGTGGAGCTGGGTGTGGGCTGGTGGCAGTGGGCCATTGCAAGCACAAATGGGGCAGTCACAGGCTGCTGCACCTGCAACCTTCACCTCCTAAGAGAGGCAGGTACTGCACTCACCCGTGGCTGATGTTCACTGCTGTGTTACTCCTACACCACCTCTGGTAGGCGTTTTGTACTTATTGACATATTCTACATCAGTCATCATCCCCTGTAAATATCTAACTATCTACCCAATATAGTACAGCTGTTCCAGCCCGATAGGTATATACAAATGAAACTGTTTAAAGTACTATTTACACCTGTTTAAAAACCTTACAAACACAAGACTGCTTCTTTACCTGATGGATCAAAAGAGCCTAATCCACCAGTTAAATACATGTTTGCTATTCCCTTTCCATGCCTCTTGGTTTGGTTTTCATATGCCAGAAAAAGAACATTTTGATGCTACTGGTTTCAGTCACTTTGAAATATACAGTTTCTGGCATGATGACATCACATCCTTTGACATCTTTCATCTCTGTAAGATGTTTTTTCCCCTTCTTTAATGTGGCTACAGCATGTACATTAAAATATTTTGAGTAATGTTCAAGCAACTCTGTGTTTTCTCTTACCCATATCACTCCAGATTTTAGTATTTCATGACAGACTTTGAGCATTTCAACGTTACAAGGCTTGGAAAATCATTAGCTGGAACAGAGATCTGAAGTGACAGAAAGCCAAGTGGGAATGGTGTTCTCCCCTCACTGCAGGGCAGCTGGCACACAGCTTTGGTCTGCTGCCCAGTTTTGACACCATCACTGTGTTTGCAGATACCACTCAGGCACACGAACCCGACCACCACCCCACTGCCCGAGGGCTGCCGGGTCCGTGAGGCACGACGGGCTCTTCGTGTCGCTGCCACCTGTCTCCTGTCCTCCCCTTCCTCAGCTCCATGCAGGGCAGCACAGCAGGGACAGTGCTTTGTCTGGCAGAAATAAGTGTTTGCAGCTTTCTGCTACTTGCACACACGTCACCTACCAAAAATCACCTGGCGGGGCTGGGCTGGGCCTTTAACCCCACCACAAGAGAAAGCAAGGAACGGGACAGCGCTTACAGAGAGCTTGAATATAGGCCCCGAAACTACAAGTGGGGTTAACGGCCACAGCATTCACTGTACATGGGCCAGTTGGGGCGTATTGCTGCTCCAAACTGCCTGTGCTGAGTGAAACACCAAAGGGCAAAGGAGATGTTTAAACATCTGCTCCACGTGCAAAAGGAGAGTAAAGGTGGTGGAGTGGCACACCATGCTCCAACTGCTCCTCAGAGCTAACTTTTCCAGGGAAAAGGCCTCCAGTCATGGACCCTGTGCCCTGACAGCAAACGATTCAAGCCTTGCTGCTCTCAGAAATGCTCTCAAATCCTTTTACCCTCATCCTCTATTATTTACTTTACAGTAGAAATCTACTCTGGAAAATTCGATGAACTGGACAACAGAAGGGGCAGTGACAGCAAAACAGCTCCTGTATTTGTACAGCTGAGGGTTGAGGTTAGCTTGACTGTGCAGCTCTGTCTCCAGGAACAGCCCAGGGAAAGTACAACCCCTCCTTTTAATTATTTTCTCTTAGGCATCTGCTTTACAGTTTTATTCCTGCCAAATATTTATTAATCTACAAGAGGGCTCTGCTTTACATTAAGAAGTAAATTGCTCATTTTCCTTTCCCCCACAAAAGCGTCAGTGCTTGCTCTGAGCTGGTCCGTATGTTGCTGGCTTGGAAAACACATTCCTGTCTGTATCACTGCTGAGACCAAGGACGAGACAGAGGTTCACTGGCCAAACTAGTCCAGGTTGTTCAGTGATATAACACAGTTAGACGGACTAAAGGAGAGCTGCTCTTCACCCTAAAGATTTGCAAGATGACAGCATTTGCTCCTGGCTTCAAAGGCCCCCAGTTCTTCTATTAATGTTTCCAACCTGGAACAAACAGAAAGACTCAAACCCCTGTTTATGTAATTCAGCATTTGTAAAAACCCTGTGTGTATCCCCGAGAGCAAAATGAATTATGCACTAAATGGATCTGGACACTGTACAGCCAGTTAAAGCACCGGATTTCAGCTGTGGCAGCTTTACTGAGAGAAGCCATCAATCCTGGACTTTCCCTCACCCCCAGCCATATTCACAGTCCAGAGCAGGAGGAGAATGGTGCCTGGGAAGTCCTTACAAGGAGGATGGGGAAGCCTTGCTCTCTTACACTCTGCCTTGGGTGGATGGGGAGGAAAACACACACAAGCCCTGAGGAACAAGCTTTGGGGCTAAAAATGGTCAGGCCTTCTGTTTCTGAAATTCAGATTTTGCAACCATTTTTAGCCCCCAAATCAATGTTTGAGGCCTGCTGCTGCCAATTGCCCTTGCAGGTTTACTGTGGAAATACAGTTCTGCTGTTCCGTGTTCGCAGTCCTTGCCATTCTATACCCTAGGAATGGAGTGAGGAGGAAAGACTTGCATTATTTAAGCAATTATTTAAGGATGAACACAAACATCAGTTTTACTGCAGACACACCAGCAATTCTCACACAGCGACTTCCTTCATCAGCTCTACCAATTCTGCTGGACTCCTGCAGGGAGAGCACAGGCTGCGGTGCCAATGGCTCAACTTCCATGGGCTGTCTTCCCAAGAAGCTGAGGAGGACACTGTCCAGCTCTAACAGAGACCTGTCTTATTTATGTAGGTAAATCAGGGGTAGGTTACTGACACCAGAAATGCAGACATGTGAAAGGAATTCTTAACGGCTGCTATTCCATTTTTCTTTCCTTAGCATTTGTGGTGGTTGGTACCAACCTTTCTGTAACAGGCAACTGAAGAACATGGAAAATCAGAAAGCACAGCTGATGGGCAGCTTGATGAATAGCTACTAATTAATTTCTCAGCTTTTTGTCTATTTTACTATGTAATTTCTTAATTTTCCTGACAAAACAAAAAACCCCCATGCCATTCCGTTCTTACTGCCAACCGTTATTCCCCCCATTCCTCTGGAAGGGGAGCCACCCCACAGCAGTCATGATACCTAAACAGCTCATCCAGGGGTATAGTATGGCAAGAACCTGTGGGCACTACCTGCCTGTCCAGAGGAGACAGAAAAGCACAAAAGGACTTTATTTTGGCATAGCCTGTCTCCAAGGTTGATGAATCAAACCAACTGTGCTGTAAAGATCTACTCTTTTTAGGAGAACAGATTAGCAGCTCCTCACTGAAGTATTTCACTTGCAGAATAGTGTAGATAATTCACCCAACTTGCTTCAGTGGGATTCTCGCTATTTTCAAATTACTTGCAGATTTGGCCTGTTTAGAAAGTCCTTGGGGCTGCTTGTTCACAGATACTAGTCCAATGTGTGGCACAGGGAAGCCTCCCTTACAGCAGCAACTTTGGGCACTGTTGGTGAAGGAAATGATCCAGAGGTGGGATTTGTAACAGTTCTGACTACTGAAAAGCCAATGCCCCATCTCCTTGCAATAGCACAGCTGCCTCTGACCACACTTGCATGAAGGCTGGGAAGAAAGCTTATGTCTAGCAACACAAAGCAGCAGAGCTTTTCTAGGAAATCACCCTTCCAAACACATCAGTTGTCACCACAGCTGATTTATCCTGTCAGCCACAGCCAGGCTCCTCCATGCCTGGTTCAGACCCAAGTGCTGACAGCACAGATGAGGCTCACAGCTACCAGGCAGACTGACAGAGGAGCTGCCCCAACCAGAACACTTTCAGTTCAGCATTTCAAGGCTGACTGTCTCACCTGCTGTAACCCAACTGCCGTAAGCAGTGGCAGCCAAAGGAGGAGGGGTGGGATGAGGGAGGAGCAAAAGAGCCATGCAGCACCTCGGGGCAGCTGTGGCAGTTCAGAACAGCAGCCAAGAGCAGGGGTGACAGACGTGCTGGGCAAGGGAGAAGCACTAAGCAGCTCAGCTTACTGCCACTGGGGAAGGAAGGCTGTTACAGAAGAGTTGCTGTAATCTGCAGCCCATGAAAGCAGACAGGGATGCCCCTTCCTATCAACCAGTCTTCTGATTTACACTTGAAGTTTGGTGGCCAGAAGGGGCCCAAGCCAGACCGATGAGTGACAGGGACGATTCTGCTGGAGCATGCTCCCCCTCTCCAGCTACCACCAGAGCCAAGGACAGAAGCGCAGCACAGCAGGGCTGCCTACGCCATACAGGTTTCAGTCCTACACAGCTTCACTCTCACCTCGACAGGGGGAAGGGAAAATTGCAAAGCAAATTCAGGAGATGATGAGATGAACTGACATTGCCATCAGCCCCTAGGAAACTGCAGAGGCCACAACCATCTTTGGGATGGGAGATTCCCAGAGGAAAGGTGAAAAACAGCAGAGTATGGCTGCTGGAGTCTCTCACCTTACAGATTCTATGAAGAAACTGCTGAAGGAGTTCCGTTTTACCACCTACAGCTCTGCAGCAGCAACGCTTGGAGGCAGCAGGCAAACAACTGCTGCCATTTCAGCAGCACCAGCTGCCCCCATTGCCACTGCTGGTCTGCAGCAGGATGTGGCAGCCAAGAGCGCTGGCTCCTGCCCAGCCCCTGTCCTGCAGGAGAAGCCAAGAGCACAAAAGACAAAGAAGGGACTAAGCACATCATCTTAAGGTGTTAACAGCTGCGGTGGGTGATCCCAGAAATAGAATCTCCAATCCAGGAAACCTTTCCCAGGGCTGAGACACTGAGAAGGCCTCTCTTCTCCAAAGTCAAAGCCAGCAAGGAAACTGACTTGGATGATAAAACCGCTTGTCCAAAAAGTTGCAGGTCTGGAGCAGGATTGCCTCAAAGGCCCGAGGATGCTGTCTGGAACAACTCTGGTGCAGAAGCAATGCTCCCACCCAGGCTGTCTGCTGGCTGTTCCAACCGGGGCAGAAAGCAGAGCCTGGTGGCTGCAGCCCCAAAGCAGTCACACAGGAATTTTGTTAGAAAGGATATCTTCCTGTGGATTTTAGTTTGGGAATGCGAGACCCTCCACAGAGAGATTCCAGGTGTAAAGAACTAGCACAAGAGCAACCCTTATCAGATGCTCTTAAAGAAGCAAATCTGTGTTGTGCTTCAAAAAAAATGTACTGGTACTGGCGAGGCCTGAATGTCACCTGCTTTGTTTCAGGTGAGCTTGCTACGAAATTCACAGGATTCTTCATACATAGAGGGCAGTTAAAGAAAATTAAAAATCAGCATGCATGGCACAAGGGAGATTGTTCTTTTCAAAACACCTTTTCATTTAGGAAACGTTGTGCTGAGTTTCCCATTTTCGGTAAAAAAAAAAATTGCATTAGGAAATAAACCCCCTTTACTTGTAGCATTGGCTCACCTGATCATTTATCCCTTGCTGCTCAAACATTGAGTGCTTGCAAGGGGAAATAACTCCATCAAATGTAGCAGCACACCATGTACAGCAGCTCAAAACTTGGAAACATTCAACTAGTTGCCATGTTATAAATAATTTCTCTTGACCATCGTTGCTCACACTGCTGTACTATACAGGTCTGGAAGCAGAAGAATGCAGCGGGAAGGTAGATTTGAGGGATTTTCTCTGTACATAAACCCAGTGGCAGAGCAGCTACACCAGAGCTTTTGGTGACATTAGGAAGAAAGGCTTCATGTCAGCTTTACACAACAGTAATTCAGTCACAAATCTTCAGGCTGCTGCAGTTTTTACCTTCACCTGACATTGCTCAGTGCAAGCTGCGAGCCAAGGCCATAGGAGCAGCAGCATCCCTGCACACACAGTTGTTTATAGCTGAGCTGTGCTGCATGTCCTTCCAAAGGCAGAAGCCTAACTCCAGCAATCACTGTCTTTCAGAGTCAGCTCTGCTCTCACTCTTTAATCTCAAAACTCTGCACAAACCTGTGCAGCAAGATAACATAAGCAGTTCCTAATGCTATTTTATTGTCCTAAAATAGAATGATGATTTGCACCCTCTACTTGCACCTCCAATGTCCTTGTCTTTTAGACATTTCGCCACACAGAAATCCCAAAGTAGGATATATATTGAGCAAGATGTCCAAAAACATAAGCACAGTAGGCAAACTTCAATTATTTATCAGGATCACTTTCTTGATGTATCCTATTGCAGAACAGAACTATACTTGCACATTGGAAAGCTGCACATCTGCAATTAAAATCACCTTCACACACATATTTTAATTTCGTTAATGAAAAATAACAAATCAACAGCTGAAGACACTGTCAGATGCAGCACTAGAGAAAAACACAATGACATTATTTCATGGGTCATTTTATGACCTGTCTAAAGACAAATGCCAGTATTAACTCTTATTTCCAAAGCAGTGTCCCTTCCATGATATGCTATAAAATTAAATTCTAAAATAAAATTAAGCCCCTGATGGTCTTACAAATTTGGTGACAACTTTAATTGAAATTTTGAGTATAAACAAGAACTGTAGGTAACATCACAAACCTTTGTGACTAGACTGAACATAATAAACTTGATTCTTTCTTGTCAGGAAAGGCTTGATTTTGCATAGCTAAACTTGGAAGAAATTCCTGCTCCATCTTGCATGCTGAAACACTCGAGTTCTTCTGCAGAATAAATAAGGCACAACTCAAACATTCCATTCAACTGAAAAATCCTCATCCTGGAAATTCTTGAGATGACCAGGAAATTTTTAATCATCTAGTGAGATTAAAAATTTACCTGCAGGTAACTGGCTACAACAGTGCCAGGGAAACACCTTAAAGCTGATGATGTGGGGGTTGTCCTCTTCCAGAACATCAGCAGTGTGGAAACCTGTGTCTAACTCCCAGCTCCACAGAGCAGAAACTCAGGCAAGCATCTGGGTAGCCCACACCGCAGGCTACCTGGAGGCTCAGCCCACCAGGTCCATCACACCGGCGTGGTATTGTATGTGGTAGGAAGGTCCTGCTTCAGCAGTGAAACCCACTGTTGGGTGAGAGGCACAGACTGACTGCTGAAACACAGAGTTGCTTGGAGCCCCAGGCCTATTGCCAGCCTGTTCCAGCATCAGCTTTCCTCAAGTTGCAGGGCTGGAGGGGTCCCCTTGGCTGCCACAGTCCTGTCTTGGGCTGCTGCCTGCCAAATGGAAGACAAGTGAAGTCAGAGATTCACAAAACACTGTTCCTTAGTTAACTGAACTGTGCTCACTCCTGACAGCTGTTCCAGAAATCTTTTTAGCAAGAAGCAAGAGCTTTCTATTAAGGTGCAGAAGGAGAAACTTGAAGAGGCATTTCACATGTCAGATGAGGCAATGCTGAGACATCCAACATGTTTTCCTGTTACTGTATTAAGGACAGCCTGTGGAGAGAGCGCCAGCATACTGGCATCAGACTTCCTCCTACCTTGGCAGAGGAATCTTCAGTCTCACTCACAAGAGTTATTTCAGTGACACACAGGTATACTTAAGTTTCCAAGGTAAGCTTTGTAGACCTAAAATATGCTAAATGCTGCTGAAGGACTAAGTGAGGGTGCAAGACATTTTGGGTGGGCCAAGAGCACACCCCCCCCCCCCACCAGAAAAAAAAACAACAAAAAAACCCAAAAACCTTAAAATGGCATGTTCCCTTTCAAGCAATAGAAGGCTGACTGGCACTTCTGCACGGCAGGAATGCAGCCTGCACCTACAAGACTTCAAGATTCATTTATTTTAAACTTTACCAACTGCTGCTGCTGGACATTTATACCACCACTAAGGAGATAAAGTTTCAATGCAGTGGCACTTTGGGGGAGGCAGTATGTATTTAAATGAGAAATCAGTCAAATATGAAGTACTTATATCTTACCTGAAAATGATTCCTTGACAAACAGCTTACGCTTTTAAAGGCCAATACAGTTATGTGCTATTTTAATCTTAATGCTAAAGGAAAACAGAAAAAGTATATTTATAAAGTCAACACTTCAGTTAGAGGACTTTGTGTTGTTATCCAATTACACTGTCTGCATAGCTTTCAGACCTACATAAAATCCCCAACATGAACCATATATACCTGTCAGCTGGGTGTACCCACATCAGAATAAAACACGTTACAGGGATACAGCTTACAGTACTGGACTGTTGCTGCAGTACATACCACACAGCAGCATCAGGATGTGCTCATACTTGTAACGAAGCACCTCAAGGCACTCGGCAAATCTTGTTCTCACCACCTACAGCAAAAGATGCTCCAAACCTGAAGGGCTCAGCAAGCACTGTTGTCAGCCACACTACTGAGAGGTCGGATGTGTTGTGTTTTCCTCTTCAGGGACATGCAACAAGGTGGACATTCAAGAAGGCATGTCCTAAGGTCCACCACCTTGAGATCAAAGGCCAGAACACAGACAGCACCTCTCCCTTCCCAACAAGTTTCAGTCCCCGTGTCCAGGCCGTCTGGCATTGGCTTGGATTTGACAGGGGAACGTGGCTGGACCCCACATCACTACAGTTCACTTTTGGAGAGTTTCTGTACCTGCAACCCTCAAATTATGCCGTACTAGAACATTTTTCTAACCAAATAATTTAATATCCAATTTATCAAAGTAAGGAATTCACTTGTTTTCTTTTTCACTGAACCATGGTGAAAAAAGGTCATTGTTTTATTCAGCATCATAGTTACATAACAGTTGTCTGTTTCTATTACTAGAAAGAATTTATTAAAATAGTCCTGAAAGACATCTTTTCTTTCTCCAATGATTTCAAAACTATGCCTTTTAATGCCAATTCCACACAGTCACGGGTTTGATCGGTAGTAGCCAGTTACAGCAATTGTCAAGGCACAAGCTCAGCTCTGCACACCCGCTGCAGCTTGTATTGCAAAAGAGATATGCCAGTTATGTTGTCACTTAAAAATGCATAATCCCTTCATCGTATATTGCAACAAGAGAAATTAACATTAAACACAGACTACGAAAGGTAAAGGATTTATTTCTGATATGATTTGTAGAGTTAAATTAAAAACCTACTGAATACTTTATGTAGTAGATGAACGTAACCTTAGTACTTACTTTCTAACAGTTTAATGGTTGGAAGTGTACAACATGAAGTAGGGCTTATGTTTAATATTGTTCAATTTTGCTTATTGTTAGATGAGATTAAAATACAGTAGCCATCCCTTTAGATTATGGTGCAACACTGATCATGTGCCTTGATAGGTAGGAAAAACGATTCATTAAATAAATGATGATGACATAACATGTAGGGAAGACTTTGGATTGTCTATTTAAAATGTCAACATAATAGGCAATTAAGAATAAAACTTCATTTTAAGTGCACTTCCACATGCTTTTTTTATAATATAGCAAAAACTTCCTATCTTTTTTTCCAGACACTTCACTCCCTACTCTAAAGCTGTTCAGTTGAAAATGCACTTTCCCCAGTAAACTTCTTTTTTTAAAAAAGTAACTAAAATTTCTATCCTTTCATATGCTAAGAAATGTTTCCTAATTAAAAACGCAGTTTATTACAAGACATGTGAAGACAACATATAGTGAAATGAATTTTAATTGTTGTGCTGTGACTAAAGTAAAGTTCTCAAGGCTGCAATTTAACATTCCAAGTTCTCCCTTCCATCTTTATTGATTCTTAAGATTTTGCACAGAAACTCTTTGGGGGCTAGAACAGCAGTAATTGCATCACACTGTTTTTCCAAGACTTCAAGTTTCAAAAGCAAACTCCTCAAAAAGTACAGTTCTTGATTTGATTAGATACAGGGACAAAAATATAGCACATACTTGAAGGTTACATGGTCTACAAATGATGGCAATATTTTCCTTGGGAGAGTACAGTTTGTTTTCTTGTAAATACTCAAAAAGGCTCAACTTCAAGCAGTAATAAACACAAGCAAAAGTGATTTAACCCTTAAAATAAATATTCAGGAAAACCTCTCTGTACATACAAGTGAAAGAATATGTAACACTTTCACGCTAAAAGAAAAAATAAAGATTTTGTTCATATAAGCAGCTGAAATCTGCTGTTCCAGCCCAATGTCCCCAGTAAAGAAGGGAGGCACAAACACAGGTGACTACTGTAGCTCACTATCTTATGGCCTTTTTGGACAGGGACATCATCACCATCATTTTTTAATCCCTTTTGTTATATTTATTACAGCATGCCAAATCCTTTGGCATATGTGATGGCCTTCAATAATCTTTCTTTAAGCTTTTCTTTGCTTGAGTACTCCGGAAGCAAAAGTACATTAAAGCATGTGTGAGATGTAGGTAACCTGTGGGGGAAAACAAAAACAAACAAAAAAGAATTCAGATCTGGGAACATGCAGTACATGCAAAAGAACTACATTGCTGTTTCACAAGTTCAAAATAATACATTTAAAGGAAATTTACTTTTCTTATAGATTCAACTTTCAGATTTAACTAGGTTAATAACTTAAAGTCTCAGAATTCCCTTCTATTTATGAACAAACACAAAAAATGTAGATTTTTTTTTTTTTATTTACCTCTCTGTATCTGGGCCATTTTTGGCTATGATCATCTTTAACTTTCCAAGTCCTCCCACAGGGGCTCTGTCTGTGCCTGTTGTAAACTGTAAGAATAGTCTTTTCTGTTCATCCGTAAATGAATGGACTATTTCCCAGAATTCCCTATCAAGGAAGAAATCAAAAAGTAAGTAAACTGTAAATTTTGTTTGGTATAAATGAGACTTTCAAAAGTAATTGAGCTTTGAAGGTGTAGTAATTCTAATCAGTCTTAACATCAAGTTTACAAGTCGTAGTCATAAACCAAAACTAACAGAATGTATTTACCAATTAGTGAGATTCAGAAGTAGAAATCAGAAATATTACCCAAACACTGCAGTTTAACTGTCTTTAAACATTATTTTGGCTAGTAAATGTTCTGCAGATATTCTTCCTTTATTTTATTATTCCTATTTCCTAAGGAAATACCGATTCAACAATGCTTATACCATCTCCTCTTTTCTAATTACAATACTTGAGTAAACTGAAATTATACATAAGACATTCGCATCTTCAGTGCTAGAAAAATACCAAACGTTACAATATTAAATTCATTATGAAGAAACAGGCAGATAAAGTGCTTTTTATCTTTAAAAATTGGACAAAAAATTACCTAATAATAAGAGAGTCTCTTGTATAGCCACCATCATATTCTGTAGTTTCTTCTAGTGCTTGAAAATCTAAATTCTGTAAGAAGATGATATTTTTAAAGATGACCACTAATTATATACTTAGGATCAAAAAAAGCTCCACTTTCTGGGGTACATTCAGAATTCTTACCCTACTTCCACAAATAAGTAATTCAATTTCCTCTGGTCTAAATAAATATTTCAAAGGAGATTCATTGGTCACCATGTGGAATCCTCTCCGAAAGGCCTTGAACTGCTTTTCTACCGACTTATTGAGTATATAGTCAGCATACAGATTGACAAATTCCTGCAAGGAAATAAATTCTTTAGTGCTTCAACACATGCCACTTGAAGTACCTCCCAAAAATACAAGACCCCAAAATACGTGTAACTCTATAATTCTACACAGATTATCTGGGCTCAGCTTTTATTCAGCAACAATAAAGAACAAGTCTCAATATTGCTCAAACAGGCCAAACACCACACCCACATCTACACATGCATGTATCAATGCTTTCTTTACGAGAAGCCTTTTCCATTCACAATAATCCTGTGGTATGCCAATTTTAAAAG
The DNA here is from genome assembly GCA_036023395.1 of Myiotriccus ornatus. Lineage (NCBI taxonomy): Eukaryota > Metazoa > Chordata > Aves > Passeriformes > Tyrannidae > Myiotriccus > Myiotriccus ornatus. Next base: position 85,850,622 of record JAYRBT010000001.1, on the reverse strand, counting down.
GCTTTTAAATTTACATTATAAGTGAGACCAAACCTTTATAGGGTACTACATAATTCTACATAAGTAAGTATATCCAAGGACTACAGATTCTTTTAAAAAGTTGAGCATACCTTTCTGTTTTCATTCGTAATAGGAATTTTATCACCGTTTTCCTTTAAATCATGCATCATTGGATTGCCAAAGAGATCCGTGTGAGATATTTGAAACGTTATCATCATATCATCTTCCACACTTCCTTCATACTCTAGCAAGTCTCTCAAACTCTGGTAAAGAACCTAAGAGATTAAGAAATACATCTCTGTCAAAAATAGGCTTCAGTAGATTTCACCAAGTAATACCAGAGGACATGAAATCACCTGCCTCAAAAAAGGGTTCTTATATTCTATGACACAAGTCACCTAAAATCTCCCATGGCAGTCCAAACAATGGTTCATTAAGATCAGCATTTGTAAAAATGAACAACAGCAGATAATAAGATAAAAAAGAAACATGGCAATGAATGTAACTCCCTTAAAAGAACCTACCAGCACCCAGCAATCTTCCTAAATGCAATGGTCAGACCTGCAGCTTAAAAGCCATTAATTGCCTCTTCTTAACTCTTTTGAAATAGTATTTGCTTTTGGCATCCAGAACACGTTGCACTAGTAAGTGGAACATTTATGTGTTAAAATCAAAGAAAACGCTGTATTTTATATCAGATAAAATTCAGGCAGCAGACTTTTATCTCCTACATCTTGATTTAAAACCCAAACTAGGAAATAATCCTGAAGCAACACAGATGGGGCAGTCTTTAACATAAGAAGACATTTACGAACAACAAAAAATAAATCACAAGTTAGGTCAGAATTTACCAAGTGGAATCTGAAATTACCTGTAAGAGTTTGCTCTATTCAAAGGAGCAACCAGCTTTCCTCCCTGCTATGCCTTAGGAAAAGCCCAAGACTCTCTTGGAAACCAAAGGCTATGCAGAAAAGAACAATTATTTGGCTGAGACAGAGGTACAGAGCTAAAGAATGCAAAGGGAAGGTAAAAGCAATACCTGCGTGCAAGAAGTAATAAATTTCCCCTTAATGGTTTAATTGTTGAAAGTAAGCCTCAACTTCTCACTATCTGTGTCTTTTTGATTCTTCCACAGGACCTTTAAAAATACCTTGCATTGAAAATGACTGGACTTGGAACTGTTGGTGTTGAAGGCTGGTGAAAACCCTACTGTCCACGCTCTACAGCATTAGAAAAAACATTGTGAGGCTTGACTGTTGAGAATTTAATTTTGTATTGAAAAGCTCTGAAATGTTTAAGTCATATTGGAATACAAAGAGTTAAAAAAGGATTATTTTAAAAGTCAGTGTAGGTGTCAGAGGAGAAACATATGAGCAGGGGAGAAAGATTAGGAAATGCCCTGACTGCCTTGTTCCATAGAAATAAATCCACTTTTTCTGTCACAAAAGCTTTTGTGTATATAATAAAAATCAGTGGAAACTCAGGGCAGTGTCTATTTCTCAATATTATACAGAAAAACTGGTCGAATCTGGCACACTGCTGTATGTAGCCACCCAAAGCAGACCTGATAACGTATTTGCTGATCACACATGCCTCATTTTCAAAAACGAAAGGTTAGTACTTTTTAAACAGTATCATCTTACTCATCTTCTTCGAATAGTTGAAGATTTTGCACAACTGCTTATAAAAGGGGAATGTCCCACTGTTTGAAATTAAATGAGGCTTACTAACAACTCACACCAGCCAACATGAGGGGAAGCTACTGGTGATCTCTGATTGCAGGTGGAGCATGGCCAAGACATCCTGCACACACACACTTGTACGCTCTACCTACTAAAGCTCACGTTCAGCTCAATGCTTCTGTACAGTCTCTGGCTGGGAAGGGGTGAGGAAGATGGACGCTGATCACTGCTCCCAAACTGTAGGGATATTCATTAACTGCCTCATCTATCTTTTGCTTCAGGCAAAAACCAGAAAGAGCATCACACCTCTGTATGTCTACTATTACTTTGACATTTTTTTTGGAGAAATCTACTTCTATAAATAGCTATAAGGAGCCTAATTTTAGAAGCCTCTTTGGGAAGATACCATTAAATCTTGTTTATGCTTAATAGTGCTTAGTGATATTTAGCAATTCATGCAGTAAAAAAATAAACCAAAGCTTTACTGATACCCAGCCCTATTGTTGACTTTACAATTCTGCCTCCTCCAAACAAGAGGCTTTATTGCTTATGAATTTATTTTAACAAATACAGACTCTTCTCATGAGTCACTGGTCATTTCACTTCCACTTCTGACAGTCATTTTGTGTTTAATTTAAATCTAGATTAAGTTATTGCATGGAAAATACATTAATAAACTCAAAGAGCATAAGGAACTTACAGGATGAGAGTCTGCCAGATCACGGAAAGTTCCTTTTTTGCCCATTAGCTTCCTGTAGACAACCATGGGAAAATGTACATCCAGTATACAGTTGTTGTAAATAGCCAGACCCAGTACTATGCCAATCAGGGTAAACTGACCCTCAGTTTCAAAAGAGGACGGATTAAACCAGAACAGTTTTGTAGATTCATCGTATGTGAACATCCCTGTTAAAAAAAAAGAGTTGAACAATATTGGTTACAATTCAATAAAAATGGCACATAAAACTTACCGTTATAAATTCATTTGCATTAGCCTTGAAAACACGTTTAACTTAACATTATACTGAATTTAATGGCAAAGAGAAACTACTTACCTTAGGGTAACTGGAGCTGCTCAAAACACCGTTACTCACATCACCACTAAAAATATGCAAGAGACCTGTGATACAACATCTGCAACAGCCACGAGGCTGCACCTACGCAAGCTTTCATCCCCTGTCATATCTGAGGAACCAGCAGCACACTGTCAACATTGATTTTAACTTTGACAAATACAACAGGGCAAGAAAAGAACACAATCAAAAACCATGTGGATGAAACTATCAGGAAGGATTCCAATTACTAAAAAGCGACAGCCTTTCCTCAAAGGCTTTTTCAGGCCAGTTCCAGCAAAGGAAGAGGAGTAGATGCAGCCCTGTGACAGAACTAGAAACTATGAAGATGGAGCAGGGATTGACCATCACACATTATTTTAGAGTTAGATGCCCAACAGATTTGTTTGCTTGTTTCAAGGACCATTGTTTCTGCAGCTATTACATACATCTGAATTTGAGGGGAAAACTGACCATGGGACCACAGGAGGAGTTGCAATTTTACAGCCTGTCACTGTGCAAAGGGAGTAATTTTCCTTTGGCTCCCTCTCTTCATTCAGCTCACTATCTCAGGTGACCAATTCCTGCCCAATTCACGAGCTGAGTGCTGAAGACTGCAACAAACACCTGAACTGGCACATGGCAGAAGTTGCAGGGAGAGGATGTGACTGTGCAGACAAGAGACAGGCAAAGAGTAGCTTATCCTTTTGGTTGTATCAAGACACAAAATAGCTCTTTATGAAACCAGACTTTGTGCACAGGCTATAAATTATTTAAATGAATCCTACAGTAAAATCCATTGCTTACCTGACTAGATACTGAAAAAAGATAAATGCACACCCCATAGACTTATGGGGAGAGAGACACCACTCTGGACAAGTACAGTCCCAGTGACCTGTTGCTTGTATGGCTAAGTCTCAGGATTCGAGGTACAACCTAAGAAAAAGTTCCCCAGGCTCCTTATTCCCAATACACTAGAAGTCAGATCCATGAGGTCAAGAATATCAACTACATTTGCCACAGGGAATTATCTTGCAGCTCGTAAAAGATGTGCTTATTGACAAGCTATGCAGATGTATAAATTGAATACTAAGCCATATGAACAGAGCCACAAAATTACTCTTAAAGATTGAAAATGTCACCTTCAGCCAAGAGATAAAGACTGATTTCTCATTCAGTGTAAGGATACGAACTGCAAGCTCATTCAGAGACTCTCCCCTTTTCCCAAAATTGATTATTTATCTCAGTAAGGTACTAGGACAGGCTCAGCTATTCAGGGAGCACACAAATAACAGACTGACATATCAGATAAGGCAATCAACTCAGGCATATATAGGAGAAACATTATGTAGAATCATATAGAATCCTGTATTCTGTTTTCTGAACTGACTGAAATAACTTCTGGATTATTGGCACATAAAAGCAATATGACTTGTACCTTCTGGAAGATGACAGAAGAGTTAAACTGTCAAAACACACAAATCCACCAAATGTCTAATCATGAAGGATTAACAGTTTACTCAGATCCACATCTGGAAACACTTTAATGTGAAATACATTATTTTATTTCCTGACCAAAATTAATACTACAGTACATTAAAATAATAATGAAACATCAGAAGAAACTGGAATCTTCAGTAAGGGGAAAACAACTGTATAGTGTTGCTAGGGATATTATATGATGTTATCACTTCTTCCCTTTTTCCATGGTGACTGTTGCTCATAAATCCCATATTTTTTCTGAGTTACTGCTTCCTCTGAGTAAAACTTTAAGGTAGTTTAATATAGAAACACTTGAAAAACACTATTACAACAATATACATCACTCCATACCTGTGATTGCTAAAATACAAATGTAAATTTTTGGCCCCAATCTATCAAATTACTCTCGGCTCTTAACTAACTACAATCAAATCTGACATTACTGCCACACTTTGGATCTGCAGAACTGAGACTACCAGATTTATTAAGCTGGAGGAAGGGGAGGAAATAACTCAAAAACTCACCATAGTCCTACTCTTGCTTTATTGCAGAAGCTCTTCCTCTTTGGTTAGATTACTAATTCTAGAAGCTAATCACAAAGCAAAGTGAGGAGAAAGGTGAGAGAACAGCAAAGGAACCCTGCAAAGAAACCCTGTGCTACTGACTTGTATCTAAACAAGCAATGACAGCTCTCACTAACTACACACAGTTAGTTCTTTCATCACTGCTTTTTAGTAGGATGACTGATGATGACAATGAGCCTCAGTGTGTGTCAAATACTCTCATGATCACCAATGAATCTGGAGAGCTTCAGAGAGAAGCAGCAGCAGATATAGAAAGGCAACGCATAAACATAGAACAATCCAGATTGGAAGAGAGCTTCAAAGATCATCCAGGCCAACCTTTTGTGAGAACAATCCGCTAAATTAGTAAATTATTAGAACACATACCAATATCTGGATTGAAGATTTCTTCCACAACCAGTTGAAAAAATTCTTTGGAAACACCTCCTTCATCTACCCCTTGCTCTCCTTCAAATTCCACATACAACTGCTTCTTCAAGTCTGCAGGATTTTCCATGGCAATCATCTCTAGCTATTGAGTGAACAGACAGAAATGTTTCATTAGTAAACCTGTTTACTAGAAGAATTTAGTCAAAATTACCCTCCAAACTTAAGAAGAAAGCAAGCATAAATCACAACAGTAAAACAACACAGAAAACAACTAAATTACTCTACAGTAACACTAAATTACTCTAAGCACATTACAGATTCTGGGGATTAATGCAGCAAGAAAGTTTCCACAGATCTAATCTGTGAGTCCATTAAGGCTCACAGTCTGTTAGCCTTCTCTATTTTTATTCTTCTAAGCACTTATTTTAAATAAGTTATAAAATTGCACACAATTCAGAGAAAACAGGAAGAAAACAAGATATATTACTGAGATAATTAAATTCATCTGACAACGAAAAGAGTCTACAATCTGATCTACATGTATGACAGCAAAAGGTTTTCTGAAGGGATTATACAAATGTGTTTTCAGAGCGGAAAACAGAAAACAAGCCTTTGATGAGGAGTTGCATCTCTCAAACAAAGAGTTGGGGAAAAAAACCACCAGAAATAAAAAAGACACTAATATTACAGTCAAAGCGATCCTCTCTCCTCAACCCTAATGTGGAAGTCTCAAAAATCTCTTAGTCTTATTTCTTCAGTGCCTTTAAATAGATCTACTGCATTGCTTCTACGAAAATGGAAGTTCAGTTAAGGCCAAATAGAAGACATTTCATAATAAATGGTTTCAAGTCTATATAACGGCCATTAGAGGTCACAGAACCACAAAATGATTTAGGTTGGAAGGGACCTGAAAGATCATCTAGTTCCAACTCCCTTGCCATGTCTGGGGACACTTTCCAGTAAACCAGTTTCCTCAAAGCTCCATCTAGCATGGCCTTGAACAGTTCCAGGGAAGGGGCATCCACAACTTCTCTGGGCAACCTGTTCCAGTGCCTCACCACTCTCAGAATAAAGAATTTCTTCTGAACATCTAATCTAAACCTATTCTCCTGTCATTTGAATCCATTTCCTCTTGTCCTGTCACTACCTGCCCTCATAAAAAATTCCTCTCCAGCTCTTGTCAGCCCCCTTTAGGTACTGGAAGGTGCTATGAAGTCTCCCTTGGAGCCTTCTCTTCTCCAGGCTGAACAAACACAACTCTCTCAGCCCGTAAGGTGAGGTGCTCCAGCACTCTGATAATTTTTGTGTCCCTCCTCTGGACTCGCTCCAACAGGGCCATGTCATTCTTACGCTGGGGGCCCAGAGCTGGGAGCAACACTCCAGGTGGGGTCTCGCCAGAGCAGGGTAGAAGGGGACAGTCACTTCCCTCGACCTGCTGGCCCACAATGCCTTTGATGCAGTCCAGGGTACAGTTGGCTTTCTGGGCTGTGAGTGCACATTGCCAGGTCTTTCACTTTCTTATAACAAAAATGTATCCTTTCAGTAAATCAAAAGTTAAGCAAGAATATTTTGCAGCTGGTAAGTATGCTGCTTAAAAGCATAAACAAATGGTTTAAGTTATGCAGCATGATTACACTAAACATACCTCTGTGGCAAAGAAAACTCCAGAGCAGTAAATTAAGGCACAGATGGACCTGCACACTCCTCTACCAAGACCATATTACTGGTGAGATTTGTCTCTCATTTGGGCCAGTGCAAATTGTACTTACCAAGTGTCCTCAACACACTGAACCATTTCTTTTTATTTCACTACCCTACCTTGTGCACACACACATGCCAACAAACTCTTTACAATCCAGAATTTTACTACAGAAGTGTAAAGTAAAACAGGAACAGAACAGAGATGGTAAAGGTAGCAATAATGACACCATCAAGTCATAAAATTACACCACCAGCAAGACACATTTTCTCCTACTAACTGCCAAGTCAGCCATCCATGTTCCAAGCATCACAGCAGGGTTGGATGGGTGACAGAACCAGGGTGGTTATCATAATGGGTTTGAAGGCTTTGCAGCACCTCATGCAAAAGGAGCATGTGGAGAAAAACCCTGCACTATCTGGTACTGAAAAGTAGACTCAGAGAGGGAGTGTAACTCCATAGCATATAAAACTCAGTTAAAAAAACACAAAGGCAAGCCGTGAAGATCCCAATAATGAGAGCAAGTGAGATCAGTCTACATCTCAATCAGGTAAACTACAAGGTTTTCTGAAAAGTTTAGTTATGTACTACCTAACACATTTGGTATTCCATTGTATATCATTTGCAATAAACTATTTTTGTCCCTAAGGAGACTAAATAACATTTATTCTTTGAAATTCACTGTATTTTATCAACAATACTTCTGCAGCAAAAGCACGTTGCAATTCCCCCCGTCACTGGTATTCTCATCCCATGCTTTCCATAACAGTGCAGTTTAGGACCTTGCCTTTTATGTAAATTTTTAAATCATGCATCTTACAGATGTGTAAAAAATTTATTTTCATCACTATGACAACAGTGTAGCTTAAATCAAGTTCCAAGTACAACTGTGACTTTTTAAAAACAGAGAACTAGCATTTATTTTAAAACCGTAAATAGAGGTTATATGTTCCAGCTGGACAGACAGAAGTTCTCCTGTCCGGATTCCTTCCACTTTAAACCAGCACTAATAAAGCTTTGGTTTTTTCTCCCCTATTGGCTTTGTAGTCTTTACCACCAGTAATTTAGGATACTGCAAGTTTTATGAATTTGGATGGGTTCTGAGAAAGCAAGTGTTGCCTCTGCATTTCTTTTGGGACAGCAACCCTTTGTCATAGTGTGAAGACTCTTGTGCCATGCAAATGCACTTATACTAAGGAAAGTCTTCATATTTATACATATAGAGCAATTAAAGAAATGTCAATGATTTTTTTTTTTAACTGAGAAAAACAGCACTAAAAAAAAGGGAAGGAAACACTCCTAGTTGAGCAACGGTCGCTAGGCAGATTGGAACAGCGTGCTGCTTGTGTGCAGGGGAGTCAGATAAAGGATTACCCAAAAGCCAGTATTTTGACCAAAGCCTGATTCTCCTTGAAGTAGATTCTATAAGCAGGACAACGTTGGTAAGCTGCTCAACTGACAGTCGTAGGTTTAGCTGCTCCTTTGAACATCTGTGTCAACACTGATGCTTCACAAGAAAAACTGAATTCAGCAATTAGACACGATAGTAGAGAGGCACTGGATTTTAACAGAACTGCAGCAGTGTTTCTATAGCAAGGAAGTACGACCTTCAGTGTATAGTTATTTGGTTCTTGGTTTTTGTTCGTTTGTTTTTGCTTGTTTTGGGCGGTTTGTTTTGTTGGTTTTGTTTTTGTTTTGTTGTTATTTATAATAATCAGAACTACCTCTATCTTGTCAACACAGATGCTGTTGGATAAACATAATCTATATGTGTGAATTACCAAGTTTCAGAAGTTATGTTTTCTATCATGATAGTTTGGCTGGCCAAGTCACTGAAATCATCATTACATTTTGCAGGGACTTTTTAAAAAGCACATGTGTAGCAGGTCTAAAGCAGTAGCATCAAAAATTGAGGATCTGTGAATTGAAAAGCTGAAAGCTGAGAGACCATGTCATAAATAACATCTGTATTTTTTTTGCTGAAATATGATACTGTGCCACAACTTAAGAGATGGTGTGATTCTACTTTGCTTACAGAATAACACTGTGCTTTCCTAACTACAGGAATTTTCACTGCATGGCAGAAATATAACAACATTTAAAAACTTAACGTAACTCCAGAATTTGGCTACTTGCTTAAAACTGAGAGTAGCTCAACTAATTTCTATTCAATTAAAATGGTTAAAAATTATCACAAACCACCTCAAGTTCCAGCCACATTGCATAAAAGTTATCTTTAGGCAGTGGCAGGAATACTTTCCATGCTAGATGGCAAAAATGACAGGAAGAGAGCTCATTAAAGTTTTAAAGTACCAGTGACACATCATGGCATAATTCAGTCAATACATTTTACTAAAAAATGGCATGTGAAGCAATAGTTATAGCGACAAAGTAGTATCCTCTCGAGCTGTACTTCAGAGCTTGCACACATCAGCAGTCACACACACTTTGCATCCAAGGCAGACTAGTGCTGACATTTTCATCTGGACACAGAAACACTGACAGTCTAAAAGAACATCAAAGCTCCCAAAGTACTTTGTTGCTAATATACGAGAGAATCTGCCTACTGCTTTCAGCTGTCACATGAGAGTTTTTGCTCATCCACACATTTAGCAGAGTCATTTACATGCAGGAGAGGCTTGCTGCCTGCTAGCTGTCTACATTCTGTGAAATTTGTCAAAGCAAGTCTCTGATTTTCAAGCAAGTACAAGCCAGACTGTTGAAGGAATCCACCACATTTTCACTTGCAGAACTTGTGTGTCATAACTCACACCCTTTAAATTACTGCTGCCTGAGAATAAAGCCACATATAATGTGGGTCATGGGGGTGGGGGAAGAATAAATTCAGAAGAAGACGATGAAAGAAATAGCTGCTGGGGGATGAAAAGGCAGAAGAAGGGATGTATTTCCTTTCATTACTACCACGTGCATGTACTGTGACTCAGCAGCAGTACAGCTAACCTATTAAACCTGTTACACAGAAAAAAGCATGTTAACTGCTTTCAAGAATTGCAAACTGAGATACCAACTCCCAAATGTAAGGCTTCCTTAAAAAAGTGGGGACTAGGGAGTTACAAATTCCAACGTTCCACCCCTCTCCCCAGGTGACTTTTCAGACTAACATACATACAAGTAAGTATATAATACAAAGAAAGCATGTTATTTCATTAAATAATTTCCAATTAAAAAAAAAAAGGAAAAATAAGTTTCTGAGGCAAATTTCATACATGCAAAGCAATTGAACAATGAATCTGTAAAGAAATTTTTTCCTTAGATGTATGTGTTTCAGGGTGAACTAATATTCTCTTAATAAGCAACTTGAAACAAGTTATTGCTTCAAAAGTATTTAAAAGGTATTGCTTCAAATTCTTATTAAAAGAAAGAATTACAACAGTAATAATAGTAAAAAAAAAAAAAATCACTTACCAGTACTTGCATTTGCTTTAATGAAGTCCAAAAAGTGAGAAGATAAACATACTGAATTATAAAAGCTTAAATATTAAGTACCAATAGGAGAAAACCAGCTTGGAAATAACTTAATTAACTCAACTAATTAGCACAAAAAAGTCAGTGCTTAGTCCATTTGCAGGAAATCATGAAGGCTGATAGTTATATTTGTTTGAAAAATATCCAGCATCAATAAGGAAAATATGAACAAAACCTTCTCAACCTCATCTTAGTCAATATTCCTGAAAATGCTTTTATGAGGAAATTATGAGTTATTCGATATAACTGAGTTGAATATATCTCAAAAATGTCTGCACCGACTGTTCTGTAAAGACACAGCTCCAGTGCACTTCAGTGCCCATCTTTGACTATCATCAGAAATAGAGCCAGCTGCTTTAAAGCTTAGGATATAAGAGCCTCCTCCAGACCTATTTCATACCAATCAGAAAGTGGAAACAAATTGTGAAAATTACTAACATCACTTCTCAAGCAGTTGCAGAAAGTGCCTGTAACAACAGCACGCAATTCTTGAACAGAGCAGGCACTCGCTGAAGGAACTGCAGGACAGTGTGGAACAGTACTTTACCTGCAATACTTTCTCAGCCACCAACACATTTGCAGCTTAGGGATTCCCTGAGGTTTGTGTGTGAGTCACATCAAAATGCTTTTAATGTCCATTAGCTTTTGATGGATCTTTCTTCCATGAACAGTTAAAAGTTCTGCATAAAGACATCCACCATTTTAAAGTACACAGTGTAGAATAAAATATGTCACTTTATGTATGTTAAGCCTGCTTCCTGATAATAAGGCTAGGTGCTACCAAGTTGAGAAAATCAGATTTCCCATTCAACTTCTCCATTCCATCTTTTAGGTCCTCACCATCATCTTTTTTACCCTTAAGAGGACTTCACAATTTCTCTGAAGAGACTCTGGGTTCTTGAAATGTATTGCTATTGCATCCTTTTTGATATTAAAAGAAGAAGAAACAAATGAAAGAGACATAGGCACACTATGGTCAAAAGCAACATTGTATTGTTCCATTCACTTCTTTTTTAACTCTGAACACTTCCTGAGGAATATTTAAAATCTATTCCTTGAGCACTGATACTCCATGTCATCAGTTAAGAGGTATCACAGAATCAAAGAATTAACTGGGTTGGAAGAGACCTCCGAGATCATCAAGTCCAACCCTTGATCCAACACTGCTGTGGTTACTAGACCATGGCACTCAGAGCCACATCCAGCCTCATCTTAAAAACCTCCAGGGATGGTGAATCCACCTCCTCTCTGGGCAGGCCATTCCAATGCCTGATCACTCTCTCCATAAAGAACTTCTAATATCCAACCTAAACTTCCCCTGGCAGAGCTTAAGCCCATGCCCTCTTGTCCTAGTGCTGGTTGCCTGGGAGAAGAGACCAACCTCCACCTGGCTACAACCTCCTTTCAGGTAGTTGTAGAGAGTGACGAGGTCTCCCCTGAGCCTCCTCCAGACTAAACAACCCCAGCTCCCTCAGCCTCTCCTCACAGGAGTTGCGCTCAACAGTTAAAAGGTGGATTCTGTACTCACTACACACATTTATGGATGCAATTTTCCCCAAGTCCACAACACCCCACAACAGCTGCCTTGTAGCATCTACTTGAAAGGACACAGTCCCTTCCTCCAGCCAGGATGGTGAGTCTGCATTCACCTCCATTTTACTGAATATGATCTATTTTCCACTTCTGAGAAATGCCTGGGCTGCGCTTGATCTTGATGACTACCACTACAGTTCAGATTTCTTGAATTTAGAACAATTTAATGTTTTCCCTTTATTTTCTGTCCCAAAATAAACAGTTTAAAATTCTTACTTTCCTCAGGGCTTTGGCAGAGTCAGGTCACCATAATTTAGCATGTTCTGACAGCTTAAATTAACAGTCACACAAGGATCCATGGCAACTGCCCAGGCATGTAACTCCAAATTGCTAGGCTGTGCAAGGGCTGCTGCAAGTGCATCACAATTTAAATCAGTATGTTTGAGCTGAATCTGATTTAAATTTCCTAAATTTCCCAACGACCAAGAGTGTGCAGAGTAGTGACTGCTGCGGCCTGACTGCAATATAGTTGCTGCAGCAACTTGATGCTGCCCATGAGCTTTCTAAGCAACATTAAACATTGTTTTTTGTCCTCAAAGATTTCAACTTCTTTCCCAACAAGCTGTATATGGAAGAATGCTTTTTCTGATATCTATGGATTTACCTTGCTTGTCATGAGGAGGAAGGTCTGCTTTCTGTCTGCTGTAACTGACTTTAAAAAGAACATCTCCCTAAAACTAGCTCTTATGCTCTTCTAGCCCATCTTCTCCTTAAGAGGTAGTAGTGTCCCTCTCTTTTTTCCAGTATTTACGTATCCCTCAGCTGAACAGTAAAGGAGAATCTCCCATTATATCAATGGACAAAACGTAACTGGATACAACTGTAAGTCTAATAGGTAGTGAAATTACAAAGAGTATCCTTAAATTAAAAACCTGGTAGACAGTAGGCTTTAATCTTAAACCAGTATATTTCTCAATTATCTGTCTTCTCTTTTCCCAGTCCTATCAGTATTTGCACCAAATTGCAACAAGGCTTTATTTCTAAAAGTTCAGAAGTCCACAAGAAGAGTACATAACTGAAAGGTTTTAATTCCAACTTCCATCTGAAAAACCCTACTGTCAAAAGATGATCCAAGACAGTCCAGAGGACAAAGAAGTCATATTAAAGCAGAAGCTGGTCACTCTCTCCATTAAGAGCTGTAACAGTGCAGAATCTGACAGTGGAGAATAAGAACTATTTCACACTTTAAAATATCTAAGTCTGCAACCACTCTGAGTAGTAGTTCTGCTGAACATACAAATCTTCAGCATCACACTTAGAATTCAAACAATCTGGTAAGGGTATGTGGGATTCTCCTAGAGGAAATCAGTATATATCCACTCACACAAACTCCTTTTCAGTTAGTGAAAGCCCATGTAGGTTGCACTAGTCAGAACCAACAAACCTAAGTTCCATGTTGCTGTATGACTTACCCGGACAAGCGCATCATCTATGATGTGATCACGTCTCACTTTAAGTCGCAAATATGGGTTGAGCTGCTGTCCTTGAACTAAGCTGTAGAGCACAGTTATGCGTCTTTCACTGTACATCCGGATTCTATTGTCATAATACAATCCCAGGTTCTTGGTAACAGCATTCAATATGAAGGGACAGGTCATAAATGAGAATTTATTTTCCGTTTCTACTTTGAAGAAAGTGTAGTCTTTGTCCATTTCTAGAACATCATTCAGTGGTTCATTAATAAATTCTTCAAAAGGGATAAGTGGTTTTCTGCAATCTATAGTTTTAACACCAAGTTCAGTTTCCAGTGGGTCCACTCGAGGACCTTTTTTATTTCTTCTTTCCTCACCCAACAGCTCTTGAAGAGTTAGTTCACTTGATTCTGGGATGGGTTCTTCATCTTCCTCTTCGTTATGATCTGTATCCACATCCCCTCCTACTACATTTGCATAGTAAACCATTTTCAAGCACTTTGAAGCAGCAACAACAGCATCGTCATCATTCACTAGGTTACGACTATTGAACTCGTTGCTTATGACTTTGTAGGTAATAAGCTGCTGAAATGTTTCCATCATTCTCCGAATTTGGTCTGCTCTGTACTTAGACCACAATCTGACCAGTTTCGCTTGAGCTGCAAGGGGTAGTTTGCTCATTGCTTTGCAAAACAACGGTAGAGCCATTTCCAGATATTCTGGGCTATGAAGATTGCCATTCTCCATAACGATAATAAACAAATTCAGATAGTTAGGATCCCGAGAGTACACATTATGGTAAGTCAAGTCACATTCCACATTAGGTGACAAGTACACAAGTGCATTTAAAAAGGCAGTTTCTATTTTTTCATTAGAAAGTAACCTATCATAGACCCGTCTGACTGCTTCAATATCTACAGACACTTCATCCGGGCCTAGTTTTTGGAGATTATTATCTCCTTGTGTGTTATCACCTATTCTCGATGACGAAGACGACGATGCCCCAGAATCTTCTTCCATAGCAGCAGCCGAACAGGCAGCTTTTTCCTTTTCATCTTCATCTTTGTCTTCATCCTTTCCTTGAAGGGATTTGAGCTCCTCCTTGGTATGCTGCTTGGCTTTTCGGAAACTCTGTACTAGTGCTTCAGCACTAGAAAACACTCTCCCAATCACACGGATTAAAGGGGAATAATCCTCTTTTTCTCGACATAGTTCAAGAATTTCATATATCTTGTCTTCTGTTAGAAAAGTCACATCTATAAAACGATAAAGTAATTAATTTTATTAAGAAGTAAATTAAAAAGATAAAACATTTCTTATTTGCTCTTCTCAAGACATCTGTGTGTCGTATCATCACTAACACTGGAAAAACAGTTTCAGTGCTGGATAGATTCAAAACAGATACTTTGTAATTTCATTAGCGTGAAGAATCATAATTTCATTCACTGATTTTGTAAAATATTTTATTAATGGATGTCAATCAGAATGTGCACAATGGTGAGACTTTTTCAGCCAGTTAACTACATTTGGTAGTTAACAGTTAACTATATCTGGTAGTTAACAGTACTGTATTGTCTAAACCAGAGCAATCAGTAAAATCTGAATGGTAAATCTGCACAGGCAATCTACTGATCATTCAACTCAACAAACTAGACTGTATCAACCTCTTCTTTTCAAATGTAGCACATGTCTATGCACTTCACACATTCTTTCTCCCTTAACAGATCTTGAAGAAAGGATTCAATAATTAGTTTTGCTGTATGTTAATGGGAACATAAGATTTCCTATTTCTGTTTTTAGTGCTTTCTGCAACTGTTCTTATACTAAACTGATGCCTGAAAATCCTCCCCAAACCCACAATATATGCTCAGTAATTTATGCTGCCTTCTAAATTACACACACAGTGAGGCATGTGGGTTATTTCTTTGTACATTAGACCTCACTGAGATAAACAACTTGGGTATACTCATCAACATGCTATTCAGATGAACAAGCTGGTTTACAAACATCATCTTCTCCAAATACCTGTCTGTTCTCCCTCTCCCTAAACTGATACAAAGTAAGTCATTTGGGATGTCCATTGTTATTTAAAATCTCTTTCTCTTAGAAAAGAGAGAAAACACTATTTCTAGCTTTCTATGTTGCTTCTCAGAACAGAATCCACAGATGCTTTCCCATCAGGTGATGCTTTAGAGTAGGATTGCCACATGATCAGACCTTGAAAAGATATTCTAATTTAAGCAGATTCCAGACCTAGAACAATCTCTTTATTACCATCTCTAGAGATCTAGAAAACACACATCTCAGAACTGTATTCACCAACCATGCTAGAACAATCAACTACCTCTGCAAAAAGCAAGTATACAATTTTAATACTTCCAAAATAAAGATGCTATATATTAAAGTATTCTGAAATGTGATTATCTACACTAATATTCATTCCAAGGAGTCATTAAATTAATAATGCAAACCAGATGATGCAAAGACAAACAACCTATTGACTTCAACAGAGCCCCATGCCACTCTTAAAGCACATATAACACAGGAAAAGTTAAGCTTATGTCATGCTTCTTATTGATTTCCAATCAGTTTGAAGACAGCGAAAAAGCTCAAAACTAAAATCTGTCCTGTTAAAAAAACAGCAGTACTGACAACATTATGAAAAGATTCAAGCCTAGTGCAACATCTCCTATTTTTATCTGCTGCAGTGCGTGCTCAGGAAGCAAAATTCGTCTAAAAGAAATTTAACAGCTGATACAGATGTTGTTCCATGACATGGCTCCTCAAAATGAGAACCACAGTCTCAAATTCACCGACTCTGGACCACCGAGGTAATTCATAGCATAAAAATTATCAGCACAAGTTGGTAATTTAACAATATATAACACATTTCAGATTTTCATACTTACAACAACGATCCTCAGTCATTCTTCTAAAGGTTTTAGTATTTCAGGAACTAACTGTGTGCAAATTCCAGTTAAAGTATTTAATATTACCATCCTCAGTTTCATAGCAGCTTTAAAAGTCATATCCTGTGACTAGTATATAAAGAAGCTGCCATAAGGGTCTGCCTCATTTTTACTTTACAGCAGTGAGAACAGCTGGGGGAAAACAAATGCAAGCGAAGCTTCCTTCTAACACAAGCCATTTTAGCTGACTTGTGTCTGAATCTGTGAGCTTTTACACGCCTTCTCCTCTCACCTCTTATATTTCAAATAAGTAATCCAGTGAAGTAAATGCAACTCCTCCCAGACCTTGTTCTCAGTAACACTCCATGACAAATCTGTACATGAAGTCAAACTTTAGCAGTGATTCTTGATGTGAAAAAGACTGCCTGTGATCTAAATATTGCAAACAACACACTCCCTAATTAGCAAATTTATTAACTATGTTTTATCTCTTATGGAAGATTTGTTATGATTGTGCATTTGCTGCCTAACCTTCTCTGTTTCCAATTTAATATTTTGGTGATCAAAATCGAAAATAGTTTCCCAGGTAATTACAGAGATCTTTAAATGGTGTCTCCTCTCTGACTACCTATTGTATTGTAACCTATGCTTTCTATATATTTGTGATTTCTCTATTACTTTCTTTTTAGACTGCCATCTAAGATATTATTGAGATGCTGACAATGGCCACATAGCTTCCTCCCCAAAGGTAAAAGTTCTAGGGCTTAGCACTCCAGAAGAGTAATGTAAATAATTACTTCAGAAGGGTATTTCTTTCAATTTATTTAGAACTTTAAATCCTATGTCAAGCATAAAAGCAAGCTACACATCCTTTTCCTTGGCTTTCTAAAACATAACTACAGTTTTCCCAGTAAATGTTGCAGCAGATGGACCTTAAAAAATTTCAGAGCACTAGATTCCTTAGACATCATCCAATTCCAAAAGTAACTAGGTCTCAGAGCATTACTGTTCTCTGTCTACACAGCTACAAAGAGAGGTCAGTACTTGTGATGCTGCAATAGAGGAAGTCTGAGTCACTGCTGTAGCCAACAGACTGTCTCTGAAGGCAGCCTCAGAAGACTCTTAGTCATCTACCCTTGGGAGAGGGGATGGTTAGAGACAATGAGGAAGATTCTGTATATGTACAGCTCCATTAAAAATACACAAAATCAAGAGATGAATCACAAAACAGACCCCATGTGCCTCTTGCCCACCTAACACTACACTGCTGCCCCTTTCCCTTCCCTACTGTTTGCCTCTTTGCTTATTTGGATCATAAATAATTTTGGCACAGATAAAGAACAAACTGATGAAGCTATTGACTGGAACATCTTAGGTCTATTATAACACAGTACTATGCTTTATTGCTGACTCTATATGCCTCCTTAATTCTTTGCTGTAAACAATTTCACCCTCTTTAGCTAAAATGAATGAGTCTCAACTTCTGTGTTTATACCACTTATTGCCACAATCCTTAAAAAGATCTGCTCAAAGGTTAATGGCTTTAATTACATTTGGCCTGATTTCTGTTTGCATCACAAGTTTGGCAACAACTAGCATTATTCTTCTATTAGCATGTACTTACTATTTGAGAGTTTGAAAAGCTACATAAAAGTTAGAAAAGGTATACAGAGCATTATTTCATTTTTGTAAACTGGCTTAAAAATAGAATCATAGAATAGATTGGGTTGGAAAAGACCTCCAAGATCATCAAGTCCAACCCCTGATCCAACTCCAATTA
>JAYRBT010000001.1:85800045-85832474 GCA_036023395.1 Myiotriccus ornatus | reverse complement strand
AAACCTCCCCTGGCAGAGCTTGAGCCCATGTCCCCTTGTCCTATTGTTGGTTGCCTGGGAGAAGAGACCAACCCCCAGCTGGCTACAACCTCCCTTCAGGTAGTTGAAGAGAGTGATGAGGTCACCTCTAAGCCTTCTCTTCTCCAGACTAAGAGAAGTCTTGCTTAAACATTTTTTAGCTTAGTAAATGTGTTGCCTATCATCCACTGTATCATTTTTTTCATCTGTTAAGTTTCATAACATAGAATCTGGAATTAGTTTAAGCATAACTTTTATAACCCATTAATTGCAGAAGAATTATGAAACTAATGAAACTAAAACAGTCGTACAAGAGCACCTAGAAAAGCCTCTTTGTATTTGAAAAATCACTATTGTCACAAGACAACAAATTAATGTTGATTTTAACAGGCAAGTGGTAAAGATCCACATTCAGAATCAGTATTCAGCATTAATCCAGCCATTTCTCAGAATCCATAGTAAAATACTTGATCGCCCAATATTGTGCTTTACTTAAAAAGTCAGCAGAACCCCACCACAGTGAATTCTGTTGGCTTGTACTCTTGCATATGAAATGCGTTTTATTTTAGGAAAATACTAAACATCTTACCTTTAAAGTCATCTCTTGGGCCTTGCATTTCCCTCTTGTTCATTTTTCTGTCAGTGCAGGAATTGTTATGGGCACCTTTGGAATTGTTTTCTAGGTAAGCTGAGCTCGTTCCTTTCTTGGAGGGATGAGGATCACAGAGTTTTGCATTAATCTTATAAAGCTCGAGGGCCTTAATGGCTGCTGCATTGTTATCCATACGGAGAAAAGTTGGACAGGAAGCACAAAATTCATTCGTGCAGGCTTCATTTCCACAGCCCTCGGTTAACTGGTGGTAGTAGCGCTCTATTAGATGCTTTGCAGCTGCTCGCTTCCTGTAGCAAACAGTCAAACAGTAAGTACAAGGATTAGTAGAGCTTTCACATACAAAGCTCATTCAATAGCATCAGCAAGGCAGAGATTAGTCAGGCACTGAAACACAAGATTTCTGTCAGAGAGGACACATCAGGAGATTTTTTTTAAAATGCAGGATTCTCATCTTGACAAATGCAAATACATTTAACACGATTTAATTTATGGGTTCTATGTAAGTGCAAGATAAATCCTATTTATGCAGTTTTCAGCTTTACATTGTAGTGCTATAGTGAAGACAATCTTGTACAGTTCTGAACAATCTCAACTGTCACTGAAAAAGAGCAATTTGGATGCAAAACAAGGCTGCAAGTGAAACAGCACTGGATCTCATACAGTTCTTGAATCTAATATATAGTACTGAGGCATGGTTGCCACTGACAGAGGGAAGAGGCATGAAATACAAACAATTCACACATTTATTTAGCAATACTATCAACAGCACACTAATAAGATATAAAGCCTTTAAAAATCTAAACCATTTTAACAAGATTCTAGATGATTATCATATATTTAGTCTATTTAAATCCATATGAAAAATATTTCTTGAATTATTAAACTGATGCCAAAACCATAATTACAGATGAACTAAAGGCTAAATAGATTTCTCCTCAGCTCAAATAAATTCTCTAAAAAAAAGCTATTTGCTAAATCCTTCCCTTTCTTCTGCCATTATAGGTGGCAAGTAAGCACTGTGAAAAATCACAGCTGTATTGCTATACAAGTCTAAGTGCTCAGTACTACATATACACACAGAGAAATTTGCAAATAGTAAAGAAATCACTGGAAAGGTGCAGGTAATCAGGACAGAAGCAGCTGCATGCAGTACTAAGAGCACCATAATTGACCACATTTTAGAAAGAACCCCCCAAACCTTGACTTCTTTTAAGAAAACAAGTTATTAATGAAAACTATGAAGTATGAAACAATTCAAACATATTGAATAGGTGTAATATGCAACACTGGTGATACAGTACTATAAAGATTAGAACATAGGAACCAAGATTTTCATCAGAAATTGTGATATTAACTTAAAGTTGCCTTTCCTGATGTTGATGCATGCACAGATTCTGCCTAGAAAAAGTACTTCACAACTGAAGTGCTAGACCCACTGGTACTACTCAACACTTGCTGCACCTAGCTGTTAATACTGGCTGGCTAAGTATCAGTTTCAATACAGCTGCTTTAGAAGGGAAGATGCTCTGAATGTGACTACCGAAGTGCGTATTACTCAGCAATAACACCTTTGCTACTTTCTGTTCACCCTTCAAGATCTCATTATCCTAGAATAGAAAATATGTCTTAAAAAGAAAACCATGACCTCGATGTCTACCTGACCTTCTAAATGCTCCAGTGCATTCCAAGACAGAAAAAAAAAAAAAAAAAAAAAAGAGGAGAAATGTTTCCCTGGCACCTTGAGATGGAGGTAAAGGACCATAAAAAAAATTAAGCAGCACGAACAATACCATCGGAGCCACTACTGTATAAACAGGGAATAGCTATGTTCTAATCCAATGAAAGAGTTCTAGTCTCTCAAATTTTTATAGGTATACTTAGGAAAATCTGCCTCTCTCCACGTACCTCTAAAAGTAAGTGGTTTTTAATCTTGTCTTTCATACTTCAGCCATTAGCATAGAGGCTTAGAAACAACAGTGTTTTAATACAGTTTAGATCAGTACGTAATTTCACAGACATCTGTTTGTGAATACCAAGATTTCATGCTTTGATCATTCCAGACCTTCAGACTTAGAGTATGAAATACTGTTGTTCGTAAGCAGGTAAGTCTATCACATGAAAAAGCTGAATTTTTACACCTGAGCTATGGGCACATCTCACCAACATGCACACCTTTTTAGCTCACATATCTAGTTTGAATAAAGTTGTCTAAATGTATAAACACTGATATATTAACACCACATTTTAACATTTTAAACAACGATATGACCACTTTAATTAGGTCATATCTGAGATGCCAGGAGATAATGATAAGCTTAAATTTTCTTTAACAGTTAACTTCTGAGGGACTCAATATTTTTTCGTTTCTAATATTTAGCTACCAATTACTTCTCAAACTTTGCCATGCTTACAATAATACTGCTTGTACAAACACTTTCATTTTGACTTGTGGCTGCAGACTCACTGGCTCAAGTTCTGTGAAACTCCATTAGAGACAGAAGTTCTGAATGAAGGTTAGATTATTTATTTATTTATTTTTAAAATCAAGTACAGAAGCAAACAATATGGTGTACAACAGTACTAGAATACAGCAGTATTAGAATTTCATAGAATATCTAAAGTTGGAAGGGACCCACAGGAATTATCAAAGTCCAACTCCTAGCACTGTATAGGACAACCGCAAGAAAGACATCATGTGCCTGAGAGTGTTGTCCAAATGCTTCTTGTTGCTGTGACCACTTCCCCGGTAATTTCAGGGAAGGCTTCCCTGGATCTTTTTCCAGTGCTCAACAACCCTCTTGGTAAACAGCCTTTTCCTAATATGCAACCTCAACATCCCCTGACATGGCTTCATTCTGTTCCCTCAAGTTCTGTTACTGACCCCCACAGAGAAGAGATCAGTGTCTGCCCTTCTGCCTCCCCTCATGAGGAAGTTGTAAACTTGGTCTACAATGAGGTCCCCCCGTCAGTCTCTTCCAGGCTGCACAGGCCAAGTGACCTTAGCCACTCCTCATACGGCTTCCCCTCAAGGCCCTTCACCATCTTCATAGTCCTCCTTTGGATGGTCTCTAATAGCTTTGTACCTTTCTTATCCTGTGGTGCCCAAACTGCACTCAATATTCAAGGTGAGACTGCCTGAATGCAGAGTGGAGCAGACAATCCCCTCCCTCGACTGGCTGGTGATGCTTTGCCTGATGCCCCCCAGGACATGGCTGGCCCTCCTGGCTGCCAGGGCACTGCTGACTCAGATTCAACTTGCCAGTGACCAGGACCCCCAGGTCCCTTTCCATGGCACTGCTTTCCAGCATCTCATTCCCCAATCTGTACAGACATCCAGGGTTGCCCCATCCCAGATGCATAATCTGGCACTTCCCCTTGTTAAACTTCATACGGTTGGTGATTGCCCAGTCCTCTAATTTGTTGAGGTCTCGCTGCAGGGCCTCTCTGCTCTCCAGGGAACCCACAGCTCCTCCCAGTTTAGTATCACTGCTAAACTTACTTAGTATCCCTTTGAGTCCTGCATCCAAGTAATTTATGAAGATGATGAAGAGCACATGGCCAAAGATGGAGCCCTGTGGAACTCCACTAGTGACAGGTCACCAGTCTGATGTCACCCCATTCACTCGACCCATGAGCCAACTGCTCACCCACCACACGATGTGTTTATCCAGCTTGTGCTGGACATTTTGTCTAGGAGGATCCTGTGAGAGACAGTATTGAAAGCTTTACTGAAATCCAAAAAGATTACACCAACTGGCTTCCCTTGATCAGCTAGGTGGGTTGCCTTGTCATTAAAAAAAGAAAACTAAGTCTGATGAGCATGACTTCCCCCTCATGAAGCCGTGCTGGCTGTGACTGATGACTGCTCTGTCTTTCTGGTGTTTTCAGTAACTCCCTGAAAAATCTTCTCAATAATTTTATGAGGCACAAAAGTGAGACTGACAAGCCTGTCATTTCCAGGGTCATCCGTCCTGCCCTTCTTGAATATTAGGCCAATGTTTGCCAGCTTCCAATTTACTGGGACCTCTCCAAATTCCCAAGATTATTCAAAAATCATTGAGAAAGGCCTTGCGATGACATCAGCCACCTCTTCAAGCATTCCCGGATGAGTCCCATAAGCCCTATAAACTTATAGTGATCCAGCTGGACCCCCCCACCTCTCCCCTGGCAGCTATCCCACAGACTTTGGACATGAGCTCAGACAAATTATTTAAGAACATAAAAAATGGAGGAGACAAAGGGAGGATACAGACCTAAGAAGGTGAAATGGCATTTACCAAGCCTTCCGTAAGAGCTACCCTTACTGAGGTCCATTGCTGAAAGTACTTACACAGAAAATGCCGTTCCAGTAAGTCAATGTGTGATTTTACAGAACATTAAGATATTCCACACCATATTCCCACTGGGGTACTTCAGGAATTATTATCACTTTTCATTGCCAACAGCTCACATTTCCTATTTCCACATTATTCAGCAAAACATCCCACATCATACCCTCTGTGTTCTCCAGAAGTGAAAACCTAATCACTTGCTAGATTCCCTTGCTCATTTAGCATGCAGAAAACTTAAATTCATGACCTGAGGGATTAAAATTGGTTGATCAAGTGAGGTAACACAAAACCACTCTCTATTCTTAGCTCATCTTTACACCTGTGAAGACCACAGCTCCCTTTAAGTTCCTATAAAGGGATATAACTCTTCCCTGATAAACTCAAGGACTATTTAATTGTACATTAGCACACAGTTATTATCGTAGCTAAAGCTGCAGTGACTGACTTGCATACACGTTTTCGAATACTCATATTGTTCTTGCACATCCAAGTATGAAACCGCAGTGGTGAAGCTGCACTTGAGAACGTTTCACAGACATATCACAGGCATCTCCTCATGCCTTAAGGGTAACTTCCCACACAGTGGGCTGGGTATAACCTCCTTAAGCAATACACACTGCTTTCAGTGAGGAGGAGAGGCACCTAAAATAGACATCAACTTCCTTCCCCAGTGTCCAACAATTTCGTAAGCACATTATTCCATTTAGAAATTAGTATTCACTGACTTACTTTTGTAGTACTTAAAGAAAAAGAGTGCCTTCAGGCTTTTCATTTGATTTTTTTAACTAGTAAAAAGGCAGATAATAAGTACTTTGCATTTGTAATTTAAGTGCTGCCAAAACTGTGGAGTATCACTAGAAACATACACCACTGATCCTCTGTCTTTGTAGATTCTTTGGCAAAGGTGAACCGGGTTGCCTATTGGGTAGAATTTTTGAATGTTTAAAATCTATAGGAAATAAGAGATTGACTGTACTTGTTCAAAAGTTCCTATGAAACAAGATCTAATTTGCATTTCTCAAATATTTTAAACTAGATACAGAGCAATACCATGTAAAGGAAGTTTAAAATATCTGCATAAATGTATCACATTTTGCTTTTAAGTTTACTTTAATTTCAGAAATACGCATGAATGTTTCATATTTGTCTGGAAATACCAGCACAAAATTACATACTTCTCAATGGTTTTTGCTTGGGACACAACAGCTTTTATATTAGTTTTACATAGCCATCTCACATTGGACGGGAGTGTTGATCTACTGGAGGGCAGGAAGGCTCTGTGGAGAGATCTGGACAAGCTGGATCAATTAGGCCAAGGCCACGGCCAGTGGCATGAGATTCAATCAGGTGAAGCGTCCTGCACTTCAGTCACAATGACCTCACACAGCATTACAGGCTGGGGGCAGGGTGGCTGGAAAGTGGCCCAGTGGAAAAGGAACCCAGGGGTGCTGGTCAACAGCAGCTGAACATGAAGCAGCAGTGTGCCCAGGTGGCATCCTGGCCTGTAGCACAGTATGTATCAATAGAGTGGCCAGCAGGACCAGGCAGTGATCACACCCCGAACTCAGCACTGGTGAGGCTGCATCTCAAGTGCTGTATCCAGGTCTGGGCTCCTCAGTACAAGAAAGACATTGAGGTGCTGGAGCGTGTCCAGAGAAGGGCAACAGAACTGGTAAAGGATCTAGAGAGTAAGTCATGCGAGGAGTGGCTGAGGGATCTGGGGTTGTTTAGCCCAGAGAAGCTCTGAAAAGCAGGCTCAGGGGTCACAGTATCACTCTCTACAACCACCTGAAAGCAGGCTGTAGCCAGGTGGGGGTTGGCCTCTTCTCCCAAGCAATCAGTGACAGGAGAAGAGGACAAGCTGCACCAGGAGAGGTTCATGTTGGACAAAAGGAAAAATTTCTTTGCTGAGAGCTGTCAAGCTTTGGAACAGGCTCCTCACGGAGGTAGTGGAGTCACCAACCCTCCCTGGAAGTGTTCAAGAAACAACTGGACATTGCACTTGGTGCTGTGGTCTAGTTGATAAGATGGTGATTGGTCAAGGGTTGGACTTAATGATCTTTGAAGTCTTTTCAAGCCTTGATGATTCTATGATTGCTCCAAAATAGCTAATTTTAGTAAGTGGAAATTTACAACGTCCTGTTTTACAATGGCTGTTAGGAATTTGTAAGTGCCAAGATGTTCATAAGCTATTTTCTTAACTCAAAAAAACCCCAAAAAACAAAAAAAAAACAAACCAACAAAAACCAACAAAACTATTAATATTCATGGAAACTAGAAGAAAATTTATGTTTGCCTTTTGGATAGGAAAAATAAAACAGAAAACATTTTTTGTTTTTAGTACTTATAGCAAAACAACTTTCAGTATACGTGTTAACAGATCAAGGCATAAATAGACTTATGCATCTGCAACAGTTATACTACACTTCGGAAACTAGATGACCAGCAGATCAAAAACTGTTTAAAAAAAGTGTGGATTGTGGATGGACATCTTTCTGAAGTTAAATACTGCTTTGTGAGAGTTTCAGTTTCAAACCTTGCATGTTGGTTTCCTGCTTCTGTTTAGAGTAAGAGCAGCAGTGCTAGAGAAGACAAGCTTCCAGTAATAGCACTACCCACAGGGACCCTTTTGAAGTGCCCTACACACCAAACTGCCAAACACTCCACCTGGCGCCAAGCCTGCTGTTCCAGCAGCTTTGTACCACCTTTTTCCCACCTCAGCCACTGGCACTACAGCAAATGTGCACTAAATGCAAATACGCACGTGCATGGAACTCACATTTTCCAAACCTCATGCTTTCCACTGTGGTGGACCCCGATAGCTGGGGTGCAGACTGTGAACCCCCTTGAACCATACTGGCTTCACCCAAGGGACCTCTCTCTTCACCACATGTCCTAGATGCACTGTGCCTCCAGGAACACATCATGTGCTGACAAAGTCAGGCATGGCACTTCCTCAGGAAGGGTGAACCTGAAAACAGATCTGTCCTGGCTATATGGAGCAATGCAGCAAGACTGCTATAGATAGGGAATGAAGAAAACAGTCAGCTTCTATCTCATAAACTTGTCTCTCAGAAAAATTACCTTGCAACAGCCCTATTAGAAAAGCAGAGAGACGTTTCAAAATTGCAAAGCATCCTACTCTAAAAAGCAGAGAGAGGAAAGATGAATGCACAGGAAGCCATATCAGCACACCCAAAACTTTGTCTTGATATATGACTACATACAATGGAGAGTGAAAACACATGAACTCTAAGAAGTTCCTGGTAAACAATTAAATGATGTAATTTAGTGTTAAAGCAGTTTTAAGAAAACTATACTAATCAGAGCTGAAAATCAGTGGAGAAGTTTGACAGGAGCAGATAGAAGATACTGACCTTAAAAATTCAAAGACTTGAATGAATGCTAAGGTAAAAAGACTCCCAACTCTGAGCTAGCACCCCAGTGTTCACCATATGTAGAGCCAGAATTTGAAAAGCTTGGGATAAGCAAGACTTACCCATGGAAGATTTTGCTGTATAAGAATCCAAGAGTATTTACTTTTTAATTTATTTTCATTCACACATGTGAAACATATGTGACTACGCTCTTGGTATAAAGCTTTGCAATACAGACCACGGAAATAAATAATGCAATTATATCAGCCAACCAGAACAAAAACAACTTAACCATTCATTGTGCAAATAACAATACACTTACCTGAGTCCTTCCATTTACTAATGACTTAGGCATGTAAATAACATAGTAACTATTTTAGCAACACACCCAGCCTGCCATTCCACCTTAGGTAGCAAGAGCAACTATGTAGCAGGATTGCAAAAATTCTCTGTAATAGCTGCTGTACACAAAAATTTGTGATACAATTTTAAACATTTTAGTTTCGCAAGTATACTGTATAGCTACTACTCAAATATGTGAATTCCTACAGCTCGACTGGCTTATATCTATTATAGACAGACACCCGAAATCTATTAAGTCAGAACAACTCTGATTATTGTTCTGCATTAAAAAAAAGTGCTCAACTATCACACAGGAAAGCTTACTACTGTAGATTGTTTTTTCAGGTTCAGTTTTAAGGAGGATAAATGACACACACAAAAGAATTGTCAAACTTCTAGAAGTACAAAGAGTTTTACTGCCTTTTCCTTCTGATTTATCATAAGTCCTTACAGGTCTTTGTTTCACACCACTCTAGATGACTGTTCCTGATACATCTTTCCTTACAATGTGTAAAAAACAGTAGTCCGATCGACAATATCCAGAGTGGACAACAGCCAGCCTGCAGCCTGATTTTCCCCCTTTGGCTAGGCCAGGGAAACAATAGAACACAACTTAACTTGCTGCAGGAACAATAAAACACGATGCAGCACAGGCCACTACTGGAGCAGAAATAAGAGACTACGGCAGGGCTTTAGCCCTGCAACCTCTAACACACGTCCATGTAGCAACAGCCAGTCATCTCTCAGGTCTGGATCCCTGTAACCTGTACTCCTAAGGAAGCAGCCAGACAGCACTTCTGTAACAGATGGCATAGGAGAGGGAAAAGAAATTTGTCATCCCAGGAGAAATGCTACTCCTAGTGCAAGAAAAGGCAACACTGCAGTGAATTGCTAAAAACACATCAGAAAAGCATTCTTGCTTCCTTCCCATCACTTTTAAAGTTAGGTATGCACTCCAACGTGTGTAGGGGCTCAACCTCAGTTTTGCTCCTCCCCAAGTTGGGCAGCTACAGCAGAGAAGTCCTTGAGCAGTTCACACTATGTCCCTAGCCTACAAAACATCCAGAAACTGGCATCCAGCCCACGGTGCGTAAAATACTAGACCACTTGGGGGGAAGGCGTGGAGGAGACAATGTAAGGTCAGAGAAGAAGTTTGTGGCAGAAGAGAAATGAACCAAGATCCTTTGAAGCTTTAGACTGTACACTAACCATTGCACTACACTCCCTCTATTATTTTGAAACTTGTGCTGTAAGCCAGAAAAGCAGAGTTTGTGGTTTCCCTATTTGAGTTCTATGACAGGGCTGTTTGAAGAGCTAGAAAAGAATCTCTGTTTGCTAACTCACAGAAGAATAAAGTGTCAAATAACTTTTTTTTTTTTTTAATGGTCCTCTCATTCCTGCACAACCCTTTTGAATTTTAAATTGAACATTTCAGCCCATCACAATCTTGCTTCTAGCTGATCTTGGCTTCTAGGCTGAAGACAGAGAAAAACAAGACTCAGAACTGTCAGTAAGATGCTATGCAAGATTCACTGTTTAGAGAAAGAGAGCCAATTTGTTGTTTCTAGAATTAACTAGTATATAAATTCATCAACTTAAGTCAGACTTCTTTTTTTTATTTAGTTCAACAATTCATGCCAAAACAGGTATCAGCACGTATTCTGCCTTAGTACTGAAGTGTCTTCAAACCCATGCAAGATGTTAGTGAACAGCAGGTAGAAATTACACCCTTACTGTCAAGTCTGAATATAGGCCTTCAGATTTCTGACAGTGTCTTATGCTACCATCTACTGGTTCACGTTAAGTTAAACCTCTAAACTCTCCTTTCAACTCATTCACCCTCCAAAAAAAAAAAAAATCATCACAGTTTCTATAGAGGCTTGAAATTATTTTTCCATAGCAAAATATTAACTTGAAACTTCCTAAGGTAATTCCATAGTTCTACTCAGCTTTTGTCTTCTTTTTATTAGGCAGATGCAAGAGTAGCTGTTACATAAGTTCAAAAGATTTTTAAACAAGATACACCAAACTCATCCACTCATTTACTTACATTCGGCTAGTTTCAATGTTCTCAGAGTGAGGTTCTCCTGGTGATCTGCAAAACCAGACAGAAAACCTTAACCTTTTGTTCTTTTAAGTCATTACAATATCAGAAGTTATGAAAGGTGGAAAGTGATGATAGTGCACTATTGCCACTAAGAACATCAACTTTTTAACACTTGTTTTACCAAACTCTAGAATACAGTTTATAACAAAAACTAACAGTATAATTAAGCCAAATTTCTCTAAGGAGGACAGCACTTTTTCCCCACTGCTTATGCAACTGCAGCCATTAGAGATCTGCCGGCAGTACTTCCGTATTCAGGCTGCATAGGGCACCAGTTCTGGGCTAGTTCTTCATAATCACTTCTGTAACCAAAACGTACTCAAAGTTTATCAGTGATCAACTGCAACAATCAGATTCTCTACACAGCTGGACTCTAAAAAGTAGCAGCTCAGAAGCAGGTTCCAACAGAATCTCAAAACAAATTTCACATCTCTATCCACCTGAATTTGCAGACGTAATCTCAGACAGCTTTCTGTTTCTTCATTCCAGCCAAGAGATCAGCCAGTAATATTCAGAATTAGGTGTTATTGTCTGGCATTTTTGAACACACAAGTAGCACCTGTGTTTAGTCTGGGAACCCCTTTGCCTTAATTTACAGAATAATTTAAGGGGTATAGCTTCATACTAACTTAAGTAGGCTACATTATAGCTATTTAGCTCCTCCTTACTCCCATCTTTTTCCTTAATGAAGCACTGATTCCAAAAGTTAACTTTTTTTAGACAATACTTTTTTCCTCCCTTTGGGACTTGCCCCTAGCCAGTGAGCTTGTAACCAGACAAGCCAGAAGACAAGGCAGTATAAATGCAGCAGTTTTGATTTTCACTGCCTTACAATACCCTAAAGGACCTTATCAAACCTTCACTTGGATATGGATTTTAGTACAGTTGATCAGAACTGCCACACTGGAAATATTTTGTGAGGAGTGGAAACAGAGCACAGCCACTACAGTAAAACTCTGCAGCTTACATGAACAAAAGTGCCTTTCATGACAGCTCTCAAAACAGAAGCGAGCTAAAATCTGCAAATAGAACTCACTTTGTAGGTTTCACTAGAGTCTGCTAGGGAACTTGAGTCAGGACAGCTAAGCAGGTTTTCCCATAGTTTTTTCAGGAAAAAAACTTCGTTTATAGGAATGGAATTTCTAATATTTACTATATGACTATACTATTCTAAATGGTATTGGAAATCTCCATCTGTAGCCTGATACATTCCTTTTTTTCCTGTTTAACTGTGCTATCTTACTGGATGGTCTTTCCTATTAAAGCTTGGACTGTTCTCTGAATTCTCTACTAAAATTTTAGTTCCTTTATTAAAATTCCGTATGTTAACAACTTTATGGATTTTACCAAACAGACCCAGGGCCTAGAAAGCATTTCTGGCAGACAACTTAGAATTCCTAGGCTAGCTGGATACTATGCAGTGACAGATGATGCAGAACATAGTAAATTATTTGTTTCTATTTCATTAAGTTTTAAAATTGAAATGACATAAGGACAGAATTCTGAACTTCCTATTCAGCTATCTTTATACTTATGCTTAAAATGTAAATGTTCTGTAACTGGAAAATAACATAAAAACTGCCCAATCTCAAAATTTGGCCTCTATTTATTCCTTCCAAATTATGTTTCCCTTACTCATCAAGTTCAAGACTGACAAGATAGCTGCTGACAAAAATAATGCTCAGCAGCAAAACAAATAAAAAATTAATTTCCCCTCAACTCCAGTGACCAAAACAAGCCACTAAATACTTAACAAAAACAATCTCAATTTTTTTTTTCCCCGATTATTCTCTTATGCACGTAAGTATTAGAAGCCATACAATCTGAGAAGCATGTTTATATCCATACTGGCTAGCTCCTATTTACTACCAGGACTTCAGAAAATGATAGCAAAAAGTCTGGACGTTTGAGGTGTTACTGTCTTTCAGTATTGGTAAATACAAACACATTGAAGCTTTGGGAAAGAGTAGTGCTTCCAGTTGCTATGAAAATATGAGTGAAATAGTGGCATTAAAAGAAAAACACCAAGAGTACTAATCACTTTGAGCCTTTAAAATAAACAGCAGTATGAAGAATTAGAGAAAAAGAGCAGTTTGCTATCTAAACTTCGAAGGTAAAAAAGGCAGCCTGGTGATATGCAGTACATACGTGTAAAGACAGCTCTCAGTATATCTAAAATCTTTTCCTAGCCTCATAATTTGTGAGAATTTTATCTAGGCTGTAAAGAGACAGTACAGTACATGTTCCTGTGCAAAAAAAGTTTATTCTATAAGAGAAACAATTAAAAAAAACAATAACCCCCCCAAAAAAAAACAAAACATGAAAACATTTCATCAAAGCTCAGAAAAACTTCAATATAGCTGAGTCAAAAAAGGTTTGGTCCTCTAAGGTAAACGGTTCTACAGAAAACAGGGATCAAATTCCTTCAACTTATTGTTTTCTAAAACATGAGCAGACCTACCATAATTATGATGTGCAGAACTATTAATGCATACATTAACTCGATTCTAAAAGATTTCAAATGACAATGTAAGCACCAAATAAAATGAGCTTTCAGTACTCATTAAATGAAGTGGAAGATCAATCTAACTACAGAAGTTGTACTTGTTTGCTAAGAAGCTATTTATTCTGCAATACTCAATTGTTTACAAACAAGATACCTTGTTATTTCCTCTGAGCAGGCAACAGTACTGAAAAACAACTATATAGTACAGCAAGACGTCCTTTCATCATGTTTAAAATCTGAAACAAGAGTTCTGTTCAGAGAAAATCTCAGAGCAAATGCTCTTAAAAATTTCAGCTTTGAATTAGATTGTAGATACTGATCACAAGACATCAAGTAATCTGAATACTGCAGTATGAGCTAGCAAATTCAAATGGTGGCTCATTTCCAACAACACAGGGAGCAACTTCCCCATTCTGCAAGCCAATCCTTTTACCTTCAGTGTACCTCTTTAGGAGAGGAAAGTAATGGCATGCATGCTTACACATTTTTAACATCATCAAGCCTCCTGGACAAATACTTTAAAAAATAGAAAAATGAACAAATTGCTTAGATAAGTATGCTAAACAATTTATATAGAAATTCAGTATGACATTAAAAACTACCAGAGAGTTTTAAGTGATAGTATTGCTCTTAAGAGGGATTTCACGGAGCACTACAGTGCTCATACTTTAAAAAGCAGGCAAGGACAAAAGATGTGAGCTTTGAAATCATGGTTAGAAAGAGTGTAAGTCAACTTTGCCAGCTAACTTATCTTAAACAAACAATATAACTTACTACTATTTATGAAATTAACTTCAAGCCATACAAATTAAATACTTTAAAATAAACATGATAGTAAGAAATTCCTGCAAAACAACCTGCTATGCTTTATACTTACCTTTTACAAGCTGTGGCCATTCGGTGACATCAGGGTGATCACAATTTTGAGTCACTGATCAAAACCGAGTTGTCACACCAGTCCTGTATCACGCTGGGCTAAGCATATGCTTAACAACTCTAAATAAGTAAAAATAATGTAGTTAAAAAGTCCTTAAAAATTATTTTCAGCCAGTCCCCTAAATAAAAAAAAAACAACATAGAACAGAAGAAAAATATTGATACTAAGCATCTTTTTATCAGCAAGATTAAGACCTACTTACAATCATTTTTTGCAAGGCATTCTAAGATTTCTAGAGTAACTCAGTATAGTACTATCAACTGGTAAACTTGAAAATTCAGTAACTTACTTTCAGTCTTTCTAAAAAACCAAATTCCACTGGGACCAGTGGAAAGCACCGAACATTAATACAACAAGCATTCAAAAATCTGGAAGCATGTGTGTAAATATGAACCATAATTTCTGACTACAATAAAATTTCATTACGTGTTTGCCTGATACAGCTCAATTGACATTGTTCTTAGCAAGGCTCTGCTCCCAAGGGAGCAATGAGTAACCTGCACTTTGTTGTGTGCCTCTCCCCAAAATGAAGTAAGCTACAGCTATGTAAAAGTTTCAGACGAGCACCCTTTGCTATCTGTGACCAATCTTTAGATTCTTTGCTCCATTTATATCACGTATCCTCTCTCCTCTCCCTTAAATTTTCAAAAATGTATTTTACCTGTCAATTGTTTCCCGTGATCTGGCTCCACTGGTATAAATTGAAGGGTTGGTCCTTTACTTTGTCACGCAGGTGGCAGCCAATGATCACTCAGCAATACTCGTGCCCAGAGCGCCCTGGGACCACCCCAGCTGATTACTTCCATGGCTGAAAAGGAACCAGTTAGTCTCTTACCTACTGCTATTATCTACTCTAAACTAAAGTTAACTGATAAAATATTTCCAATATAATCCTCAACATTCAATTCATCCCATTCTCTCTCCCACCCAAGCTCCTAAGTGCAGTGGACAAAGCCTGGAAAGAAAAAATGGCCTCTGATGGAGAGTCAGATGACAAACAGCATTATTCACTTTCTGCTAATATAAAGTTTTGATAAAAATTGCAGTTATTAGTGTATTTAGTAAATAAAAAGTTATCTTACTTTCTCTAAACAGCAGTAGCTATGAAGACAGACCTCTGTATGGTATCCTGAGAAGTTCATTCCTGTGGTAACCCACATGAAGCCCCACATTTGCCAGTTGCCATGCAGCAAAAGCCTCATACAGAACACCAAGGTGCACAAAGCTATTGAGGGCATACCCGCAGCTTTTTGCAACACCCGCAGTCAAAGCAATCTGGTGCAAATACTAAGAGAGCACATCAGGCAGCTTTAAATGTCTCAGTAAAAAAATATTTGTTTCTTTACTGCACCTTCTTCTGTACTTCAGTCCTACCTGTTACAAGTCTTTCAGCAAGATCTTAGATTTGATGAACAATCAAGCATTCTCAATGCTACTTCGTATCTGTCGACTTGTCAGAAATATGAAATCACCAACTAGTAAGCAAGGGTCATGATTTTCTAAAGTTTGTCAGAAAACCTGTCAAGTTTTGTCATTCTACAATTTGCTATTCTGCTACGAACTCTGCACAGAATGAAATTTGTGTTGGTTTCAGAATGATGCTTATTAGTTTTATCATGAGCACTCCTTGAGATAGAAAAAGTGCCATTTAATGATTATAACATCAGTAATATTTGAGTTTTGTCACCTTAACACAAGTGCAGTTGACATAAGGAAGGTGAAAAAGAAGCTGGCTAGCAAAAATCTCCAATACAAAACAGAGGTTCTTTAGTACCTAAGTTTTACAGGTGTAAATTGTCAAAGTTTAACTGAGTCCATGCCAGGAACACAGTACAAAGAATAAAAGTCAGTTGAAAAGGTTCCTCATGTGTCAACATTAAAGGACAAATGCAGTAAAGATTTTCAAATTAATGTTTGCTGACCATCAGCTGTTCAGAAAAGCAAAAATTAAGATGGTGATGCAAAACTAAGAAGCTGCAAAACGCTGCTTAGGCATTCTGATTGTTTAAGACCTGAAAATGTCCACTTTCAGGCAAGCCTTAGCTTTAAAGAAGCAGATGCCTTTTCTAACACTGATTCTAGCACTTTGCCCAAGTAACTTTCAGTATGCTGGTCAGAGGACAGACGTATAATCTCTAAAGCCTTGTTGGCTGCAAAGCCTGCATTCTGTCTGACTGCTGAAGTATCAGCTCCTTTCTGGAGAGGGTGTGATCAATTGCTCCCTACCTAGACTTGGTCCTATATCACCCAGACTACGGGCAAAGGTTCCTTACAGCAGTCTTCCATTCAAATGGAAGCATGTTAGAACAGCAGGCTGACAGCAACCTTAGTAAAACAAGGTCTTCCTGAGGCTGTTTGATTTGGGAGAAGTCATGAACATGACTGACAACAGTGGAGGAGCAAATTAAGTGCTGATGCTGGATCCAAATGCCACCAGATTTTGGAATGTTAAAAACATACATTAAGGTGGCAGCTCCATGAGTATAGCCAAGACAAGTTCGTGCCAAGGCCTGACACAGATCTAACTCTGTTAGTCAGATTTACCACACCATCAAACATAGTATCTACAGCAGTTCCGTGAAGAGAGGCAGTACCTGAACTGTCACAAATCTCACTGAGCTGAAGTTAATTCATCTAAGTTTTGTTGAGAAATTTGTACCTACAAATTGAATTTATCATGGGTCAGAGCTTTGAGTAAGGTAGTTTCAGCATTTCTGATTTGTTGCATGATACCTTAAAACTAGACTTACTGTACTGGGATCTAAAAATCTCATGCTACTTACTTTTCAACAATCTAGATGCAAAAACTATAAACTAATTATTTCTCCCGTCTGTCTTCTCCTCATCCTACCTTCCCCACCTATCCTTGCCACCCACTCCTGTGGGACAGAATATGATTGGCAAGGATTCCCTAGAAGAGATGAAAGAACTAATTTTTCTAAAACTTTCCTCACTCATGCATCAGCAGAGTAGTGTGTGCTGGCAAAGAGACCAGCATGTTGAAACATGGAGTGGGTGGTGAAGGAGACTACCATCAGAGATCCCCTATTCTGAATCTAGTTTGAACAAAGGACATTTTGATTGCCTGACACAAACAAGGCAGAAAAAAAAATCAACTGGTAAGAGAGTAAAAGGACACTACTTGATCAGGCAAGGGAAATCACACTGATGAATACACTAACATCTTGGATAAGGGTATTATGAATAGAAAACTGACCTAAACCAACTGCTTTTTTTTGTCACAGGAATTCCATTACAAAAAACCCCTCTGTTTCTAACTCACCTTTTACAAGGTAGGAAACAGCAGCCCCAGAGCAGATATTTATTCTTTTTACTCAAATGAATTTCAGTGGTTTTGCTGTTAGGATCAGCATGGCTTATGGTTTAGGCTTTCACAGACACACAGAGCAGCTGAAGGTATCAAAGGAAGTCTGTGCCTGTGGTCATGTCCAAGAAACCCAAGATGGCCAGTAGGCTCTTTGGGACTGGGCAGGCTATATCTGCCTAGTTAATAGTTACAAGGGGTACAGTCAACTAGGACTGCAACAGCCCCTACTGCATTTAGGAAAACAATACACAAGATCTTCAAACCACATATCTGAATGACCCTGTGTGTCTTGGGCTAGCCCTCATCAAGAGGGAACAGGATAAATAACGTTTATACAGTGATTTGGAACATCACCTATTTCTCCATGGTAGCACAGGTGACTATTTTCAGAAAAGAATGTATCAGCTTAAGAAGAGGGAGGAAATAAACAATAAACGAGTGAAAGAACAAGATGTTAGAAAGCAAGTTCAGATGCATCAAAAGGGGCTAAAAGCAACTTTGTTGCATAGCTTGATGAGATCTTCTCTTTGCATATTTCATTTAATGTTAAAAGCCTGCCATCACAAACAAGAGTCAAAAAGAAGTCCCCAGCTGCAACATACAGAACCTAAAGCCACAGCATGGAGAGTTTAAGTACTTATTTGTCAGCAATGAAAAATTAAGACAAATAACTTCCAGGTACAAATCACCAAACTGAAAGTTGTTACTTACACGAATTTCCTAAACCTATTACTTTCCCTGGGTTATTTGATGTTCATTTTCTGTGAGAGCATAGCAATCTGGCAGCTGACACACAGTATCTGAGGTCTGGGAAGATCCCTTAGAGAAGGAACACTTTTGTATACTGTAATTTCTTATTGACCTTATTAAAAGGGTGCCTTGGGAGGTGGCACTTGTAAGAATTTAGGTTTCCTTTACAAAAGTAGCTATACAAGTAATCTCTGATCCAAATTTTTTTTTTATTATTCTCTTTTTTATCTGTGTTGAATATGGGGGTGATTCACATCTGTACAAAGAAGTGCCATGATCTACCTTACCTTCCAGCACCAGAATTTGAGTTGCTTAATTAAATAATCATCTCTCTCAAGAAGATACCACTAAAGATAGCTTTCGTATGTTTTCTGAAGAATCCCTCTGAATCCCCCAAGAATGAATTTTATACGTTCCCAGAATGACTTTGAATACCACAATGAAACATTAAACATCTATACAGTAAGGAACTGACAACTAATAGGAAAATTGGCCTTTTGTAACTTGAGATTAATTCAAGTGTCTTGAAGAATATTTACCAAATCCCTACATTCAATCTTAATTATGATCTGCAGTGAAAAAACAAATAAATAATGTAATAGGCACATTTAAGCCTTAATTTTTTGATAAGGTTGGAAACATCATTTGCTTTTGCTGCCTGCATGCTGCTTCCAACACTCAAAACATAAAAAGACATAAGATTCCAGAAGTTTTCATCATGCATATAATTAGAGAGTCAAATTATTATTGATCCTACAGTAAAATAAACCAGCACTAATACAACCTGATCATATAAATCCTAATGGAGCCACAAAAAACCTCAACCAAACAGTAATAAGGCATCTATTGGGTTTTTTTTCCCCTGCCTGGTATATGAAACAATTCAACTAATAACAACAAATGTGAAATCACATTGATTAGAAGACCAAAAGAATTGGGTTCTATCCTAGAAAATGCCAATCTGAAGTGACTAAGGCAGTCACAGCGAATGAGCAAACATACACACGCTCCCAGTATCACAGGAAGAATGACAGATATGACTCATAAAGGATTCATGGAAAAGTGTCTGTTCATCTGCACAAAGTACTTCAGACACCTTCAAAACTTAAACCCAGTTCTCCAATAATTCATTATTCTTCAGAAGTGTTCCACAAGTAGTAGAAAAGAGCTACAAAGGCAACGTGAAGATAGAAGAAAATGCCTTGTGATTTGACAATGAAAGAGTTCAAAGTTAATCAAGCTAATCATTATGGACACTGGAAGAAACTAAGTCTTCTCATAGCACAGAAAGAACACAAAGATCTTCCAACTAAAACAAAGCATATAAACACCCCATGACTAGAAACGAAGGTTGACAAATTCAAATTAGAGTAAGAACCCAAGCATGTAGGATAATGAGGACAAGTAACACTTGAAATTATTTGGGGTGGGGATATGAATTTGCTACTATCTTCAAATTAAAGTTGGTGACATTTTGGAATTTACACTTCAGTAAAAATACAAGTTATGAGTTTAATAAAGGTAGAATTTTGTGCATCTCAATTCAAAGAGATCAAGCACTGATTTATATAAATCTCCATCCTACAATATCTCTATACTTTGCCTTGATGTCAGTACTCTACTTTGCTGGTTTGGGCTGGGATAGAGTTAATTTTCTTTAGTGTAGCTAGTGTGGGGCTGTGTTTTGAGAACAGTATAGGTAACACAGGGATGTTTTTCTTGCTGTTGAACAATGCTTGCACAGAGTCAAGGCCTTCTCTGCTCGTCACCCCACCCACGAGCAGACACAAGGAGTTGGAAGGGGACACAGCCAGGACAGCTGACCCCAGCTGACCAAAGAGACATTTCGCTATCATATCGTGTCAAGTTCAACATATAAAGCTGAGGGAAAAAGGAGGAACGGGGATAATGTTCGAAGTCATGGCACTTGTCTTCCCAAGTCACTGTTTCACGTGACAGAACAATCACATTAACTTTCACATGTTCCCTGCTTTCCTGGAGATGGCAGAACACCTGCCTGACCATGGGAAGTGGTGAACAATTTCCTTGTTTTGTTTTGCTTGTGTAGCTTTTGCTTTACCTAATAGACTGTCTTTATCTCAACCCATGAGTTTTCTCACTTTTACTCTTTCCATTCTCTTCCACATTCCACTGCTGGGGGGAGTAAGAGAGTGGCTGTGTGGTGTTAAGTTGCCAGCTGGGGTTAAGCCATGATATCCACAAGCCACAGAGTAACAGAAGTGTATCTAACGTTTGCTTTCCTTCCCTCCCCTCAAGGCAAAGTTAAAGGCCAGTGTGTTATTTCCATTTTCTACAACTGCCCCTGCAACTCTGGACCCTAGACTTTGCCTTCAACATTTGGTTTTGGCTTGCTATTTCAGTAGGATCATAGATGTATCTTATTTCCCTTTGTAAAAGAAGGAGACCCAAAATTATCTTCTGCATTTTTCACTTGGATTTTTCACAACTGATTTTTCTTCCACTAAACACACTCCTAATTTTTTTGCAGCAGAACCATTTGTTTCTATTTCAGTTATACCTGTTACTCCAGGCTCCCTCCAAAATGCTAGATGCTTATGAATAGAAAGCCCCTCCTATATCAATAGGTGAAATCCAATCATCTATTTAAATTTCTTTTAGTATCTCTCCTTTTACTGGCAAGATATCAAGTTCAGTTACTTTCAGGTAAGTTTTACAAAGCTTTGCTTCAGCTTTAATATTTAAAGTTTCATTCTGTCTGTCCTTTTGTTTATGCTCTGTTATTTTGATTTCTTTTTGATTTTTCATGCTGCCTTCTGTGTAAAGCACCTTTCTGTTCACCAAGTCTCCAGTGTCACCAGCGTGTTCGTTTAAATACAGTTTATATTTAGACCAAGCAACCATGCAATTTTATAGCATGACATTCAGCTTTTCTGATGTTCCAGTAGTATTAACTACTCACCATTTGTGGGGGATTAGAGGGGAATTCTTCATCAATTTATGAAGCACATATCACTACAAAGACTCTATGTACACATACAGTGGCAAGCAGTTAAACATCCAGAAAAAAAGCAGCCAGCAGGAATAATGGCAATAAATAAACAACAGCTTAGGTTTGAAGAAGAGCCATCATACAGACAACTGATATTGAACTGGAGAGCAAGAAGCAGGTGGGTGGTCCCAGTGGTGCTGTGGGTGCAAAAATGAATATACACTACCTGCCAGATGCCTGCTAGAGTAAAGGACCAATCTACACAATTCTCTCAGGAACATCTGGATTGTGATAATGTAACATTGTAGCTTTTTGAGAGATTTACAATTTTTAATTAGTACACACTACAGGTAAAGTTTCAGCTTAGAATTAATCTTATTATCAGCACCTATCTGTAGCTTCCTACAAAACAGAACTTAAAAAGACATCCAACAACTTTTCTGCAAACTTGAGATTTCAAAACTTTAAGTACATTCCTATGTTAATTACCTTCAAAAGAAAAATCCAGACATAAACCCATGGCACAAAAGACGATCAGCAGTTGCTGAGCTCTTCACCACATTTTATGGGGTTAAAAGAAGTAGTACACACATAGCTTAGAAGTTGTTGTTGAAGTAACTACATACAATCTTATATATGCATTAAGAGACCTACTTAATATGGTAGAAAATTTAGCTTAATAATTGGTTTTCTGAATGCAGTGATGCAAAAAGTTTCAAAAATTCTTTATGTACCAAGTTGTAGAACTACAGGACTTAAAAGGCACTATGAAGTGGTGCAACTCCAGGTACACAGGAATACCAGGTATATCCACAGAACTACACCAGAATATAGGAAATGGAAATTAAAATAACTAATAATCCAACCTTGCTGCAATACACATACATGTTTTTAAACTGGTTGGACACTTCAGAGCCTAGACAAAGAGATATATGTGCCATGGGTTTATGTTAACACTGCTAGAAAAGATTATATTTCTGTAATTCACAGCATTCCTATCTTTAAACTTGACTTACACTGATGATTGTGTAAGTTTTCTAGCAGTTCTGAACTTACTTTTCAAGTCATACCTAAAGGGTGTACAAGCCTCACTATAAATATGCTCAGCAGCAAATAAAACCAACCCACACAACTTTCAGAAATACACCAATTCTTATCTAATCCATGAAGAAATAAATGAACGTTAGCAGTATGATGCTGAGTTTATTTTAAATCAAAAGGGAATTCATCAATGTTATGTCACCAGTATTTATTTTCTCTGAGAAAAATCAAATAATTGAGTTTTTTAGAGAATTATGACTAAGTAATAGTTAACATCACCAAAAAATAAGGGGAAAATGAATGTGTGTTTCTTCCTGAATTTATTTTCAACTTTGGAGGGGGGTGTTTGTTGGTTTGTTTTTTTTGGTTTGTTTTTAATCAGGAAACAGAAGTGTAACTATTTGCTTTTATAATTACTAGAATACAAACAATATAAGTGAAAATATAAACATACCATATCTTTCAAGATCTGCACAATCTTGCTCTTTCAAATTCCAAAATGATCTTCTACAGTTCTTGTACCTATAATGCAAAACATTACAGTTCAGTTTTTGCACCATGGTCCGTATCGACCTGAAGCTCACTACAACTTCAAGACACTACATTCAAGAATGGCTATTCAATTAGTCACAAGTCTGCAAATAAAGAAACACAGAATCATAGAATATGTCAACTTGGAAGGGACCTAACAAGGATCATTGCACCCAACTCCCTGCTCCTCACAAGACTAACTAAAACTAAACCAATATAACTTCCCAAACTAAATCATACTTCCTATAAAAAAACACACCAGAAAATACTTATTATGTTAGGAAAGCTATAAAAGCAGAAAGTTCATACACAGAGTGTTCCCTATTCTTTCCCCTGGAAAAGGGGATACTACAGGGGCTTCCCATCCCTAGAGGTCTTCAAGACAAGGCTGAATAGGGCTCTCAGTAACCTGGTCTAGTGGAAGGTGCTCCTGTCCATGGCAGGGGGGTAGAAACAGGTGACCTTTAAGGTCCCTTCCAACCCAAATCACTCCCTGATTCTATGAAATCCAGCAATTACTTTCCAAAAAGTCAGTCATTTGGCACAGAGTATCACATTTTCTGTACCATGAAGACTTGATACATAATTTCTTGGTTTAAAAACTCTAGTAAGAACAAAAAAATCCAACACAGCTGATTTAGGCTGATCTCCAGTACAGATCAGAGTTCTCATGAAGGAAATCCTGATCTGGTT
The DNA here is from genome assembly GCA_036023395.1 of Myiotriccus ornatus. Taxonomy (NCBI): domain Eukaryota; kingdom Metazoa; phylum Chordata; class Aves; order Passeriformes; family Tyrannidae; genus Myiotriccus; species Myiotriccus ornatus. The sequence continues at coordinate 85,808,929 of JAYRBT010000001.1, read as the reverse complement.
ACTTTAAGAGTAGATTCAAGTTTATCTTAAAATACGTCAAACCTCATTTAGTGCCAAGGCCCCATTTCTTTATCAGGAAAGTTAAATGGAGCATCCTGGACCAACAGAGTCTTGCCAGTAAAGCTCTAAGCACTAACAGTTTATACACAATTTACTGTATTAAAAAAAAAGTTATATAAGGCACCCTACCTGTGTCATGAAATAAGACTGCTATTTTGACAAAAAATTCTAACAATTACGTAGCTTTCTGTAGAGTTAGGATCAATGATACACAGCTGTATCAATAAAACTTTACTGCCAGTCAGAAGAAAAAAAGAAAAATTTATCTGAACAATATGAAACAGTAACTGATGATTTTCCTGTTTGGAAACTTCCACTCCATATCAACAGCAGAAATCCAGAATCCCTCATATTCTACTGAAGAATAAATCTTCATTTACAGTAACTCCATTAGACATTCAGTTAAAAGTATTCTAACAAATGTGACCAATATTTTCACACCTTGAATAGCAGGACTTCCATCTTAAACTTCAATGTATGTATTTGTTCCTGTACATACACAGAGCAATGGCATCCATATAAATTTCTCTCATTCTCCTCTAAGGTACAAAACCACCAATTTTAAGCATGCACAAAGTAGGAGGAGAGCACCAGGTGCAGCATGAAAAAGTATCACAAATACATTTACCAGGGATCTGATGAATATTGCCCAGCAATAGGAGAAAAGAACATGACTTTTCTGAACATAACTGAAGCTATGGAGTAGTGTAGGACAGTACAATTGACAGAGCAAACACGACCACAAAGGAGGAGGTGTAGACAGCAGATTTGCATAATAACATGCAGTTAGCAGAAGAGCAAATAATTCCAGCAACACAAAACTGAAATTTCTGGACTTCCACTTCTTCATTCTCTCCCCACCAGCCACGACTAAGGCAGAACAGACACAGCACTATACTAAAAACATCTGCTCAAAGATTACATGGCCAACAACAAAATGAAATAAGGATCTGTAATGCTTGTCTAAAAGGAATGAAAATGATTTAATGAAGTCAGACATGCTTTCAAATTCACCTTTAGAATACTTCTTAATTAGCACTAAGTCACATCTGGCTAAAAAAAACTGTAAATGGCCAGTGTGACTAAAATCTTGGCCAACACTGTTGCTTCCACTCAACATTAAAAAGGAAATCTTGATCTGTCACATGACCAGAGCCAAAAGAGCTGCTTGTTTACAACTATGTCATAGATTTTCAACAAGAAAAAGAAACTTCAAGGCACACTGGATTATAATAACACAGACTTGTAAGCTACTGAATTAACCACACAGTACTATACAGAATTGCAAAATATTTAAGAAATTAATTATAAATTACAAAAAATGCTTAGCAATTCTCATATCTGGCTTGATAACAGATACCATAAATCACCTCTACCAGTGCTTAAATGATATTTTTCACTTGTGTATCTGGGTTGTTGTGTTTGTCTGGTTTTTTTTCAATAACTGTCATACAACAGGAACAGAAGGAAAAATTCTGAGAGCACTGCCCTAAAGAAAATGGTAGGTATTTTACCTGGTATTATAGATTTTCTAACATAATTTCAAATATTGAAGTTCAGTTAATAGTAATTTTCTTCCACAGCTGACATTCTTAATGTTAATCAAAAGAAAATTTAACCAAAATCACATCAGTCAAATAAAAAACAAGTATTCACAAAGATCCTTCTTTCAATAAGATATTCAGGTTACAGGAATCCTGCAAATGGAGTATTTATCACAACCTTACTATGTAGAGGGCTCAACCTTCACAACCAAGAAATACCAGTGTTTCACAGAAGTGATACACTCTCTCAGGAATTCCCTTGTCCTGGAATTCTGATGGGATTTGCAGGTTGTGTGGACTCTTAAGTATGTATTTCTATTGTCTACAAGAAGTAAGTTTTCCTACAACAGCTGAAACACGCCTAGATGTTGCTACTTAGCCAGTGTACGCTGCTATACCTTGGACTTTCTAAAAATAAAGTAGGGTGTATACACATAATAAACCATAATATTCATCACCAAGACTTTGGACATAAGATTTCACTATGAAAAAAACCCAATCTTTATCTGAATATGGCTATAAAAATAAGAAAGATGAAACATTGTACTAGAAACAGAAATTCTATGGTAGTGGTAAACTTCTTCAGTATTATCTAGCTTTTCAAAAGTTTTTGATCCCTTTTGAGAAATTGAAAAACACCACACTGTAAAATAAAAATATTTTAAGCACATTACAGTAGTCAGCTCAAACACATGACTAACCATAATGCAAATGAAAAATTCATCTACAACTACGATAGCCTTTCTTGAAGTATTTTGACATATGCCCCACTTCAGAAGTTCAGTTCCTTTAAGAGCCACTCCACCACCCTCTAACACCCCAAGCCTGCTGAACTGCAGCTGCTCCAACGTGGGTCCTACAGAGCATACCAGAGCAGGAGCACACAAGTAGTGCCAGAGCCTGGCTGCCTGGACAAGCCTGGCATCTCTGGGCACTGTGCAAGCTTGGCAACACAATAATGATCACTCTTGTGCCTCCTCTGCACGCAGCTCCTAAAGGTAAGAGAGAGGAGTGTTTGTCATCCTAATCTCATTTCAGCAACTTCTTTGGTGTAATGATTATTAAGAAAGTATTAACAAGTCCCAAAAGGGGTCTGCCAAAGGAAGCAAAGACGGTGGTCCTCTCCGAGAAGGAGAGATGAACTAGCTTTACCCCTAGAACTCCATCTCAGCCAAGGCAGAAGTTCTGTCACAATCCTCACACGGCACCGGAATGAAAAGCAAACTATATGGACTAATTGTTGCCAGATAGTTATGCAGCAACTACAAACCTCAAATACAGGTTGCATGATTTTCTGCTTGTGATCCTACTGGATGATGCACAACCCACCAAGATCAAATTCCCTTTGGGTTTCAAACTATGCTATAGTTTTCGATACACATAAATTTTGTCTTTAATTATTTAGGTTACAGCTTTGACATTATATCACAAAAGGATTAGACATGAAGGCATATGGAAGACAGGGAGGAGATCTGAGACAGCCAGCACAGCTTCACCAAGGGCAAGTCTTGCCTGACCAGCCTAGTGCTGTTCTATGACAGAGTGACTGCACTGGTGGACAAGGGAAGGGCTACTGATGTTGTCTGCTGGACATGGTCCCCCACAACACCCTTCACCCTAAATTGGAGAGATGTGGATTTAATGGTTGGACTCTTTGGTAGATGAGGAATTGAAGGATGCTTGCATGCAGAAGGTCAATGGCTCAATGTTCAGATGGATGTCAATGGCAGCTGGTATCCAGTACTGGGACCAGCACTGTTTAGTATCTTCACTAACAGACAGTGGGATTTTAGTGCACCCTCAGCAAACTGACAGATGACACCAAGCTGTGTGGTGTGGCTGACATGCCTGAGGAACGGAATGCCATCCAGAGGAACCTGGACAAGCTTGAAAAGGGGATCTATGGGAACCTCATTCAACAAGTCCAAGTGCAAGGTCCTGAACCTGGGTCAGGACAACCCCTGGTATCAATACAGGCTGAGGGATGAGGGAATTGACAGCTGTGCACATAAGGACTTGGAGATACTGGTGGCTTGCAGACCAGAACGTATCCTGTGTTGCATCAAAAGCAGCAGGACCAGAAGGTTGAAAGAGGCAAGTCTGTCCCTCTACTCCACTCTTCTGAGACCCCACCTTGAGTACTGCATCCAGTTCTGGAGTGCTCAGCAGAGGAAAGACATGGATCTGTTGGAGCAAGTCCAGAGCAGGGCCACAAAAATGATCACAGGGCTGGAGTACCTCTCCTATGAGGAAAGGCTGAGAGAGCTGGAGTTTTCATCCTGGAGAAGAGAAGGATCTGGAGAGACCTGACTGCAACCATTCAGTACTTACGGGAAGTTTATATGAAAGATGAGGACAAACATTTTACAAGGGCCTGATAGGACAGGACAAGAGGTAATGGTTTTTAACTAAAAGATGGTAGATGAAGACTAGATATAAGAAAGGAAGTTTTTACAATGAGGGTGGTAAAACACTGGAACAGGTTGCCCAGAGAGATGGGAGATGACCCATCCCTGGAAACATTCAAGGTCAAGCTGGATGGGGCTCTGAGCAACCTCACCTAGTTGAAAATGTTCCTGCTTATTGCAGGGAGGTTGGACTAGATGACATTTAAAGGTCCCTTCCAACCCAAACTATTCCAAGTCTATGGAAAAAAAAAGTAGTCCACTCCATATTAAGCAGTCAACTGGTACATTAGCTCAAGTTTGTCCTAAATCATCACTGCTGTGATCCACCTCTGGCGATAGTCCCACTTTTGACATACTACATAAGATAAGCATGAATCTCAAAATGAAATCATGTTAGTATATGAAGAAGGTTTTAAAGGTATTTGAACGAATGCAAACAGCAACACTTTTCAATGAAAAGTACTGGGACAGCTACATACTGTGAATACCCTTTTCAAGTCACCAGACTGAAAAAAAAGCGTTCAAACCTCTGTTTTGCTAACCAGAAGTTTCTGTTTAAAACACATACGCTTCTGCTCTAAGGAAATGCAAGTTGCTTCAAAAGAAGCAGATCACCCCTCTTACCTAAGACAGTGAAGTGAGGGTCCAGAGGGTAGCCACCCATTTAGTTCCACTCAGCTGAACAACTGCAGCTTCTCCTAATTCTTCACCACTCTGTAAAACAGGGGTAAAGAGCCATGCAGGATGGTCATGGAAAGAATATCGGTAAAGATTGACTTCTACCCCCTTCCTCCATTCATCAGTTTGCATAATACAGGGAAGCAGGCTCAACCTATTAGAGTAAGTAAGAAGTAGGTAATGCTTCCTTTAAGAGGTTCATTCATAAGAGTATTTTCTGAGACAGAACACCATGGTAATTAATTTATAATGTAATTTTGCACCCAGTAAGTTATTTTGTCCATAAGTTCTGTCACTCCTAGCCACAGCAAGGTGGAACTATTCAAAAATAACAATTTAAAGTGCTATTTAGTCACATGTTACATTGCCAAACCTGGATCTCAACATTGTTTCATTTTTTTTTTCATGTTTCTCCTATGAGGTTATTTTCTGAAGAAATGTGTCACCAGCTGGTGCAGCTACTGAAGTGTGGCTTCCTTACAAAATGTTACCTCTAGATTGTATTTGCTGTCTTTTTGCTAACCAACCAAATATGTTACACACATTACTATTCATACCAACCATTTTTTTTCCAAACTTTTTTCATGGGCAACACAACCTTATGAGGCTGTCAGGCACTGCCTGCAAATACCAGAAGTTAATGCAGTAAAGTTGAGGTCAAAGTATTTAAGGTGACAAAATTAACTTCAAACAAGAGATTTGCTCATTGCTGTTGTCTCTGGGAACCAACTATTTAGCAATGCTTGCAGCACATTTCTGGGAGGGGGGGAAGACGTAATTTTTTTTTTTAAGTAAACAATATACTCTAGATTTTTTCATTACAGACCCTGGTAGCAAATGTATTAACCCTCTCCTTCCATGTACAAATCAGAATTTGATTAATGACAGGAAACTTATCAACACTGCTTCTCTAAGGAACTATAAAACTACCTTAAATATACAGGGTAATTCAGAAAAATTGTAAAACATGCTTCCTTTGTTTAAAAATCAATATCAATTCATTAATTAGAGTGAAGACCTGGCCCACAGTACCAGAAATGAAGACTGATGCTGGAAATCAGATATATGCCTACATACTTCATGAATTCTGTCCCCTTTCCCCTCAATTGCATGCTCTATTTTTAAGAATTAGTGGCTTTTATCTTCAGGTGTATGAAAACACTGGTGTGGGGAAGGAGAAAGACATTTTCTGTGCTTAAAAAAGATGAATTCTCTCTGGACAATCACTAACTAAACTGAAACTAAAAGTAGCAGAGGGGGGAAGAAAATTCTTTCCTTCACAGCAAAAATTAAGATGATGCATATTTACAAACTGTAATCACTAAATTAATTCCATCATAAGTGTCATATCACGTACTACGTTAATTATTGTTTATAAAAATGTTATATGCTTAAATATGTTCACAATTAAACATGTTTATTACTTACAACTCAACTCAAAGATATTTCTACCCCCATTATTTATTTGGTTAAATAGAACCTGTGAATTCAGAGAACTACTGAAGAAAATGTCAACAAGGGACATAATCATAATGAAACAGACATGATTTGATACTGTGGTACGTGTCATTTCATACTTTTGAAAGAGAAGTTAAATTATATGAAAAAGAACCTGTTTTATTTTCTCAAGTCAATTAGAACAGGTGCTCTCAAGGTGCTCTAACAAGCTGAGAACATCCCTATATGTATTTAACATATACACCCAATTTCAAAGTCCATTCACAAAAGAATTACTGTTTGCATGCTTGTAAGTAACAGCAGCAATTAAAAAAGAAAGACTAAAAGTTTTGTTTGGTATTGAAAAAAAAAGGACCAAGCCCACACAACTTTAGAGTTCTGAAGAGGACCTAGACTGAGAAATCCAGGCTTTGAAGCACACTGCTGTGAAAAAGTCTCTGTTTTTTAAGCCTGACTTTTTCTACATAGTCACAGAACCATATCCCAAAATGAACCCAAACAAATCAACCACTGATATTGCCACCTAGCTTGGTGTTTTTATTTCTAAATTCCTGCGATATACTCAGGACACTTCAGTTAAGAGAAATAGCAAACAACTCCGATAAACAAAATTAACTTGTTAATTCCAGTAGGAAAGTTGCTACATTAAACAGCAAACATTTACAACAGAATGGAAGGTATTTGTAAAAGAGATGAAGCATCAGTAATATTGCACAGAAATAATTTAAATTAAAGATTTTTCAGCTTTGTAAACCTAAGCAGTGGACTAGTTCTTCTTTGAATGTTTTTCCATATTGAGTTGACACAATATTACTATTGAGAAGACAAGTAACAAGCACTGCAAACTGCACCTGTTTTAAAAGCCAAACATAAGTGATAGTTTTCTTCACATATCCATAACAGTTTAGCAATGCATATTTCATACTTTTAATTCAACACACTCATTAAACTGAGTTTTACCATGTTTTCCAATTTCTCAAAAGTACCTAAAACTGTTTCCATGACAAAAGGGCACAGAGTATTCAGTGCCACCATCCAAACCAAGCAGTTCGTAAAAACTGTAAAGCCCATTTTCCAGCAGTTTTCATTCTTATCAAGAAGTACCTCTCACCACCTGCATTATTCTCCCCCACCAGTCATAGATGTTTAAGAACACAGTACAACCTCTAAGAGTGTAGCTTCTCCCTTAGCAGGGAATCTCTCTCTAAGTGGATGCTATTTGCATGAATTAGGAATTTAATCTTATCTCTTAGACCTCTCCCTTTTAAACCAGTCATCCAGTCAGGAAAAAAAAAAAAAAAAAAAAAGATAAACTGACAACACAACCACGTAGGTCTTACTTCGTTAGGAAATCAAAGTGAAAATTGGGTACAATTTTCCACTGGGCAACTTCTTGCTAGACATGCAAGAGGCACAGCAAAACTAATCTGAGAAGCCAAGTTCTCACAGGGCATCAGGTTCGCAGATTCCTACTGAGGCAGGTAAGTTTCCATACAGACAGAGGGAGCATCCCTGAAGTGATGTGTAAGACACATGCTTTGTCTCAGAGTTAAAACATCAGACACATTACACAGAAGGAAACATAAACAAGTATTTCCATTAACTGGAGGGAAAACAAAGAAGGAATAACTGCAAGTCTATAGATTACAGGTTTCTGCCACTTAAAGGAGAGTTGTGGAACATGTTTTGTTTCCTAAGCAGTAGTAACTTCTGAACGACCACAACACATCGTCTTAGACATCTGATTTACAAATCAACAGTTAACCATAACATCCTTTAAAAGAAATACTGCTTAAAAACCGAAACCCAGAAAGAGCCGCAATCAGGAGCGACCGATCACATGAATCATCAAGGCTGCCCGCGCACAGGTGAGCAGACCCAACTCCTCAGGCTGCGCAGGAGGTAACAGGAGCAAGTGAAGGGAGCCACTTTGAGAAGCAGGCCCTGCGCAGTGGTCAGAGACCCTCGCAGCACTTCCCGTTACCGCAGCGGCCGCGCCGACGGCAACGAGCCGGCCCATGCCCAGGGCAGCCCCGCGGAGCAGCCCCCGGCCGGGCAGCTGAGGCAGGGCGAGCGGGTTCACCCAAGGTCGCCCGGCGAACCTGGTCTCCCTGGGGGGCGGAGAGCGCCGCGAGCTTCCCGAGGAGCGGCAGAGGACCCCGGAGCCGCCGCCTCCCATCCGCCCTCCCCGCCCCGGCGGCGAGGAGCGGGCAGGGCCGCCTGTCCCCCGACTCCCTCGCCTCCAGGGTCGGCGTGAGCCAGGCGCCATCCCCGCTCCCACCCTGCGCGGTGCCCGCACGGACCTGCGCGCCGCGGCTGCTGCTCCGGGGCGCTCCCGCCGCCGCCGCCGCCCGGGCTCATGCGGGGGCCGCGCCGCGCTCGGGGCCGGGCCGCGGGCGAGGAGGCGCCGCCGCCGCCGCTGCTGCGGGTGCCGCAGGAGCCGCGGCCTGGCGGGGCGGGGAGGGAGAGGCAGGCGGGCGGGCCGGGCCGGGCCGGGCCGGGCGGGCGCGTCTCCTGCCGCTGCTGCTCCCGCTGCTCCCGCTGCTGTGCCGGGCCGGGCCGCGCTCAGCGCGAGCCCCGCGCCTCCATCTTGGGACAACGCGGATGTCGGCGCGGCGCAGGCTCGGGGGGCGGGAGGGAGGGAGGGAGGGAGGGAGGACCGGCCGTGTCCCGGCGTGCAGCGCGGGTGGGGGCGAGGCCGCGGCGCGCTACCCCCCGCGGGGACCCATAGAGAGC
>JAYRBT010000001.1:85769203-85799945 GCA_036023395.1 Myiotriccus ornatus | reverse complement strand
GGGGGGGGGGGGGGGGGGGGGGGGGGGGGGGGGGGGGGGTTCCCCCCCGTCAGTGGAGCGGCGGTCCGCCCGGCGCGCGGGACCGCGCGTGCGCTCTCGCATCACGCGGCGGGGCGGCCCGCGGGGGGGGAGCGGGGAGCGCGGGGGCGCGCGGCCGGGCGGGAGCGCGCACGGCCCCGCGTGCATCGCGGGCACGGGCACGTGCACAGGCACGTACACACGTACGCAGACACGTATTGACACAGAGGCGTGTGCATGCGCACACACAGGCATGTACACGCACATACAAACGTATACATGCACCCCCCCACACATACACACATCTGCATACACACACACGTACACACGAATTTACACATCCCTGCCTCACACATACACCCGTATTTCCGCGCATACATATGCAGACACATACACACATATACATGTACGTAAACGCACATGTACGGACATTTACATATACAAACACACGTATCACACATACACAGACACACGCATTACACACGTGTGTGCAGATTGAGAGGTGCACATTCGTACATACGCACCCGTGTGCGGGCACACGTACCCTGGGGCACGCACGTAAAGACACACGTAGGAGGCACGTATGCAGGGTTGCACGTATGCAGGGTTGCACGTGCCCACGAGCACACACAGGCGCTCTTGCACACGTGAATGCACCTGCACATGTCACACCCATGCACGCACACTGATACATGACAGGCGTGTGGGTGCACATGGATGCACAGACAGACATACAAGCCTTGCAGGCACAGACACGTACACACACACACGCAAACACACACGCATACGTAAATGCACGCCCAGCTGCGCTTGCAGCCATGGAGGCCGGAGCACAGCCCAGGGGTCGCCAGCACAGCAAGGGGCCGTCGCTGCTGTGTACAAGGAGAGTGGCCGCCACCAACTCCGTGCCCTCGGCAGGTCCCCACTGAGCCCTGCCACAGATTCCGGCCTGACTGGCGAGCCCCGTGGCAGCCTGCCCAGGGTTTATCGGGTTTAATCTGGGCGGGCAGCCAGGGCCGGCCGTCAGGAGGGAATGCTGGAAGGGGAACAGCCAGTGACCTCTGGAGAGGAGCCCATGCTGGAGCCATATGCCAACCTAAGCATGAGAGGACAGGCAGTGCCAGGCCTGGCCAATCCTCCCTGTCCAGCCCCTTGACAGGCAAGCGAGGAGAGGATGGGGAGACCAAGAGCTGGGAAGTTTCCTTAACGTGGGAGCAACCCTGCTGTCCCAGCCTGCAGTGGTGGGCAGAGGGCCACCATAGTGTAATTTAGGTCACCAAGCCTGGTGATATTCAAACCCAACACCCTGGGGGCCACAAAGGGCAGAGCTTACTAGGGCTGGGAAGGGTCGGGAGTGAGGCTCAGGGATGTAGCCTGAAGGCTGGGCAAGAAACCCTCTGATCCTCTGATCAGCCCTGCCTGAGGCCTGGCTCGCTTCTCTGCTCCTATGAATAGTTTTTCCATTGCCTCCCGGCTAATTCCTTTCCCTCCCCTACCTACTACTAGGCCTATGTGTTGCAAGTATTTTTGTGGGATTTTAAAAACACAAGTAAAAGTTGCATTTTGGCAGGTCAGTGCTAAAAGCAGGTTGATCAGATGATTTCAAAATTGGCCAACACATGCAAAATATGACTTTTTTGGGGTGTTGAATTTTTGAGCTTTAAATGTGTGGATCTGCAAGCATAGAAGGGGAGAAGGAGGAAGAAGAAAGGAAAAAAGGAAAACCTATCTGAATGTGTTTTACATTATCCCCTAATATGGGGAATTAAACAGGGGTGGGTTTATTGTGGCAGAAAGTATGGGGGTTTTTTGTTTTGTTTTTAAAAGTGTAAACTAGAAATATGAGAAGTTCTCAAATGTTAGAATAAGCTGTTAAAACCATAAACATAAATTCTCAAAAACATGATACTGAAGCCAAGGTCTGGGCCAGGAAACAAGTTTAAGAAGGCACAGATGCATTAGTTTTTAGCACAGTTATGGAAGTCCTAATATGTATGTTGCAGGGTAATAGCTGATAAGACCAGTGGACTTAAACAACATCATTACACATCAGTGCAGAGTCCTAATACTCAGAGGGAACATGGTGGACAGATGTATAAATGAAATATTAGGACTGAACGAAGTATTCTTGTACTTCAATGTATTCTGAAAGCAGGGTACATTGTTGTGCTCAGATGGACATTGGTAATCATCTAAAAATAATCACTGGAATGGGCACAGCCCTTCTGCATCTGGAGGCTCTCTCCCACACAGTAGCAAAAGCTGCCAACTTTCATATGTTGAAATTTCAGATTCAGGCCACAGTTTATTGTGCCATGAGCTTTCCTGTTACCTCAGAAATAGTAATATTGAGAAAACTGGATCTGGAAGATGCACTGTCTTGCTGCTTTTCCCTTTCTCTGTTGTAGATCCCACATGTCCGGTCCTTATGTCCTGCTTGACTATGTGGATTCTGTGGGGAAGCATGTCACAGTCTAAGTCCAAGTAAACAACATTGTCTGGTCTCCTTTTACCTACACAGCCAGTCTTTTCATTGCTGGTCAGGCATTATTTGCTTTTGGTATATCCAAGCTGGCTGTTTCCAGACACCTTCTTGCTCTTACTGAGTCTGGAAATAATCTTCCAGAGTTTCAGGTGAAGCTGCTCAATCATATCCTCCATGATCTCCATACCCGAGGGGCCTCTGTTCCTTGGGCATCTCTCACAAACACCAGGATCATTCAGAGATGGCAGAAGATGGTCTCACAATGACACTGGCCAGATATCAGTGTGCTTTGTTGGTTTCCATCTGATCCCGTGAGCTTACATATGTGCAGTTTGTCCAAGTATCCATAGCTTCCTCCTCCTCCTCCTCTTCCGAGAACAGCACCTTTCTCCCTCAAGCTTTGCTACGACCCATAGGAATCTGAGAGCCCCAAGACCACACCATGCCAGCAGGGATGGCACTGACATATTCTCTTCCGTGTCCTGTGCTATTAGCGCTCTGCCTCATTTAGCAGCAATGCCACAATTTCCTTAGTCCTCCTTTTTCTTCTGATGTACCTACAGATCCTCTTACTGTCCTTCCCATCTCTCTCCTGTTTTAACTCTGGGCTAGCTTTAGCCTTCACAATTTTATCCTTGCATGCTCAGATGGTGCTCCTAAAGCACTTCCTGGAATATATCCCAGTCAATCATTGCTGGAAGCTGTCTCCATAACTTTTATCAAGACGTTAAATCATCTTCTTGTTTCCTTATAGCAGAAAGAAGAAGGACTGCTCAAAATCCTATGCAGGGTGGGGACACCACGGATTTGTATGATGATAGTCTTTTTTACCCCTTTCTTTCCAAATAGTAGTTGACACTTGACTGGACTTGGGTTTTTTTGGCCCTTGCAGAACATCAAGTGCATTTTTTTCCCATGGATTGCAATCCTGAGATCTTGTCCCTGCTTAGTAATGAACAGTTCGTGACCCATCACTGTGCTGAGTTAATATTGTTTAGACGTGTCACAGGTTTTCCTCTGAACAAACCAATGCAATTGTGAGGAAGAGGCAAATGCAGCAGATGGAGAAAATACGCAGGATGGATTAAGGTGGTGTGTATGCTGGGGTTTATTTTTGCCCTGGCTGGATGCAGTGGTATGGGAAGGAGACTTCTCTGAATAGGACACAGGTATGAAAAGACTCAGCCTTCCTTCTGTTTTAAGAATCTGTGGGACAAATGACATTGTCAGGGGACATGCAATATTCCCTTTAAGTAATATAGCCAGAACAAATTGCAACACAGCAGTGCTTTATGGATTACCAAACTGCATGATGGATTTCACTTTGATTCTGCTAGGGATAAGTTCCTATTTTGGGGGGAAATACTAAATCACTTTTAGGTCCTATAGCATGTGCTTGCTACTTTATTTGACTTTAAAATAGCTTGACTAGCCACAGCTTACCTGTGGCCATTGATGGGCCCAAGTTGCTTCTCTTACAATGAGGATGTTTGTACTTTCCTGCCTCATTTAAATATGCTGCATATTCTGAAGTGCTTAGATATTAGGGCACAGAAATGCTTTTGCTGCCATGAGTGCTTTCACATACTTTACATTGATATAGTCAGCTGCTGGAAAGCAATTGGATCTGTCCACCAGAGGATGCTCTGAATTTGGAAAAATCTGATTGGAATGCCCAATGGAAAAGTCACCACTCCTTCCCTACTTCCTTGCTAATCCCTGCAGATCCAGGGCCTGGGTATGGACTGCAGCTGGGGAGAACAAACTGTTTGACTGTATTTTGCAGTGATGCTCTCAACAGAACAGACTGTGGTGAGATGCTCCAATTACATGACTGAAGCAACAATTGTTAAAAAAGTAAAAAAAAACAATGAAAGCTAATAATCTGGTCACTAAGTAGAAGTCCGGCAGAAAATTTAGTCTCAGCATTTTTACATTTGGAAACAAACGGGGTTTTTTTAACTGCTGAAGGTAACAAATGCAACTTCCTGATACACAAGTTGTATGGAATAGTCCGTGTTTTTCAGCAGGAGGAAAAGGACACTAAAAATAGAATCCCAAACTCATTCAACCACTTGCTTGTGATGCTGGAGAAATGCCATTGTTAACCAAGTCTGCTGCATATTAATTTCGGTTGATGTTGATGTTTCACTTCAGAGCTTTGTAGCAAATAATTTCCTCTGGAAAAGTCTTTGTAAACACACACAAAGCACTGTGTGTGTCCTGTTCTCATTTAATTCGAAAACCCCAGTACAAATGACCTGATAATACTACTCTTTTTTGATGTTGATTTTAAATAATTACGTGAGTAAAAGTTACATAGTGAAGCTCTGTAAGTGTAACCCCTTAAATGATAAAGGTACACTGAAGTGTTCTGAGCCTTTTTGAGCCAAGCCAAATGCTTCAACTTGCTGGTAGCTGAAGCCTTTATGCATCCTTTTGCAGATAAAAAGATAAGGGAGGCAAAAAGATCATCAGCAGTAGAATGAAATACTGAAGTTCTGAGTTAGAGCTTTGTTTTGTCAAATATGAGATAAAGTAGTTCCTTTTCTGTGGGCATTTCTGAAGGGCTGTGCTGCTGAGTCCTGAGAAGCATATTTGTTCTTCCTTTTCTCCAGATGAAGAGAGGAATTGGTCTCTTGGTTGAGCTGTGATGTGGAGATTCATGTTGTCTTTAAGTGGCTCCCGTTTCTGGCCTGAAGACTTATCCCAGCTGAGTGAGGTTGTTTCAGTTCCTCCTTGCAAGCTGAAGGAGGTTTCACGATGCATTTTGCTGAAAGAGGATTGTCGGGTACAGTCTTGTTTCCCTGAGTGCTTTGCCCAGCCCTGTGGCCCCTGGAAGGAAAGAGGGTGAAAAGAGAAGCATCTCACGTGCACCCCTTCGTCTCCAAGTCTCATATACCACCTTCCTACTAGCCTTGCACTTACCTTCTTGAAGGGGCAGAATATAGATATTTTTGTTCTTTCCTGTGGGGCGGGGAGTTTGTGGTTTGCTGCAGGTCTTCATGATATTTCCTTTGCTCACCTGTGCAGATAAACTGGGAATGCTCTCTTTTTTTGGCCATTGTGCATTCATTCCAATTCTGTGCCTTGAGGTTGCCAGCACTGCAGGGGTTTTCAACCCATTTTTTTTTCTACCTTCCTGCTCTCTGCTGTCCTGTATCAATGCACTTTTCTACATTCGCAACCTGGCCCTGGTTCCTGACGTGTCTGGTTTCAAAAAGAAATCTTGAGCAGTTCCTGTATCTGTGAAAGATATTTAGGAGTGGTGCTTTTGTTTACTCAGAGATTTCATGGGGACATCTTGGTATATTCTGCAGCACGCAGCACTCCTGAAACTGCCTTACATTACATAGCTATGTAATGTATGCAGGTTTGGGATAGCCATTGTTTTGGTTGTAGAAGAGGAGCCTGACTGACAGCTGTTTTTCTGACACATGCCTACGTTATTTTTCCTAGATATATATAGAAGTCTGACTTGCTGAGCAGAGCAAAATGGCTTTGTGCAATTAATGTGACATGCTTAATAATGCTTGAAAGGGTGCGGGCATCTGCATTTATCAACCTGCCACGGCCAAAAAAAAAAAATAAAATCTGATAAGCAATCCCAGTGCAAACACAGCACATGTTTTTCTAAAGAAGGGACAGCACAGTGCCCAGTTGTAATGTTGCTTTTGAGATGAAACACTCTGTATTTCCAAGAAAAACTTGTGTCATGCCAGAAACTCACTTTATCCTTGGGTTATCCTACACAGTGACAAATTCAATTTATGACTTTTTTTCTTCTTTGGAATTTTAATGTCATAATTACTTTCCTATTTAAACAGCTTATTCCTTGAATACAGAGTACGGTTTGGTTATTAGCACTGCAGTGGCACCTTGGTGAAATCAGGTTCAACCAGCTCTCCATATTTTTTCCAGCCAATAAATGATTTTTAACAGGTCATCATGACGTAATTGAAAAGTTGAAGGCTTGGATAATTAGCATCAATATGCAGCTTTCCACACCCAACATTTTATACAGCTGCTCTACTAATACTGTTGTCTGGAGAGCTTTGAATTTGAAAAGGAAGGCACTCCCGAGGGGTGTCTGTGTGATAATCAGACCTTATTTAGCTTGAGAAGAAAAAGCATCAGCCACAGCTCCAAAGTCCCTTGTCTCAGGTGCAAGATATTAGAAGAGAAGTCCATCTCCACTCCTTTCCTCAGCAGCAGCACTCATTTTACTGTACATGTTGCTGCTGCAGAGACACTTATACCAGGTTCAACCTTCCATATCTATTAAGATCTACTCTGCAGTATGACCTTACTCAAAAGGTAAAATATACAACTCACAAGGTTTCTTCATCAGTGTATAAACACCATAAGCTTGGCTGGCTGCCCCTTGCAGGAAAACAAGAGAAGATTGGGGAGAAGATGGAGGGTTGAAACTGCCTCATATGCTTTCTCATAGTGAATTGCCTGGTTTCAGTATTAGGGGGAAATTTAATTCCTGTGTTTTGTGTCTTGCTCCCCGTCTTATTTTCAAGGAGCATCAAAGGAGGGGGAAGAAGGACAAGGACGTGGGAGGCATTGATCATTGAAGAAGAATGTAGCTGGGGACAAGGAGATGAAAATGTTAATTTATCACCAAAGTGGGGGAGAATTTTGTTTGAACCCAGAGGTTAAAAATGCTATAGATTGTTTGCCTCTTGAGGCAAGCACTATCAACAGTGCTGAGCTCACCACAGAAGCATAGGGTTGAGAGACACCATACAGATAAAGTTTTACGCTTCGAGTCCTGCAAGAGCATGTTGGAATCTGACCTGTGTGCCTGAATTGCCTTTCTATGGAAATTACTATATAATCCCTGTTTCACCCCCATGTGATGTTGGCATGTGGCCATGTCACACCTCTTGACCCCAGAACTGAAACGTACTTTGAACTGGTAATACCCATATTGCAGAGGAGATCACCAGGCTGTTATGTACCCAGAAATTGCAATCAGTAAGTGTTTGGTCTGAAAAAGCATTGAGCATCTCTCCGATTCCTGTCAATCCACCACTACTGAAACATAGGCCTATGGTAAGGAATCTTTTTTGGTTTTGGGCTTCTGCTTTCAGTTTTCTTCGCTTAATTTTACATTTTGTAATATTAGAACATAATACTTTCTGAAGAAATACAGCTATTTTCACTGAGCAAGTGAAATCCTATGCAGCAGAGGAAAATCCACTTGAAATACGTGGGAATTCTTCCTCAGTAAGCACTGACATTTTTGGCCCTTGGGACGGAAATAGACCTTGGAGTTTTAGCAAGGTGCTTCAGAGATCCTTGTTCCCATTGCTTTTCTCTTTCAAATATGACTGGAGCTGTCTGGATGCAGGACTCATTTGAACTAAAATAAGTATCTTTTAAAACAGGATCTTCATTCTCTGGTCTCTTAGAAAGTCTGCTCACGTATGAAATGGAGTATTGCTTTTGGTGCTGATTTTCTAGCCTGAGGTTTAATCTGTGTAAACTCTGAAACACTGTTTTTACTTTACTTATATGCAAAGGCCAAGCTTGTGAGTGAATGATTGTGTTGCTAAAGATCTGATAGGCTTCTTTGAACTAGTTCCTTTAGTAACCTACAGTAGTCATTTATTGTAGGTACCTGAAAATAAAACCCAGCTACATCACATTATTTAGAGACACTGAAGAAGAAGTATAGAGCTCTTTATGCACATGAGAATCATATTCAGAATAAATGTTAATTTTGGCTTCTTGTCAAGCTTTCCTTTGTAAGCCTAAAAGTTTCCTGACAGCCTTGCAATCGTGGAAAAAAATATTAAAAAAAAAAAATCAGAGAGCAGATGTGATTCTGTGGCCAGGGATTATTCTGTAACCCTGAAAGGTTGAACTGACACTGCTTTTGCAGAGGGAATCTGCGAGTGAGTGCTTCTATGCTTTTCCACAAGTGACATCTGATTTAAGAAGTACCTCACCTTGTATCCTCACCATTCTAGAGAGGATATGGAAAATGAATACAGTCTCATGCTTGTGAAAATTGATAAAAATTGACATCACTGCAGACTTAAAAGTGTTGTGAAGTTGAATAAGTACTCACAAGGCAAGTAAGACCATTATTCAATGTAGGTTCTATAACAGCAGATATCATGGTGTCACCTGATGGTGTTCAGTTTCTTGTACTCACTGTATGAACAAGACTGGCTGCTTGTTTGTTATGTAGGACATCTTATCTGTAATGGCCATAAAGGAGTTGAAAAGGTACAGTTAATTTTAAATTGGTGTGCTGTTGGACCCAAAGTTATAAGGTGTGCATCTTTGAGACTCAATCATGAACTTCTGTGATAGAATGGAAAATTTTCCTTCAAGGCACAAATTACCTTCTCCAGCTTCAAGTGAACAGCTGGAAATAGCTGAAGAATCTGTCTCTCAAAATGGATGGAAATGTGGTAAGATGCATTGTGTAGGATGGGAAGTTTATCTTTTATTAACGTACCTGCACTGCTTTTACTAAGACTGGCATGTTACACCCTAGAAGGAATATCCTTCAGTTTCCATCTTATAATTTTGGTTAATTTCATGCTTAAAGACACTCTTATGCTCTTCACTCTTCAATTAAACAATTGGGCTCCTAAATGCAGCAAGTAACACCCCCCCCCCCACTTTTCTTTTTTTCCCTTCTCCATAAAAACAATCCTGCTGAACCTGAAAGCAAGATTTACACAGGAAAATCTTTGCCCTGGGAGTGAATACTGTGGTTTGATTTCTCTGTCAAGGCTCCAGGTTTCTCAAAACCTAGTAATAAGCATGTAGAAACCTCAGCTAAGAGTTATATAGCATAGGAAATGCTTGCAGTAATTTATGAACTGGAATTAGAGTTGTAGAGTTATTTCTAATACTATAATGGTTGTTATGCTGGAAATAGAATTTTCATACAGTGTGTCATACGCTTAATTGCTAATTAAGACATAGCTTCCTAAAACACTAGCTAGCATGCTTAAATATTTCTTTTTGTCTTAAGAATATGATGCCAAATCTGTGAACTGAAAGTAGTTGAAAATAATTTCAAAGTTAGTGTCGAAAAACTCAGGCGTAGATATGAACTATGAAGTTTAACACTAAGTGAAGTTCTGATCCTTAATCTTACTGTAACAATATGCAAAGATGGGTAACGAATACATAAGGATCAACAGCTCTCTACTTCATGTTGCACTTTCCTTATGTTCTACTTTTGGCTGGAGTACAGTTAATTTTCCCCATGGTGGCTAGTGTGGGGCTGTGTTTTGGATTAGTGCTGAACACAGTGATGAAGATATAGAGATGTTTTATTGTTGCTGAGCAGTTTTCACACAGAGCAAAGGCCTTTTCTGCTTTCTGTGTTGCCACACTGGCAAGGAAGCTGCGACTGCATGGCAAGCTGTGGGGAGACACAGCCAGGACAGCTGACCCTAAACTGACCAAAGGGATATTCCAAACCATACAACATCATTCTCAGTATATAAAGTGGGGGGAAGAAGGAGGAGTGATGGTGTTTGTCTTCCCAAGTCACTGTTATATTTTATAAGACCCTGCTCTCCTGGAGTTGGCTGAACACCTGCTTGTCTGTGGCAAGCAGTGACTTAATTCTTTGTTTTGTTTTGCTTGCATGTACACCTTTTGCTTTCCCTATTAAACTGACTTTATCTCAACCCATGAGTTTCCGATTCTCTTCCTGATTCTGCTGGTGGGGGAGCGAGCTAGTGGCTGTGTGGGGCTTGGCTGCTGGCTAAGGTTAAACCATGACACCTTAGAAGAAAACACCTCTCATGCTGTCCCACAGAGGACATCTTGAGATGTCATCCCAGACACAGAGGGCATGTGACCTTTATCTTCCTTGCGCAGACAGGTGTTTATGGTGAGTGAGAAGTGGAGAGACCACCTTACAGACTGACACCCATTGATGATTCCTTTGTACTCATATTTCAGTTTCCACTCTCTTATATTATAAATAAATATATACCTAGCACAAGAGAAGCTCACTTCCCATGGTGTTTATGCTGCAGACTACATGAAAGTCATGTGATGACGAAATATTTGAACTGCAAGATCTTTCACATTACATTTACATTAAACAACACCCTAGACAAAGTCTTTCCTGACCTACTTGAGCAAATAATTGTCTTGTGTACAGAGATCATGATTTGTCTAATTTTTAAGTGTCTGTTGCTAGATGTGGTTGATCTAGAAAGCACTTTGTTTTCCCTAGCTTTTCTGTTTGTATTTATGTGTATGTGCATATTGATGCAGGAAAAAAACAAGTGAAACATATGATAAAGGCTAAAATTTGAAAAGGTTGTTTTGGAGTGTTAAAACATACCTGTACTGGGCTATGATACATCTACACGTAGACAGTGTTTATTATCCTGATGATTAATTGGTAGGAAAACAACAGTGGCTTATTTTTAGTTGAAAAAAAATTACAGGGTTTGAATGAATACACATTCTGTTAAAGTAAAATGGGGATAACTGGAATAAATTGCTAATTATTTATATAGAAGTATTCGAAATCTAAATGAGTACTCATGAGAAATGACATTAGTGATAAGACCCTTATATGATGTAGATTCTCCGTCAATGGTTATCACTATGTAGTCTGCTGTGTTACAATTTCTTTCTTTTACCATTTGAGGAAGACTTGATGTTTGAAAAGATGTGTGATATTGTTAGCTTTGTGGCTGTGAAAATGTTTTCTGTCAAGGCAGCACAGATAAAAGGGCTGCAGGGAAAGCATCAGAGAGGGATACCTGTGCTCCACGGATGCTGGGAGAAGCTGATTATTGAAACAGAGTTGCTCCCTAGAAGTTCGTGCCAGGTTCTGGTAGCTGCAAAGGGTGATGATTGCTGTAGGGCTGTCTGTGAAAAACTAAATTTTATCTTTAGATAAAGCAGTTATAAAGGTACTGTATGCACTGCTGTCACAATACTAATTTCTTACCCACTTGGGAAGATACAGTGAGAGGCTTTGGACAGCCTCTGTTGTTACAGAGAAGGTCATATGAGGTGAGTTTTGCAGGTTCGGTTCTTTGCAAAGAGAGATTGTAATGGGGGGGAATCTTTTTTAGATCCAAATTCCCTTTCAATCACCTTGTTATTTGAGTTCTGAAATTTGACTTTTCACACATGAATTGATTAATACAATTGAAAAGCTCTTGTCTCTTCAGTAGTGTTCCTTGTAATGGCTTTATAACATTGTATTTTCTCCCTGCTCAGTGGAAGTCATCTCAGGTGTCCCTCTCAGCTGCTCGAATTTCAACTTCCATTTATTTTGTAGGAATGTGGTTAAAATCAATATGATGATTAGTTTTATTACTTTTTTTTGACTTGATGCATCTGTGGAACACCTCCAGATGCACTTCACTTAACTCAGATATAAAAGGAGTAGCAAAGTTAAGTAGCACAAGTAAGCAAGTACAACCTAAAGGACCAAAATACCCTTCAAGTTCTCTGGCCTTCTAAATAACACTCTGGAAATGGTCTAGTTAAAAAACTAATTATCCTCAAAGCATCCTCTGAAGCTGTTTAGATTTGGTCTTTGACAGAGAAAGTGAGTTTGAATGGTATATCCTCTGAGCCATGAGGCCTCTGTCTGGGTAACTATGGGGATGTCTCTGAACTGTGGTACCTGCACCCTGACAGCATATCAGGGAGTGAGCCAGCATGCATCAGTTCTCCCACACTGCCTGCCCTGGTTTCCACGGGAAGAAAACCTATAAGAAACTGAAGGAAGAATATGTGGTGGCGTCCATCAGCCCCCTCGTCTGGACATTGAGGGATCCAGACTTTGGGGCACAGTGCAGAAGGCACTGCGTTTGCCCCATAGTTCATGTGTAGCATTGGAGTCCTCGAGCTGATGAATCACTGGGCTAAAAATACTTAGTACTGGTTTTGGACCAGAGAACTGAATTTGGAAGCCAATGGAGTTTATGCAATATTGGATTTGTGTGGCCCAAGGGGATAAACCTGGATGTGCAGCTCCCTGAGATCTGAGTTGCTCTGAGTAACAGCACTTGGGAAATTGTGGAAATGTTCACACCTCCAAGAGGGACTTCTAATTCTTTAGCCAACTGGACAGGCAGAAACATCCCCAGCTACTGCCGCTAGCAATCACATTGCAACAATGTGGGATCCAAGCAGGGGATTTTATATTTGGGGGTCAAATCCTTTAGGGAATGTAAAATGGCTCCCTCGTGTTTTCTCCACTGGGGAGCAGATGAGTCATCCTCACTGCACAGAGTTACACACTGAGCAGGGATGGGTTTTTTCAATACTGACCTAATAACTTTCTTATTGGTGTTATGCAGAACAGAAGCATACCAGAGCTAACCATTTAGTGCAGCTATTTAAGTAAATGGTGCAAGTAACACCTCATATGTGAAATTTGCAGGAAGTCCAAGGGCATCTGGGTGGATGTCTGAGGCACAGGGAGGGGGTCTCACAGAAAAGGAGTTTCCTTCTCAGCTCTCCTGGCTTTTGTTCTTAAAGATTTATAGTAGATTTTGCCAGGATAAACCGAGTGGCTTTTCCTGACTGCATCCTGTAGGTCTACGGTGCCCAAACTGAATGGTCTTTAACATTAGTCTTTAAATCTTTTAATGTAGTGATTAAACATGACAGGGATTAAGTCCCTGTCCAATAGCAGCTCACCTGGGTGCGTTGTTAGATGCAAAGCACAAAGCCAAATGCTCTTAAGCACCCAAGCATACGGCTGTTTCAAAATGTAGCAAGCCCCATCACGTCTGTGATTAGGAAGTATTTCTTTTTTATTGAAGATAGAGTGGAATAAAATGGTGATAAAAAGAAAGACTTCCAGAGCAGAAGAAATAGATTGTGGACAAAGGTTAGAAATGCAAGGGCTTTATCCTAAGTGTTTTTAAATATAGGCATACAGTATAGTTTAGGTATATTTATGAGGTACCTGGTCTAATGGGAAAAGAACTTGCAATTTCGTAATTTCCTCAAGTATCCAGGCAAGAGACTAAATTACTCATATAAAGCAAATCAAATAGAGTTTGACACACAAACCATTAACTAATAAAAACATTCTTCTGGTTGCCAAGTCACCTAAAAATCTCTCAGAAAATGTCAGAAAGGAAGTGTATGTGTGAGCCATAGAGCCCTTAATTATGACAACTCATGGTATATTTATTCTTGCCGAATTTTTGCCTCAGTATGTTTTTCCCCCTCATCTTTTTATGTGGTTTTTAAGGTTAACATAAAATTCATGCTTGATTTTAACCCTGTGCTGGAGACAAAGTCCTTTGTTTCCTCATTGGCCTTTTCCTATGATGCCAGATTACTATAGCAACTGAGTGCTTCCCATGGCTTTATTTTCATAACATCTCAAAAAGATGAATGGGTAGCATTACTGGGCTTTACAGATTAACAACAGAAAGTTTGAGGTAAAAAAATGAAGTAAATTTATTCATTTATTGAGGGAAAATGCCATTTCAAGTATATTAAATTGTTCATTGATGGGTTTTGTTTTTAGCTGGAAACCCCTCTGGGAAGTGTAATTGTGTCACTCTGGAAGTGTGATGCTTCTGTTTTTTCCTCCAGAAGAATAAAATCAAAATATTTTCCTTCCACATATTTGCATTTAAGAGGAACTCATTTGGGATTTTTTGCACTGGCTCAATTATTTAATTTGTAATCTTGTATCTTAAAAAAAAG
This sequence comes from Myiotriccus ornatus, assembly GCA_036023395.1. Classification (NCBI taxonomy): domain Eukaryota; kingdom Metazoa; phylum Chordata; class Aves; order Passeriformes; family Tyrannidae; genus Myiotriccus; species Myiotriccus ornatus. The sequence goes on along the minus strand of JAYRBT010000001.1, from coordinate 85,785,748 downwards.
ACGTTAACTCGGTAAGTGGAGCAGAGTCCTTTGTGGATTGTGTCTCCCAGTGTATATTCTCTCTAGAGGGTTACATAATGCTACCTGCTGTGGCAGATGGAATCAAGATTGGGAGCCTGGCTTTCTAAAAAGCAAAGAAAACCCATAGATTTATAGTACTATTGATACCTATGGACATGCTAACAGCCAGGACAAAAATGTGAATTTCCCTGCAGAATTGGTGCTGCGTGTGAAATTAAGTAGGTGGTGGAGAGCAGCTGCCAGCTGCCTTTTGTGGGGTGGCATTTGGGAGATATAGGGTGCTTTGTCAGAAAATTCCGTAGGCATTTCTGGACAGAAAATTTAAAAAAAAAAGAAAAAATAGAGACCCTCAATACCTCTCAGGTCCCAAAACTTTTGCTTTACTCTTTCCACTTTTTCTTTGCTTGCTGCTTTGCACTTCTTGCTCTCTCCTGTTGCCACATGCCTGCTCTGCATTCCTGGCTCTCCCCAGTCTTCTGTGCTTCTCATGCCATGTTTTGTTTATACATTGCTCTTCCTATTGCTTTGCTGAACACCAACCCCTGCTTTGCTCTTTCATGCTTCCACTACTCAGCCAGTACCAGTTTTCCAGTTCTACTCCCCCTGAATGTTGTTTTCCTCATTTTCTTGTCAGCCTCCAAACCCGTGTCTCCCGTTTTGCCCTCCTGATCTTCTTTACCCTTTCCCCCTCCAGCTGCTGGTCCTCATCTGCCCCCTGCCTCTCCCAGTCCCTTCAGACTGACTATCGCCATGCTCTCCATACCTGAATCAGGTGCCTTTTACATGATGCTTAGATGGGGTGTTGCTCTTTACTTTCAGCCACTGCTCAGTCTGAAGCATCTCAGAGCCATGGAGGTGCAGCCCTAGGCAAAAGGGACAGCATGTGACAACACTGTCGGTCACTTTGAGGAGACCTTTCTGAGGATGGAGGGGCTGTGGACGTCAGTAAGGCTGCTCATGGACCAACAAGATGTGTAAATCAGGATACTTTTAGAAGGCTCAGGGAGGATGTGGGGGGCAGAGGGTAGTGGGGAGAGAGTGTGGGGGGCAGGCAAGAGGTTGAGGTGGAGACTGCCCAGTTCCTCCAAGGTGGCCTTTTAGACAGCCTTGTTATTGCCAGCTCCTCTCCAGGGTTTGCTTTTCCCATCCCCTCTGAAGGAGCAAGAGTTAGCATAAATGGAGGCAGCTGGACGTGGCCAAAGCCCTTGGCATGCCTGCCTGACCCGTCCAGCAGCACCTGCCTCCTTCACTCTCTCCCACCCACACCCTTCATGCACAGGGCTGTCTCCTCTCTCCAGGCAGAAAGGCAGCATGAGGCAGGTGCTGTTTTAATCCTGCTCTCTTTTTTTGATGCTTGGTGGCATGATCTGGCTAGGATTTTGGGGGGATTAATAAAGAATGCTCTGGCCCTTCACGAAATCCCTTCACATGAACTGCTGCTGGAGGGAAGCTGCCCTCCAATGGGGAGAGATTTTTCAACACAGGAGATTATTTGCAGCAATATGTGCAGTCAGGGTTGGTCAGAGCCATCTTCCAGCTTACTTGCTGCCTAACCCAAATTTTGAGGTTGTTCAAGGAAGGCTGAAGAAACAGGGAAATGGTGCATAAACCGAGGACAAAGCACACTGAAACCGAAAAACTACACAAGGAAAGGCACCGTCTACCTGGCAAAGAAACTGGGATCTATATTTACTGCTGGACTTACCTGTACCTTATTTCTGAGAACCGTTCATCTGTATGGGCAGTACAGCTGAGTTAAGTTTAGGGAAACAAAGACTTTGCCCAAAGGTGTTCTCCATCCCAGCAAATGACCTGAAAATATAAAACATGGGGCAATCTGATTTTTAACAATGGCTGAAAAAATAAAAAGGAAAATACCTTTACTGTGTATTTTAAAGAGTTTCAAGGACAGCAAAAAATCACTGGGATGATTTAGTTGTATTTGGAAAGCTGATGCAATCCATATCAGTAGGAAGTTACCTAACACATCTGGGCAGAGACCCTGCTGGTGGCCTTTGCTGGTCATCTTTGCAGTGGAATAGGTGATACGTGAATGTTTTGGGACCCCTGCTCTATATTCCTCTCTTAGAGCCCGTTATTTCTGTTTCCTCATTTGCTGACAGTCACCATCTTGGCCCTGATTTTGGGTCTTGGCTGTCCTACCAAATGAGCAGGAACGATGTGCCATGGAACCCTAGAAGATATAGGTAGAAATGGTAGAGGCTTTTCTGATAGCTTCAGGTGGGCTATTTTGTTATTATTTGTGTTCCTTTGAACTGAGAGGTTCACAAAAGAAGATTTAAGTACCCTTGCACTGAATTCCATGAGCAAAACAAGCACGAACATTGAAAATAAAAGTGTCTGTGTCATACCCTTCGTGGAGAGAAGCAGGATGTGAAAACAGCAGATGCCTTGAACACTGCTGCAAAGATGGTCACTGGGGCTACCAGAGGTCCAAGTAACCTATAAGTATATAAAACCCCTTTTATATACTTACAGACCAGAGATTTACTCAGTTTACACTCCGTTTAGGATCCCCCCAAAGCACTTGCAGCCTCTTCTGAACTCCTCTGCACAAATAGTCCCCAGCTCCTGCTAAGTGTCCAGGCAACCCCAAAATAATTTTTATCTTTATACTTTCAAATATCACTGTTGCTAAGGGAAAGGCCCTGTTGTTTCCTCCTCAGCCTTCTCTTTGTTGCTCTCCCACTTGCCAGTGAGGATTAGGCTTGACTGCAGCTGATTTTGCTGTCTCACTCCCTGCAATGGGGTGCCAAGCATTCCACGGTGATGCAGCAGTTTTTCCCCTGTCCCCTCTATTTCCCTTGGCTGCCCCAACTCCCCCACAGCCACAGTTCTGCAGATTTTGAATGGTTCAGGTACGTGATGAGGCTTTGAACTGTTGTTGGGGGCCGGTTTGCAGCAGCAGGTCTGAAGGGTGCCATGAGGGAGCAAGTGAGGGGCCACTGGATTATAAGGGACCTTACCAGGAATGAACCAATTCAGTGTTTACTAATATTCTGCCTTTTTCTTTTTTTTTTTATTTTTTTTTTGTAAGGATGTATATTGATGTGTGCACGTGTACACATATGCTTGTTTGGATTCAGAAATGGAATTGATGGCAACTAAAATAAAAAATGAAAACACTTTTTTTTTTTTTTTTACTTTTGTCAGACCTTTTCATGAGCCTGACCAGTAGTCACAGGACTATTGGTTCTTGATTTTCAAAAATGCAATGAAATTGTTATCCTATTGCAATTTCTATGAACTTTAATGGATATGAGCTGTTAAGATAGTGAATAAAACCTGAAAGACCTAACTTTTCTTTTGACTATTTGAAATATGGTGGTTTATTATTATTGCTTCATTCTTGCTGCCAGTCTGATGTGCTGATGCTAAATTTCAATCTTTTTGAAGACTCTCCTGGAAAACAAATTAGGAAGAATCCTGCATTAGCATGGACAGCTCACATTCTGCTCTAATTGGTATATTATAATTTTTCCTCTTCTTATTTTCCTTCTGATTTTCAAAAGTACTTTTTAGTTTCTCCAAATCACTTTGTAAATTTACAATCTGGCTTAACTGTCCTGTTTTTCTGTTTTAGAAAAGACAAGTTGGCTTGGCTAAGTATTTTCCTTTAGATGAGGGGGGTTTCGCTGAAGTATTAGTTTGCAAAATGCAAAGTTCCCTAACTGGTGAGCTGCGTTAATTGACGCAGATGCAAAGTTGTCCAGCTGGAGGAGTTGCTACTTGTAAAGGCATGAGTAGGAAACAAAGTTGTTCTCCCTGCCCCACCCTGTGTTACCTGTATATCCAAGGCCAAGGCCAAATCTTTGGGTGGGGTGCCTGCAGGATAAGCCTAAGGATGTGCAGCAATGGAAAGGATCTTACCTCTGCTTTTTCTTTCAGGTGTCAAGCACATGCTCACACTCTGCCACAATCACTTTGGTCTTCCCTGGATTAAGTTTTTCACTCAAGCTGCCTGTCTCAACTGAACTTCAAAAAACCCAGGAAAGCACATCGTCTGTTTTACAGGGAGCAGGGATGCAGAACCAAGTGATGCTAAAGCACCTCTACAGTTCCAACTGATGCTCGTGCGCTGAAGATACCATAGTCATCCTATTTCATTTGTTTTGTTTTATATTTCTACTTTATCTCACTGGTATCATCAGAGAAGCTTGAGCTCTAGATGATAATCTAGACAAGCTTGTCCTTTCTATTTCATTGACAATCATCATCTGTCCCAAAAATTTTATGTACTCTAAGCTGCTTACACTGAAAGACTTTTGACTTTACTTTTTTATTTTTTTCCCCCCACGGAAATCCTTGTACCTATCTCTACTTGAAGTCTTATCCAGACTGAGAACTGTATTGTGAAAAGTCTGTGAATAAGTATTTTGGCTGGTTAATATTCCCTGCCCAGTGCTGAACAGCAATATTAATAGCATGTATTAAAATGCTAACCATTCTAAGCAGTGGTTCAAAACTTATATTGATTATTGCAAAACCTCATCAACTTGCTGATCATTATCTGGGCACTGGAACAGCCCGTCTATACAAAAATTAAAAATCAAAGAGCAGATCAGGTTGATGATGTTCTAGGCTGTATTTCTCCTGTGCAGAAATGGGGAAAATCTCAGAATAAGTGCATGACCCTCAAAAAACCCAGCTTGTTCTTTTTAGAAGAAAGAACTAGCAAGTAATATTCTATGTATCTTTAAGAGAAAGTAACACTATTTGCAAACAAATGATTTTATATGCAATGGAATTTCAAGTCAATAAGCAAAAAGGAGCACACATAATGCATGGATAGAGACATCAAGCAAATCTTTTCATCAGGAGTCTTGGAAAATGCTTCCCAAGAAAAAAAATAGTTGTGTAGAAAGCTATGATATGCTTAACTCTGAGAACAGAGTGGCTGTAAAATTAACCACACTATCTGGGGAGGATGCCGTGCTTGAAGATCAGCTGAGAGAAGCGGAGTTAAAATAGCACAACAAAAGAACCGTGGAGATGAACTAATGTTAGAAAGTGCCATCCACACATGCAGAGGAATAGCTGTTGCATTTCAGATCCCAGTCATAGCAGACTTCAGAACCTCTGCTACTTTTGAAGAGAAACATGCTGAAACTAGGATTTCTGAAATACTGAAATAGTGAAATACTGAAAACTCTTGTATGTGTTATACTATCTTTTTTGTCATTCACAAGCCTTTGTTTGTAGGTTAGGATTTTGGCCCACCCCAAGTCTCTGAGTAGGCAATGAAGAGAGAGGGATTCCTTGCTGGAATCTGCAAAAGTGATAAAGCATCCCTGCTTCTTCATGAAATCCCTGAGAGCAACACAGCAGACCTTAACAAAAATTTTGACACGGAGTATGCTGAAAGATGTGTAATGTGGCAGATATGCCAAAATTTGTCCCATTTTTCTATTTCACATTGTCAAAAAAAAAAGCCAAAAAAGATTCAGTTTCAGCCAAGCCACTAAGAAAAAAATGAAATTATGGTGTGTTTCAGCTATGGCAACAACACAGGAAAACTGTCAATAAAAGATATAAATTGAATATGAATTACCATGTTTGAGCATGCAGGGATGAAAATAAGACCAGTTAGGGAAATATGAGGTATCTTTGTTCCTCTCTAGAGCAAAGACACCATTTCCAATCTTCACTTGGACAACTGCCATCCCTTGCTTCCCTTGTACTTCCTGGGTTGGTCATGGCTCTTCTCTCTTGCACAGACAGTGAAATTTTCTCTCAGTGGCTTGTGTCAGTTTATTAATCTTTCCTGAAGAGCACTGTGCTCAGAGCTTCTCTCTGTTTTCCCCAGCTGGTTTCAAAGTGAGAACACCACTCTCTCAAAATTTGGCTGTTTGGGAACTGAGCTGAACTGTGGGTCTGGTTTCGTTTTTGCACTCTTGCAAATTCTGTTTTTGTCTCCCCGTGGCCACATTTAGCTTCTCCCAGCTTTTTCCTATTTACTGGTGCAGTAAAACAGGATCTGCTGCTTCATAAACAGGCACTTCTGCATCTGTGCCAGTCTCCTCTCTGGGACAGTGGAAAGGGCCAGGTCTGGCAGTGAAAGGTCAGAAATGCTGGAGCAAGATAGATAAAATGAATCTCCTTGGAGAGGAAGAAGTTCACTCTTGCCCACCCTCTAAGAACACTTTATGTCTTGCAGGCTACACTGAAAGATGGCCTCCATTAAAATCAAATCACATCTTTATTTTTAGCACTTGACATGCTGTCTTTTTCTCCATGCACATTTCCATTCCCTTTTAATTTGCAAACCCCTGGCCTCGGTTGCCTCCAGTGGGAAGGAACTGCACCAGGCAGTCATACGCTGTGGAAAAGGATTGCTCTTCACCTTTTCTCTTTCATTTTCAGCAGATGCCCTACTGCTCCTGTATGATGGGAAATAGTGAACAGGACCCATTTTCTTTGGTGCCATTCATTGTTTTGGACACCTTTATCTTTTCCCTTCTCTGAAGGGAAAAGGTTTGATTTTACTATTAATTTAGAAGCTTTTCATGCCTCTAATTATTTTCATTGTAATTTCTGAACTCATTTCATGTCCTTCTCAAGGTGTCCAGAACTGATTCCGATGTGCTTTGTTTGGGTAATAAAAAGTATTTTCAGTTTGCTTCCCTTTTTCATTCTTTTTCCTTCCTAACTCTTCCTCTTTTTAGCACTACGAGACATCTATGGCAAAATACCTACAGTGACACCCAAGTTTTTTTTTGACCCTTGACAGTTAAATTTAGAACCTAGAAGATGTAGTTCATATTCTTCCTCTCAGAAAGCACTATCTTCTGTTTGAAAATACTGCATTCAGCTGTGATGGCATCTTGCTTTGCTGGTGTTTCATCCAAGCTCCTCTCTTGATTTACTTAAATTTTTTTGCTTTCCACTTTTTTCGCTCTCCCATTTCTTTGTTAATTTTCAAACTCTCTCAGAAAAAAAATATTTTGTCACTTGACTGTCCAAGACTGTTTCGTATCTGCATTTATTCCTCTCCATTCCCAGAGGCTGAGTTTATCTGTACTTGTTGCAAGATAACTTGAGTAATCTTGTACTTTTTTGTATTGCTCATTTTTAAAATACTTTTAATCCAGGTCAGAATAAGGCTTGACTATGATTTATTAGCAGGTCTGAAAAAGCCTGACTAGTCTTGACTAGCCTGTATTTGTGGCAAAACCACTTTATCAACTACGATAAATCACTAAGGTTCACTCAGAAGCACAGGTGTCAATCAGATCATCAGTCATACAGGCTGCTGAAGGCCACAGTGCAGCAAATAATAATTGTTTGCAAATTTGTGGGCTTTTTTTTTTCATGAGACATACTGACCTACAAACAAGGAGAACAGTGTAGCTGTGTATATCATGATTACATCAGCCATCACGGGGCAAATTGGCTGATCAGAAAAGAAGATGACAAAATCATTTTAAAAATAAAAATGCTTATTCAGGAATTACTGAATCTTTTCTCACAACTGAAAAATAGTAGCAGTTCAAAAAATATAATTCTGCATTAAAAAAAAAAAAAAAAAGTACAAAAAAAAATACAGACAAACCCCAGTTTCTTTCTCAGTTGCTGGTTTCTGACTTAGGGACTGTTTCCAGGGCAACAGCTGATAACATAACAAACAGTACCGAAGGAAGTACACGAGAGAATTCCCTCTTCTATTTTAGGTGTGAGCTGTGTCCCTCCATTATTGCTAAGGAAAGGAGGAGTATTTTGCACTGAAAAGTGTTTATCATGCATCTCTGTCTGAAGTACGTGGAGCCTGTGCAGCATGTTTGATACCTGATGTTTGCCAAGAGATGGAGCTGCAGAGTCAGGCTACCTACCAAGCCTGACCCTGTAAATCAGGAACGATATAATAAAATCCTTGGCAGCCAAAGCCTGTAGCCTCTCATACTGATGTCTGCTACTCTTCCCAAGCGACAACGAGGCTTGAGTTGGGCACTGAGCCAACTCTGTCCAATCTATTCCAATTTATTTCATTAAGTCGTGGCTCAGAAAAGCCAAGAAACAAGCTATATTAATCTTGATGGATCCTGGCCTCTGCTCAGATAATGTTATAGAAAATGCTCAGCAGCCCCAGAGTTGAGCAGTAACAGGATGAAAACAGCTGCTCTCTTGGACTTGCCTTAAAACTTCTGTTCCCTATATACACTCCTGTGAGATGTCAGTTCCACTGCGTAGTTGTTACTTAGCTGGTAATTTTCTGGGTTACCTTCACAATTTAGGCACTGCTCAAAACCTTGTCTCAGTTTCTAGGCACCTGCAGTGTGAGACAGAAGATAGCAAAGGGATTCCCAAACTGCCAGAGACCTGAGTTTGTCAATCTGTGAAGTGTCCCTCTCCATATGGATTTACAGGCTTAGCTCTTGAAGCCATAAACCTGTGTTAGTACAGAGTAAAGCCAAGTATTTTTGGAGCAGAGCTTGGGTTCAACCCTGGGTTAATGCAATGATCTGGCATCTCTGAGCCAGCTTCCATCCACACCATGCTCCTGTCCTTCCCATCCCAGCACCCTGGCAAGTGGAACAAGTTCAGGTTTGTCTGTACCTGCCCGTAGTATCCCGGGATTGCCTGGTGCTGCTTCAGGATTAGGTACATCATAGGGAGTCTGCTGAGCTAATCGGGCTCTCGCTCCTCCAAGCCCTGGGGGATTCTTAGAGTAGACATTCCTGCAAACCAAGTCACTCCAGTTTCTGGGTCTTCCCACAACATTTGGGTCTGGATCTGCCACATCAGTTCTCACTCAAAAAAAAAGAGCCATGAAAGGGCAAGAACTGACTTACCCAAGTACCCTCTTGCACCCATGAGCAGTCAGGGCATTTCTTTGTTTTAAAATCTGTGTTCTGCTTCATTTGCTCAATTCAAAATCCTTGTGCCTACTGATTCATTAGGTGAGAACCAGCAGATTAACGTGGGATAAATTCTGCCTCAGTTATGCTCCCAGATGAGAGAGGAAGGGAGAAAAGGAGGTGAGGGAAGAGAGGTGAATCTGCCTCTGCCTTTGGCTTGCAGTGAAAACCTCGGGTCTGTGCCAACCAGTTGTGAACCTTTCTTCTAATGAAGATTTCGTCCTTTGTGTTATGTCAATAAGAGAGAGACTCAAAACTAAACAGATTAGAAGAAAAGCCACTTGTCAATTTGCTAAATAGCATTGGAAAAAAGTCCTTTTTCCTCCCTGTTTTTTCATGGGAAAAAGCTGACCTGGTTATAAGCATAACTCCAGCAGAAATATCTTTGCTGGGAATACTGATCAGACTGAAGGGTTCAAATACTTTTGGGGATAAGGATCACCCAGCTTGTGCCTAGTTGGTATTTCCTTTTGGGTGTCCAGGGCAGCTCTTTGCTTGATAATTTCTGAAATTGTTATTCTTTTCTGTAGTTTCGGGTTATGATTGGCCCTGGCTGTCAGATATTCTGAAAACTTAGCATGCTAAATTGGGGCTCTATGGAGCAGCAAGCTCTCTTTGGAGTTTTAAACTACACAGAGCTTGGTGAAATATTTTTTAATCTGATTTCCCAGTGAAAAGTCTGTTTGTCAATCAGTCTGTTGTTTTGTGGTTGGGCAGGGAAGAAAATCCAAAAATAGTACAGGAGAGAAATGGACCATTATCCAGGCTTGTAGGTGTCAGGTGAGCGGTCAATATACATGTGATTTTTGGCCATGTGTAGATCCAAAAGAGCATAACACACATTGTCCCTTGCTCTGGTGTCAAAAGAGAGAAGATTTTGAGTTACGAGAAAAAAAAAATCTATCTAAATTTAGATAATAACTTCTTTAAATACTTGTGGGTTTTTTAATGTGGTAAATAAATGATGTTTTTTTAAACCAAAATAAACTGCTTATACCTAAGGTCTTCTGATACAAGGATCTACAGGTTCATACACTCCACTGAAGCAGTGACTCCCAGTTTTCATTGCCATGTCCCTGAGCCCAACAAGCTCCTGTGGAGCCCATGCTGGACTTGTGGGACTACTAGCTTGGGAACTGGGCTGTGGTTCGGATGTAATATGCTCGTTCCTCACCTCTGAAGCCCATGTTATTGGTTAGAAACTGTAGCTTTAGGTAAGCCCTGGTAACTCACAGAAACTTTGTGCCTCATCCTCTGCTCTGGTAAATAGAAACATCAATATTGGATAAACAAAAGTATATGTTTTGTCATAGCTTAAAGATGTTCTTTATACAGATAAACCACATTTTCTTACTGTCTCTTACTGTCTCTGGTTTAGGGAGTGGTTAGTGACAGAGGAATGGGTAAGCAACGCTACATGGAACTCACTGAATTCACCAGGAAGCCCCTAGAGACTTCACTTAGCATTGGAGAGATGCCAGTGAAAGACCTGAGGCAATTTGGTCCTATCTCCTGTGAATATTTATTTCAGTTTTCAGGGAATAGTTCCACACACTTAAGAGCAGAAAAGCCACATGCGTGGAGCTGAGCTGTATTTTAACAAAGCAACTGAGAGCAATATTTTTGCACTGCACAGGTAGTCGATGTTCTAAATAATGTAATTGCATGCACACGCTTTGTTTATTAGAGATAAAGTGTTTCTATTAAAGTCCTATTAAATTAAATAACCACCTTTTGTTGGAGCAGCTCTGTTTTCTAAATTGTAAACCCACTTTCCCCCTAGCATAAAACTTGTGCCAGAACTCAGTTGCCCCCTGGGGCCATGAGGACATTTGCAAATGCTTTGCTTCACCATAACCAGGAGTTGGATGGGTCTAGTGCTCAAAACATATCAACTTTCAACAGAAAAAGTAGGCTTTGGTAGTTACTTCTGGAGTTAATTCTTGACACCAACTAAAATCTTTAGTCATTAAATCACCTTTAATTTTAAAATAATTTTCCTGTTTAAAACCAGTTTTTCTCACTCTCTAGCTGAAGTCCTGTGTTAAGATGGTGTTAGATACTTAGTGTATCAGGTCAGACAATTCTTGGATCTTCCAATTTTGCTCCTCTGGTAAGCCATGAGGTGACTCAGACTCTGAGAATTTTAAAAGTCGTGGAATATTGGGACTATTTGAGGCCCTGCTCCTTCCTGTGCTTACCTGTTTGTGGAACAATGATTATAATGTGATTATAATGGGATGAGTATACACCACATTATTTTAAAACTGGTATCATTGGGTGATGTCATACATAATATTGAAGGTGGGAAAAGAAAAACACGGCACATTTGAGCTTTCAAGATGGAAGCGCTAATGGAGGAGCTTAGGGTAACGGAACAACAGATAACATCAGTCAATGTGCTTCACTTTAGCTAGCCAGATATTTTCCAGTGAAGCATGCTACTGATAAAAAAATGGTTATTTGAACCCAGAATATTTCATGGGCAAATCTAAGGATTCGTGTTCTTTCAATATTCACAGGTAGGAATCTCCCAACCAAAGCAAGGCTTGGAAGTAGCCCCCCTGAAAGGCTTTTGGACTGTGGCTAAGGGGAAAAAACTGCCAATGTAAGCTGGCTTAATGGCTACACAGCACTCACTAGTGGAGGTGAAATGACCAATGCTAGGAGAATATTTTTTACAGAATGCAACAGCTGCTGATGTCCCAGCTTATGGCAGTTTTGACATGGAGGAGTGATATGGGGAATATCTGAACACCTGGGACTGATAGCAGTAGGGCAGATGGACTGAGATCCCTTCTACCTCATGGCTTTCAAGTTATTGAGATGAAAAAGTTTTCTGTTTTTCTTCAAAAACACTTCTTTACTTTTTATTCCAAGTACGTGATTACAGCAAGGATTGTAGTCTACATCATAAAAAGTCACCTACTGTTGGCTCATATCTAAGACATCAGAAAAAACTGCTAACTGAGTAAAAAAAACTAATATCTGTGTAATTTAATTCCTGCTTTGGTGTTTTGGGCATTCCTTTGGAACAACATGAATAACATTTTCTAGGGTAATATGTGTAAGAGTAGTTTGCCCTTTGAGGGGCTTGGGATGATCGTAACAGTTCTGGGAAAATTTGAGTTCAGCTCTGCTATTCCCACATGTTGGGATGAGCTTCAAAGACTCCCAAGGATTGTCTTTTCTCTCTGACCTTTCCTCTGACTTTTCTTAACCTCACTGCTTCTAGGTTCAAGACTTATCACAGCATATGGGTCCCAATTCAGAGTTCTCTTCTTTCATGAGGTTGGGGTGGGCTGTGCAACACGTGTCCCACTGTTGTTAATGCCATGTACTGGAAAAGAGAGGTAAAGCCCTTTAGCTTCTGGAGCTGTCAGTCCTGGTACTTTACACAAGCAACCCATTCAACCTTTTCTGGTGGCTCAAGCTGTTCCCTCTGAGCCTCCTGCACACTGTTGATATGGCAACAGGCTGCCAGATTTTACATCAAGAGCATTGCCACAGCATTTCACTATATGAATTGATGGTTGATTCAAGATACCTGGAGAACTTTCTTAATTGTTTCCCATACCTCTCTGGAGCTTCAAGGTCAATCTATTTTTCTGCCTACAAAGCCATCAGATTATTTCCTGTCCCATTGCATTCCCCTCTGGACAGCTCTCTCCATAGGAGCACACACCTGTGCGGAGAGGTATAGGCAATGCCCGGCTATTTTTGATATGTATTTGTGCAATGCCAAGTGCTTGTAATTCCTGGACTGTTATGCTGTTGCAAAGCCTAGCTCCAATGGAAATATGCCTGGTTTCCCACCAGCTCTCAGGCTCAGGCTTCTGGCCAGTGGTCCTGAGGCAGCCCTGCGCTTCTGACAGCTTTCGTTATAAAGTTGGAAAATGTGTCTGGGGTTCCCTGGCAGGAACCAGGCAAGGGGGCACTGCAGGATGTGCTCATTAGTGGAGCATCTGAGCTTCATTTGTGGTTTGTAAGGGCCAGGGCATATGTTTGAGCACTGTCCTGTGGTTTCCCACACTGTTTGGCTGGGTTATCCTGGCTGATGGCACAGTTTTGACTGGTACTGACTACCAGCTGCTGATACTGGGCACAGTGAGGAGAGCAGTATATACCAAGGACCTTTCCTGTCGGGCAGTCTGGATATGACCACCTTGATTTTGGGAGAAGAAGTGTTTGCCATGCAGGGGAGAGCTGGGGACTGCCATTTGTCCACAGTGCCAGAGCACAGCCCATTTTACTAGTCCAGACAAACCGGTAGGTGACTGCTAAGAGATTAAATGTGCCCTGGCTGCTCCAGGGCAGGATGCTCCCAAAGCAGTATAAAGGGCATATAAAACAGTCCTTTCAGATGGCTCAGGGCTGGCTGCCTTTAGGGAAGGCTGGAGCCTGCCCTGTGGAACAGCTGGGTGTGATGTGCTGCCCTTTTGCCTCTGTGATTGTTGTTGATGCTGCTATTACTGTTATTGTTATCATGGTGATGATGATGATGATATGTGACTTTCTGATTTTCCAACCTTCAAAACAATCTGAAGGCTCTGGTCTAACATACCACAGCACACTTTAATAGCAGGAAATTGCAGATGCAAGATTCATGCCCCAAGTTGGGGCATCAAAGCCTCCAGGACCACGTGGAGGTCAAGAATGGGCTGGGGTCATGCTGGAGGGTGGTGATGGGTAGACAGACACAAAGCTGATGCCACCACTTTCAAACTGCCTGGTGGGAGCTGCTTCCAGGAGCCTGCTGTCACCCAAAGCCGAGAGCAAGCAAATATTTATCCAGTGTAGAAGATCATCAAAGGCCAAGGCTTAATGAGGAACTGTGTTATTTGAGAGGACACATACCCTAATAATTCAAACTAACAGTTAGGAAGCCCCAGCCCTGCAACTTCTTATGAGCTGCTGCTCCGTGGGGGCATCACTGTGCTGTCAGTCCTCAAAATTTGTCCCAAACGGGCTGGAGACTTCCTCAAATACTGACAGTTGTCCTGATATGCCTTCCAGTGGCTTCTCGGGAGTTGTGGAGCTGTCAGTGTCAGTAAACAGGGACAGCAGCAAGCAGATATTTCTAGATTTCCTGCCCTTAACTGATGAGTGTTGCATATATGAGTACTTTCTCTTCTTGCGGGATGACAAAAATCGCAGTTGTACTCCAGGAGTATTTGTGAAAACTCACAGTAGGTCCTTCTAATTCAGTGTGCAAGAAGCATATGGAAATTCCTTTTCCCCATAAGAACATAAATGTTTTCAAATAATTTGATAATTTAAAGAAAATATTTCTTTTACTTTAAGGGATGAGGAAACAAAGTTTGGGAATAAATAGAGTCATCTGGGTTCAGTGAACCAAAACTTCAGAGATATGTTTTTCCAGGATGACTAGTTTTACAGTCCTGGTGGAATTTTTCCTTTTATTTAAAATCAAAGAATTTTGAGGACATGTTACATGCATCTAAATAAGAAGTATTCTGAGAACCTGAAAAACTAAATCTAAAATAGTTTTTAAGCATAAATAACTGATCCATTCAAAAGAGGGGATATACCTTTCCACTGTGAGTCTTCTTTAATTGATGGCAAAGACATTTCTTGTGTTGTGCACATCAGCACTTTCAAGTCGTTGCCATGCTGAATAATTAGACCTTAAAGTGGAAAAGGAATTCAGGCCTGAAAAGGCTGCATTGCTTCCCAGGATATTGTTATCACTTTGATATTATTATCATTTAGGATAACAAACGTGGCTAGAACACCTGTTTTTTCCTTGCCATTGTATATACATCCCTTATATATCTTCTGTTTTATACTTGTGCTTAGACATCATCTGAGCATGGAATGAGTTAGAAACTTGTACGTTTATTAGTCACACTCCTCGTGTTTTTACTGGAGCTAAACCCAGTGAAACTATTTCATGGTTAGCTTCATTCCCACACTTGAAGAACTGGAGCTCATGAGAGCATAACTCCAGAACCAATTATGAACAACACTGCTGAATATCCTAGTGTTCTTTATTGATTTAGTGATATGCTTTTTCTTCAGGATTGTCTAAATAAGGATAAAGTTGTGCTTTTAAAAACACGTTGGATATGTTAGCTCAGAAGCTTTAGCGTTTAAATCAGGCAGGGATAGCTAACCTAGTGTCAGTAGTTAGCTGGCATGGAATCTGGCGTTAAAAACAGTTCTTCAAGGAAAGACTAGGCTCTAAGTATTGTACTACCAATATATTCTTCAAAGATTTTAAAAGATTTTTTTCTTTTTTTTAAAGAGAAAATACGTTCTTTTGTGATTCAGAAAAGTAATACTTTTTGAAACATATAGTAAAATCATCTGTAATGTCATTAAAAGAGACATATGAGTTGAACTAGTTACAAAACCAGTAAGAAGTCATGGAGTTTGCAGTGAGTTATATACCCAACCAGGAGTAGACATATCAAAGTAACTCCTGTTACGGAACTCCAGGATGAAAAAGGGAATGACAGGTGACATATTTTGGTTATATGTTACTCAAAGTTGACCTTTATTTTTCTACTGTCAGTGCACGGTTAACAGTTTTAAAAAGTATTATCCCAGAAATAGCTATAGTCAAAGACAAAGGAAATTCTTTACTTAAAATGAAGTGGCTGCCTCAACTACCAAAAGTGTGATAAAACGAATAGACTGAATTTTCCATCTCTGTCACATTGATAGTGCACTTGAAATATAATCCTGCGTTTTGATTTTTTTCAGTTTTGTTGCAGAAAGAGTCACTGACTACTAAAAAGGCTCTTGCCATGTATATTTCTAATTATTGTGAGTTTCTATTTCATTACTTATGTGAGGAAAGAATAAAGACTTTTTTTTTTTTTTAAAGAATATCTGCCAGTCATTTCTTACTCCTTTCTTAGCTGTGTCAAGGATGTGTATTAATCATACCTAGGTAATGATTCTGGAGATATCTCTCGAGTTGGAAAGCCACGAGAACATCCAGTCATATCATATATAGCTGCGCGTGGACATCTGAGTTGGAGTGGAGGGAGAGAGGATAACACCCCGTGTTGTTTCATTACATACAGATAGCTACAGCTCACACTTATACATATGCTCTTGCCTTTAGCTTGGTAGTCTTTCTCCCCATGCAGCTCTGTGCCACTTTGCATCATGTATTATGAAAACTGTTGAAAAGCATATAGGCTGTTACAACAGGAATGTTTCCCTACCTAAGTACCATCTGCTCATGAGCACTGGAAGTTGAACCCACCAGCTGAACTGCTTGGATGCAGCAGAAACAAGATAGACGAACATGTTCAGAGAGGACTTCTTGATGTTTTTGCTTCTTTCTGGTCCTTTGGTGAAACTATGGCATCCTCCTAAGGAAAACAGGACCCTGTCTACTCTTGGTTGTTTTTTAAAAAACAAGTTTGGTCTTAGAAGTTGCTAGAATCAAAGTGAATGCCTCAGTACCTGCTACTTCATTTTCAGAAAGAGTCAGTCCCTCCTGTTTATCTGGGACAGTTTAAAGACAAAAAGTGGGTGTATGCAAGTGGCAGAAAAATCAATGAGACGTTCCTATACCTGTCAAATTCAAATAGAGTGATGGTTAATGAGACCTTTCCCTTCCCTTCCCTTCCCTTCCCTTCCCTTCCCTTCCCTTCCCTTCCCTTCCCTT
>JAYRBT010000001.1:85756239-85769103 GCA_036023395.1 Myiotriccus ornatus | reverse complement strand
CCCCTTCCCCTTCCCCTTGTTTCCAGAGGGTTATCAGGTGATACCAAGGCAGCTCCTTGTGCCTGCTGTTTTTTTCTGCAGTTAGATCAAGAAGAAAATGGAGAGTGTTTGCCAGTCCTTTAGTACATTCTCTGCATGTTGGCCCCGTAGTTTAAGTGGGAAAAAGGCAGCTTGGATGACAACAACAGAATAACTTCACATTTAAAAAGAGAAGAAAGCTGACACTGTCGGACAATTCCCTTATGAAAAGGAGGCTGCAGAAGAGAGGAGAGGGAGAAAATGAACTTGTTAGTTCAAAAACCAGGCTTGACTCCATGCCTCACCATTACTCACCTTGTTTCCCTTTTCCAGTCCACTCAGGCAGGGTTAACATTTTTAACAGCATTAGTTGCAGTAGGAGCAAGGCACTGTAAGACTGCAGCTCATTTTTTAACCTCTCCTTGTGAGAAGGATAAAATCCCTGTATTTCAAAAGACTGCAGTGCCAAGTGTAGTACACTGAGAGGCAACGCTTAGATGCTTGTAACTGTAAAGACTGCAGAAGCACTGTGTCCGTGCTCACTCTGCGCTAGCTGGGTGTGCTGGGAAGCTTTTCTTTCAGTACTGTTAAGGCTTGTTTTGCACTGTTTATCTTGACGATCTGGGAGAATGCAATCCCTTGGGAGCAATGAAGGTGTCCTAAGCAGGACTCATGTTAAGCTACTATTAGGGACAGTACTAGGGGGACAAGGTATTCTTAGTGTGGTGAACTATGGATAAAGAGGCTCGGAGTGAGTACAGACAGTGCTCATGAATTTAAAACAAGCTTTGAACCTTCGCTTCAACCAGACAGTCTCCTGAGTGCTTGTCAGCAGTAGGGTAGCTCTGAAATTTTGAGTAGAGAGCAAACCTGTTACAATCCAGGCATATATACTTCTGTTCCTAGCTTCTGGACTTAAACATTCTGAAGCAGAACATAAAATAGAACATGACCAAGCTATATTGAAAGTTAGATGTAATTGGGATACTACAGATAGCACAACTGCCTCATATAAATCCTTAGAGGTTTCTGCTTTCACAACATAGCCTGGAGAGGCTGACCAGGGTGTCCTCTTCAGAAGCTGCTAATTAAGAAGAAAGAGTGGAGAGACATTTAGTCCCTGTTTCACACCATGTTTCAGAAGTGCAGCATTTTACCTTTCAGCTTTGCTTTCCTCATGATGTTGCTTTAGGTTTTCTTGTCCCTGGACAGACGAGGCTATTTACTGCTTTTGTTTCTCTCTGGTTCTTTGCTGAAGTTACTCATACAGTCAAAAGGAGTAAAGCCTGCCATATCTTACCCTCTGGTCACCTGCTTACAGTCTTTATAAAGCTGCTACAATCAAAGGAAACACCAGAATATCTCTTGTTTCAGTTCAAGAAAGAGAGTCAACCCTGTCTAGCTGGTGGGAAAATCTTGGAAACGCGAAGAAGGTGTATACGGGAATGGCACAGACAGCAGAAAGATTCTCCAGGCTGTTTTTTGAACCTCATTCTTTTGGTGCTAACTTCAAGATTTAGACTCTTTGCAGAAGTGCTATTGCCAGTATGCTAAATTTGAACACACACCCAAACATATGCATATATGTACAGTTCTTCGGAGCTCAGTTACTCAGCCTCCTTCTTGGTGCAGAGTTGTTTAGCAATCGTTCTGCTTGCTTTCAACTCCAGCTTTTGCCTAGCAGATGCAAGGCGAATGCTTCAAAGCAAGAGAATTTAATCCTGCCTATGTAAAACCAAGTATTTTCCTGGTGCTTTCTTAAGCGCTTCATTCAGTTGTCTTTTCCTTGTGGGTCCCTGTTAGATCTCCCCCTGTATGAGTGCATGAGTACAAAAGGGGTTCCTGACACCAGCTATGTCATCTCCAGCTCTGTGGTCTAAAACAAGCAAGGCTGTGGCTCTGGCTGTCCCAGCTTTCCTTCTCAGTGCTATGAGCTGTGTGTTGACTCTTCTGAGTAAACTGGTGATTCATATGAATATGCTCAGCTATGTAGGAAGAGTCACAGATCAGTAATATGAAAATGAAGGTTTGTTTTTTTTCCCTAAGAACCTTTTGCAAGGTTTTGCTTTGATTTCTTTGAAAATGTTTTATTTCCTTCTCCAGATCACAAACAGAAAGTCAGATGTGTTTATTATTTCTAATAGCTTAAAAATTATAGTTTCATGTGTAATTTCAGGTGAAAAGCCCTCTTCCAGGTTAAGAAAATAGTAAAAGAGCTTTTAGAGTGGTCCCTATTTCAGTACTTCTTTCTTTCACTGTTCCTCTCTCCCCCAGTGTCTCCAAGGTCTTCCTCTCCCCTTCATCTCTCTGCCTCTCCAAAGAGGGAGAGTCTCCCAAAGACTCCAGTTGCTTCCCATTCTGCTTCTTCCTGGCTCTGAACACTTCACCCCACCTTGTGGTGTTTGCCTCATTGCAGACGTTTCTCAGTAGATTCTCTGGGAATGTTTCTCACCTTAAGACTTCTCTGTATCTTTCCGTAGGTCAGGCTTTGATAAACAAAGCAAGAAATCAGGTTGTCTTACCTTCAAGTCAGGAGGCTTTTGGGGCTGCAGTGGGCAGAGTCATTCAGAGCTACCTTCCACAGAAAACTCATGTTCAAAATTTGTGCTTTGCCTGGATCCTCCAGAGTCAACCAGCATGGGAAGGAAGTGGACAGCAGCAGGGGATAGAGCCTCATTCTGGATGCATTACCTACATACATACCCAAACAAAACATATTTGTGCTGGGAAAGTCTGTATTTCTCCTGGGCTGGCAGCGGCATGCTGCCTGAGTCTCTGCTGGGCAGTCCATGGGGGATTGCCTGTTTCTTCCTCCTTGGCATCAGGGAGCATCTGCCACTTGCATCAACGCCCAAGGGCCAGGGGATGCCATCCATCTTCGGCTGAGGGTGCTGAGTGCATGCAAGTGTGTTCAGGCATGGGAGGGAGCTGCAGGGTGGCAATTGCCTGTGTGGCACATGCATACAGTTTGCCATTACTTCCTCTTCTGTTCTGGTGATTTATGGACCGGTGAATTTCTCCAGCCTCATGTCCTGAGTTTTGTAAAGCATTATTCAATTTTGCAGAGGGAAGTACATAAATTACTGGCTGAGTTATGCACTTGGTAAGACCTTCTTTTATGTTTGAACAGCATATTTATTTTAGACCACGTTTCCTTGGGCAGCAGGCACATGCCGAAGAGGAAAAGAAACATGATTCCTGGAAATACGTTAATGTGGTGATATTAACAGGGCTGCCAGGGAGGAGAGGCTGAGTTATGGGAGCTTGAGAGCAGAAATCCCTGATGGGGTTGAGATGTGGGTATCTGAGCCTTGGGGTGGGAGAACAGGAAGTGTGGGCACCTTCATGGAGGAAGGACTGGATGATGAGGGCTCTGTGGTGGAAGCAAGACAGCTTGAGCTGAAGGCAAATTTGGGCTTGGGTCCTGGTACCATGTGTTGTTCAGCAAGTTCATGTGTAGTGAAGCAAGCTCAGGTGCACTATATTTTCCTCTTCCTTCAGCTAAAGGTGAGCACTTCTTGCACCACAATATTTCTAGGCCAGAAAAAGCAGCCTGGTTTGGTGAGCAGCCCAGTTTCCTTGCAACAGGATGTGCTTTAGGGTCAAGATGTAAGTAATTTTCTTTTTTACAGTTACATGATGATCAGCATGAGCTGATGATCTTAAATTGCAATAGCTCTTGTGTTCAGTAGCATGGGAAAACCATGCAGAAGAGTTAAATGGTATGTACAAGATATATCACTGGTGCCTGCTGCTGGGCTTTTAGCCACACACCTCTCCCAGGGAAACTGGGAAACAGAGCTCTTGTAAAAGCACCTAACCACCACGATACAGTCAGAGGGCTCCTGACTATAATATGGGTCCTAAAAGAGCCTGGATCCTGCATGATCCAGAGGTGCACTGCTAATACCTCAAAGAAGCCGAGAAAGTGCACAGCTAGCTGCATGACAGGTCCAGTGCTTCACTTGGAGTGATAGAGTATATTTTTCCTAATGTAAAGATTTTTTATATTTTTATTTTTGGAGAGGAGGGAATTTTACAGGGAGTGTAATATTGTGCCATTTATAGGGGACATCAGAGATGTGCTTCACACCAGCTGAAGAGACACCCTGGTACCTGTCGTAACGCAGTCCTTGCTGTTAGTTACTGCTGGCAATTCTGCCAGGGAATTTCACTTTTAGGTAAGTTCTCTTGTAGATATTATTTAATAAAAGGGGAGGCAGCGGGAAATCATAGTGCAGGATGGGAGAGAGGTAAAGGACTGCAGTGCTCAGAGAGACATGGATAAAAGCTCTGATCGCTCAGCCACTGTGTGCCACGACCTCATGCCCCATGCACACATGCCTTTGTCACTTGAAAAAGCAATAAGAAAATAGATACAAACCTACTGAATTTTATCAGTCACTCCTTAATACAGTCAGACAGGTATAGACTTAATTGTTCCGAACTGGAATGATTGGTGTGCAGCTAATGAGCCTTAGGGCAGTGGAAGAGCCCTGTCTGCCCCCGCTGGCAGCAGAGGGGGAGTGGAGGTAGGGATGCAGGGGGTGCAGGGGATGGAGGTGTGCACGGACGCTGGGCACCCCGAGAACCCAGCCTGGCTCCAGAGGATTTTTCCCAGCAGATGTCACTGTTCACCCATCAAATAAAACCAATCCCAGGCAGTAAAGGACCTTTGGAAAAAGCCACTGCAGGCTATTACTTAAAAATGAAATACATTGCCTCAGAAAAACATTTCCACTTGGGGCCAAGAGGGAAAGCAGTTTATTTTTATAAAAGTGGCATGGGATGGAAATTTGCTGTAAACCTGGAGGAAAGTGTTACTGGGGGAGCTGTGCCCGCAGCAGCCCCCTGGGCCAGCACTGCCATACCTAGCACACATCTTCAGGGTGGGTGACAGGAGGTGGATGGGCACTTCTGAGGGTGGATGAGGAAAGCTTTAGCTGGTCTCACTAATGTTCCTGCACTGCAAGGTTTAGTAGGATTTAATAATGACTAATAATTTAGTGATTTAATCATGACATAATTTTGTGGTATTAAATCATGACTAGCCTTGCCCACGCTTTATTTATTCAATATATAGGTGCTTATGATATTATATAGACACAAAATTCATATTCAGTATTGGAGGAGCTGAACTCTCTTTCCCTCGGTACATATATTAGCCCATGAGCAATTTGAAACTAGGCAGTTTCTACTAGAAGCAACTGACATCCTTATTCTCTTGCAAAGGTTTTCAGGGATACTGTTCAGTACTCGTCACGAGAAAGGCTAATAGGAGAGCTTTGTTTTCCATGCGGTATGACAGAGCCGTGCCTGGCACACAAGCAAAGTATCACTGCAGAGATATGCAGATACAACAATAAAGAGGCTCAGGCACCCGAGTGACAGATGAGCAGAAATGCTGCACTGCACACAGGAGACGACGGGTAGCCGGGATCTTGCCGGCCTAATGATGGGGCTGTAAATGGGATAATGGGCGCATTCAGCACGGGACATCAGAAATGTCCACAATTGTGTAGTTGCAAATTTCATCCTTGGTGATTTTTCATTTTAAAACACGTGAGAAGGTGTGCATCAAGAGAAGAGCAATCATCTTACTGCTGGGATATCATTAGCCTCTAACACGCAGGGGCACACAGCACAGACCGGCAAAGGGCAAAGCTGTGTGCTACACTGCTTATTTCAGCCCCGCTGTGTGCAGAGCACTCTTTATGCTACTAAATGCCTTGAAGAAGGGCTTCTTTACCTGAAAAGGTGTTCATTTTTTTTTCCATTCCAAAATCCTGGCTTTTCCTTCCAGCCTAAATTCCCTTGTCTCCTCACCCCACTGACACACTTGTACTTTCATAACCATAGCAGGCTCCAGCCGGGAAGAAGTTTAGACTCTTTCCCCCACTGCCCTACACAAAATTTGATGCTGAATCCCTCCTCTCATCTTGGTTTCTAGACTGAATTATTCATAGTCATTTAAACTTGTGCCAGCATTGTCTTTTCAGGTGAGGAACTCCTCTGCCCTGTGGCAGACACTTCTACAAAAGGAATCGAATCTCCCTCTGCCTCTCCTCCACAGGATAAACAACCTGGCCTCTCTAGGTCTCTGCTTGTTGGACAGGCTCCCCAGCACAGGCCCTCCTAGCAGGCTCACATGGGACCTGGGTATTTCATGTTCCTCCTTGTGAGGGGGATGAGCAGAAGTGGAGCGTTGTGCTCACCTGTACCTTGTACATTTGTTTTATCAGGCATATTTTATTCCTCTAAAGAGCTCTTGATGGAAAAGTTTGAGCTGTTGACAATGTCTGAAAGAAAGTATCTGTATTCAGACTGAAAGCCATTGCTAAGACACTCCATGAGATTGCTTCAAATGTGATTTCCTTGAGGAACTGCACCAGTGATTTCCTCTTAGCCCGAGAGCTCTCCTTATGGAGGTGCTCCACTCTCCCCTCCAAATTGTGCTTCATCTATTTGGTATGTCCTGACAGTAAACTCTATTTCTGCCATTATGAAACAGCAGTGAGGGTGACTCTGTGTGGAAGATGAGATATGCAAAACATACCATGGATGGGCTTAACCATTGCTATTTTTCATATTGTTCATGAAACCTCAATTGAAAAACAATTGGTTAAGTGAGAGTCATTGAGTACCCAAACCCTGTAACCCAAAGGACTGGATTCCTGCCATGGGCTCTGACCTTCCCTCTAAGGGATTTCCATCAGCTTTGGCAGGAGCAGGAAGAGTTTGTTACAGAAAACATTGAAGGCAGATCATTTTAGGGGCAGGGAGGAGATGCCTGTGAGATACTGACAAAGAGGAAGGAGGACAGAGCTAGTTCTCTCCAAGGTGAAGGAAGAAGGAGCAGGGCGATGCCTCAGGTGCTCTCTGGGTCCAGGGTAACTCTCCTCCTGCATGTGTCTTTCTGGATAGTGGGTGAACCACTTCAAAGCTCTTTTTCTCAGAAAGTGGCAGAGTATTTTACTGAGGCTGTGAAGTGATAAGGCACTCCCTCATCGCCCGAGTCTTACCCTGGCTGAAATCAGATTGCCACACTTGCTGGCTCTCAGCTCAGCCAAGAACCATTATAAATTGCCCCTCATCAAATGCAAAATGCTTGTCTGGCAGATTTAGAGAAGACATATTCTGTTCCTTGGGTTTTGCTGTGACTAAAATACACTGCAGTGAATAGATCAGCCCCTGGAGAGCACCTTGTTTGGGAGAGGAATTTATCAGTGTCAGAGGGGTAAATTAAATGCAGTGAAGACCTGAAGTCAGTGGAGAGGGGAAGATCAGCATCTGCACATCATGTTGGTACAGTGTGTGCTCCTCTGGCAGCACCAGGAAGATTTTGGCACTCCAAAGAGGATTTGGTAAAAGGTACAGCATAACCCAAAATAGACCATTTCAAGCACGGGCATTAGCTGTGTTATCAGACTGAGTCTAAATAGCATCAGAATAAAGACATCGTATGGGCCTCAGCTCTAAGGTTCAGTGATTTGTAGTTAAAAGTGTACGTGTGTACACCCCACTGTGAACTGGGTGTCCAAGTCCTCTTCTGCTCAGTGGAGTTTAAGGGCTTAATTCAGGCCTCTCAATACAGGTATCGGGACCCATGGGAGACCCAGGCCCTTCCAGAGTGACAGCTGAAGGCATCTTAAGTGGTCCTGGCTGGCAGTGGCACCAACCCCACCCTAACTCACACTGAGGTGCCTGGATGGAGGAATCTCACCCATGTTGTAATCAAAATACAGTGAAATGAGGCCAGTGCTGCATCTTCAAAAACCTCTTTGTGGACACCTACTCAGTTAAAGCAAGTTGTGGTCAGCTGAACACTCTTGAAGTGCTGCAGGCTCCATTGGTGGGTTGAGCTAGAAGAAGTCTGTCAGTGCATGCCCTGGGCTCCTGTGCATCCTGGGTTTTGGACTAGCAAACTGATGTTAAAAAAAATGTATTCAAATTGTTTTTGATAGAAAGCTTGTGTCTTGCTAAATTGTACTATTTAATGAAAAACACCACCTCCTCACAGTAAAACGCGGATTTTTGTTGTTAAAAGGCAGGTTATAGAAAATGAGCACAGAAACAGGGTACAAGGATTTCTCCATGTGGGATGCTGGGTTGTCATGTGGGGTGGATCATCTTAGCTGGCTGCTCAAACCACAGCAGCAGCAGAAAAAGGAGGCTCCTGAATCAGCGTTGTTGTGAAACACAGCAATACTCACAGCCAAAATTTCAGAGGAAAGCTCATCTTTTGTCTGAACATTTCCATGGAAATATCCATAAAACCTTTTCATTTATTTACATTTTGACTGAGAAAATAGTTTGTTTTGTGGCCAGCCTTAGGGAGGACCATCCTATAAGAGGCAAGGACTCCAGCTGGTGTTCAGCAAAGAAGAAGGCAGGAGCAGTCATGTGTTTCCGATGGCAGTGCTCATCAGCATCCAACCTGGAATTACAGGTGGGGCTTACAAACACCAGGCAGAGGGGGAAGCACAGAGGTTGGCCTTACAAGCAGACAAGGTAACGTCTTTTCATAGATGGCTGTAAGCAGAGATAAAATGAAGTAATGGGGAGAAATGGCCTTTGAGTGGCTTGGAAAAGTGAATTACAGGGTTCACAAAGCAACTTTCTATGAGAATATACACAGTTTTTTTAAAGCTGTATATGTGAAGGAGACTGAGAAAGTCAAGGCACAGCTACCAGGTGAAACAAAAACCATCTGCATTCTTCCTGCCATTCCTCTGTGGGATCACTAAGAGAGTTCTCTCCTTTACTTCACCACCTGTCTTGATGAAGTGTCTGTGAAGCACAGAAGAGACAACTGCTGCCTCAGTCCAGAGGAAATTGGCCAATGTGTTCAAAAGAACATTCTTTGCTAAGAGAAAATAGGCATACAGGAAATCCATCTGATTGTGTTAGCATTGTTTCCTTCAGTGCACAGGCTAATAGTAAACCTGTAATGTTCATGTCAATAGATGGGCCCGCAGAGCCTCCCACTGGACTTGGATGGACCTCAACTTGCTTTGTGGAGTTAAGAAGTCAAGCCAGGTCCCAGCCTCTCGAGGTGATAGTTTAAAAGTCTCTTTTACAAAGGATGTGGAGAGACAGAGAAAGGTCATGCACTGCTCAGGACACACTAGGGCAGTTAGTGTTCTTGCTCTCCTGCTGTGACTGTGGCATCACATTACAAGAAGTATTTTGGTGTGTGATACTCAGTTTTACAAACATGTGAAACCTTAAGTGGACCAAAATAACCAGAAATGGAAGCTTACCTAAAATACTTAAAAACGCAGTGTTGCTACTAAAATTTTGCATTTTTATGTTTTCCTAGTAGTGACACAAAAGTCTTGCCCAGCACTTAACACCTGCAGACAGTAACAGCTGCGTAATCTCAGTAATTATGCAACTAATGTTCTAATGAACCAAATTCAATTTAACTTTCCCCC
Organism: Myiotriccus ornatus; assembly: GCA_036023395.1. Taxonomy (NCBI): domain Eukaryota; kingdom Metazoa; phylum Chordata; class Aves; order Passeriformes; family Tyrannidae; genus Myiotriccus; species Myiotriccus ornatus. The sequence goes on along the minus strand of JAYRBT010000001.1, from coordinate 85,759,648 downwards.
ATCCTTTCCCTCAGCTAGAAATTTGGTGCTAATAAAAAAGCCTATCTGTGTTTATTTAAAAAAAAAAAAGAGAAATGTTGGTGACACCACTTAAACCAAATGAAGAAAACAGAACTGAAGACAGAGCTCTACTGCCTTAAATCCTTCCTTGGTGCTGTTAAAGGATGGTGCAGTAAAAATCTGGGCTGATTTACTGAGAATGTGGGATTTGGTTTTTTTTTTTTTATCCAGGGGAATCCAGACTCATACAGTTCTTCATCACTTCAGGTAAAGAATTTGATTTTGAAACACAAAAGCTGTTTAATTCAATGCATGGCAGCAGAAAAATGGAGAAAATTACCCTTTCACAGCTGCAACAGTACGAAATTTGCCTGGAATCCACCTTCTTCCACAGAGCAGGGCAAACTTTGCTCATCACTTTAGGCTCTAGAATGCAATATATGTATCTTGATACACAAACATCTCAGATAAGAATGTGGCAGAAAACCCAATCCTAGTCTAATGCTTATGGGACTATTGAACCAAAAAGCTAAGTTGTTCTAGGTAATTCCTCTTCCAGAAGAGGTTTGCTGATGGTCCTGCTAGTGAGAAACATCTTCCTTAGTACAGGAAGCACCAGACCTGAAAACAAACTTTAAGATAGAAAAGCTTTATATTTCAGATTAGTTTCTAAACATCTTAAATAGCAGAATGTATCTGTAAGACACTGTAAATCCAGTTGCACATGGTTTGAAAAAGCTGCCCTGCATCTCTTTAAAGGGTAAAAATTGCTGTCTTCCTTCATAGTTGTCTACAGTACACTGATTAACCACACCTCCCACGGCGTGTGTGCAGACTGAGCAATGGTAGGTGGATGTATTCCTTTGTCTTCCTCTCCCAGCGTCCCTGTCCCGTGGGAGGAGCTGTGATAGAAAGGGGCTTCAGGGCGGAGTCCCTCCAGCATTTAACACCAGTAACAGAAAAGAGTGGGAGGTCACCTTTGGGCACTTTGTGCTGTTACACCCCAATCTGCAATGCATGCAAAAGTGCCTGGCTTGTTCTGGGGATTATAGATGTGGAGTGCTATCTGCATCTTACTGGTGTGAGGGGAAATTCCAGATTAGATAATAGTATACGCACTACTCAGTGATAGTGGCAAATTGCAGCTTCTTATTATTTTTGTCTGTAGCTTGAGTCTGGCATTTTCCAGCCAGCACATCCCCAGCTCTGTTTCCATTTGCTTTGTTTTCTTTTGCCCACACAAGTGTAAGATCTCTTCCTTACTTAGGACAGACTAGGCTCTATGAATGTGTCTGTTGGATTCCATCCCTCCAAACCACTTTGTGCTTTGTCCTCCAGATTCTTTTACAATTGAGCAGAGTTGATACTGATACACACTATGGGCTAAATTCTGTCATTCTTCTCAGCTGAAGATGGTCATAATTCAAGTTTTGGTGACAGGATGTTGCCTTACAAATGCCGGGTCATAATGTGGATTTCCAGTATTTGCTACTCCTCATTTAGAGCACTTAAAAAAAAAAAAAAACATTACTCAGAAGTCCTTGTTGTCAAGCACCCTCTAAATCTATGTGATGATATTTTCATTTACTTTTTATTTACTAGTTTAAAATGCCACCCTCTGTGATTTACGTCTTGCAGTCTTCACCAGCAGCCTTTAAATATATCATAGCAATGATTTACTAACATTTTCAACAATTCTCTATTGGAAGTGAGGGTTTGTGTGAAAAATCAGGAACTACTGCACCCTCTCTTATGTCAGGCAATAACTTCTCACTAATAAATTTTGCACCCAGACATATTTACCACTTCTTTAGTTTGCAAATGATGATCATGATTCTTAATGGTGCAGTGTTAATAATAATTAAAAAAAAAAAAAAAAAAAAAGAAGACATAAATGGCTTTCCAGAATATGACTAAATAGGGCTCGGTGCTTTGTTCCAGTATCCAGGACTTTGTCATCTATTACCAGGCAGTGAATGAACATTTATTTATCTTTGAGAGGACCACAAAAGACACACGATTATGATGAATTTTCATGATTAGCTTCCCGTGTGTAAATGTTGTAGCAATGCAGAGGGCCTTCGGTGCAGTGCCCTCAGTTTGAGCTGCTGCTTTGCCTCTGTCTATCCACGTGTAATTTTTTTGCTCCATTGCAGAGCCCAGTATTAGCCAAGTTCAAAGGAGAGTAGCTATAGTTTAAGACTCTTTTGCTTTCACTTGTTAGTCATCAAGATGAAATTAAGCACAAGAGAGAAAAAAAATTGCTCAGAGGACTGGCTCTGGCTCTCCACACCTTCAAATTAGGTACAAAAGTGATTCCAGCATCAGTGAAAAGTGTTACGCAAACCCAAAGGGAAATAAGCCAACATGATGTCTGAATGACTTTCAAAAGTGGCTCTCTGGTGGCTGCAGTGGGACCTAGGCATGCTGTATTTCCAGCATGATGGTGTTATGTGAGGTGAAACCATGTCTTGCTTCCCATGGTTTTCAGACCCATTCCCTCTTCAGCTTTTTTTCCTTATTATTGGTACTCCCTCTGACTTCAGCTAGGCTTTGCTGTTTAGAAGGAAGAGCCAATCTTTGAGAAGTTTGTACTGAGAACAAAGTCCTCACTGCTTACAACATCTGAGAGATTTCTCTTTTGCCCCTTTCCAGGCTTCCCAGTGTGGCTTCCCAGTGCAAAATCACTGTGGCCTGTGGCCCAGTGCAAAATCACATCTGAGCGTGCAGAACAGAAGGAGTGCTCCTGAGGTCTTGTCTGGCAAGCTGACTACAGCCAAGGCACAGCATCCCATCTCCTTCACAGCTCATGCAGCTCTGCAGGTACTCGTGCTTCCAGAGTGAAAAAACCCCAGAGTTAGTCTGTGGGGTTTAAGCCTTTCTGTATAATTTCTCCAATTGAACATCCTTTCCAAAATGAATCTACAATCAGCTTTTAATTCTTGTTGCAAAAAGAAGTGACAAAACAATCCACCTATTTTTTGAGTGTACCACATAAGACAAGAAGAACCATAATCCCGCAGACAAATAAAAGATCTTTTTGAACTTCCATGTGTCCATGACAGAGGATGTATAAATCCCAGCTATGGAGCTAGTTCTTCTGTATTGCAATTGAACTAACTGGTGCTGGAGTTGTAGCAATCTATGAAGTTGGATTAGTTGTAGAACAATCATTGTCTGTACTGGGCAAACAGGCAGGGTTTGTTATTTTTTTTGGTTGTTTGTTTGTTTTCCTTTTCTTTCATGATATGGACAATTAGATTCTTTCAACTCTTACTGGCTCTGTGTCGTGGTTTTAGCTAGAGAGCAACAGAATTTTCTCCCTTCCCCCGGAGCCATCAAAGATACTTAAGATACAAAAGATGTAGCCGGGGTTGAACTATTAGTTGCCTAGAAACAGGGCAGATAA
>JAYRBT010000001.1:85722881-85753957 GCA_036023395.1 Myiotriccus ornatus | reverse complement strand
TCTTTCTTTCTTTCTTTCTTTCTTTCTTTCTTTCTTTCTTTCTTTCTTTCTTTCTTTCTTTCTTTCTTTCTTTCCTTTCTTTCTTTCCTTTCTTTCTTTCTTTCTTTCTTTCTTTTCCTTCCTCTTCCTTCCTTCCTTCCTTCCTCCCTCTCCTTCCTTCCTTTTCTTCCTTCCTTTCTTCCTCCCTTGTAGCGAGGAATTTATTTCTAACATCTAATCTAATTCTACCTTCTTTCAGTTTGATGACATATTGTCAGACTTAGTGGTAAACCTGGCTTCCACCTCTTCTAAAGCCCAAATGCTCAGACGCTTATCTGGGTTGCTTAAGCTGGGAAAAAAAAGAATTCCTATGTTAACTGCAGTATCTTATTTTGACTGAGATGTTAATAATTTCCTTTGGACTCTGCAGTTTTACCCATCATGGTATTTGATAAATCTGACTCTGCTAATGTAAAAGAGTGTGGTCTCAGCAAAAGCACAGTAGTGAAGTCTGGGAGAACTGGATCTTTCAGAAACAAAATGGAATTTTACTGTGTATTCTAAAAATAGTGTAAGTGCATTGGCTGGGATGAGGACTCCCAGATAAGCTGAAGCAGCAAAGCCGAAATCTTCATTTGGCGATCAGAGATGTGGAAGTGTTTTCAGGGAAAATGCTGGTGAGAATAGTTGCTGGTAGTGATTTCTCTGGCCCCAAAGCTCCCTGGTGCTTTTCTGAAGTTTCACATTCTTTCACTTAATTTCACATAGGGAGAGCAACCCATAGGGTGGCCTAAAGCCTTCACCTTATATGTGGACCTGCTCTCTGTTTCTCAGCACCCTTCCCATCATACACTCTTTCATTTTGTCCCCTCGGATTCCCCAGCTTTCAACTGAGAGGCCTTGAGATCAATTTTTCAGCAGTGCAAAACAAATGTGTACCAACCCAACTCAGTGTTCATGCCCTCTGTTAGAGCAAGCTGCTTCTGTTCTCATTATATACTATCTGACCCTGGGTTTTCCTTGAGCCACTTGGGGTACTCCTATGCCTGTGCTTGTGTGTGGGTGTTCCTCTTGCTTTTATAGTTTCTCAGGAAGCAGAAGCCGTGCTGATGCCCACCAGAGTGATGCTTTTAGAGTGTGAAATTGGAGCACGTGCTGCAGCCTCTGGGGAACAGCACAAGACTTGCAGGTGCAAAGGCAGCTGGGGTAGTGCAAGAGGGCTCTATGGGCTGGGGAGAAAAAGACCTGGGATTGCTTTGCAACACTTTCTGTCTTTTTTCAGCAAAATCCAGGGGTGCAGTAACCCTATACAGGTTACTGTGGCTTTGTGTCAGAAGAAAATAATCAATTGACTCCAAAGGAAACCCTGTGAACAAAATAATATTTGTTATTTGCCTTCCTCTCTGGCACAGGTGAAATGAACTTATGCATAATGATTTGATAGGCTGACATTCACTGAATTTCATGTAGCTGAACATCAGAAAACTGAATTTCTAACTCAAAAGAGCTGTGAACTGGACCCCAAACTATCAGTATGGAAACCGTAATCATCGTAAGCATGAGAGAGGATATATGGGGTATTATCTGGCGTGCTTTTACAGCTTCACTCTCTGGTTCAGGGATTTTCCTCAGTAAGTCGCTGCAGACTGATAAATGTGTTTAATAGCCTTTGATGATGTTTCATAAACTGATCTATCCCTCTTCAAAATGGTTACTACTTCTTCGCTTATCATTGTCCTGTGTCACTGAGTGCAGTGATATAGTTGTGTGCTAGGTTAAAAAGTTCTTCCTGTTCTTTGTTTTAAACCTGCTACTAGACAATGTCGCTCTCCCAGACAAAGCAGCAAGTAGGGAACAGACTTTCCCTATTTGTTTTAGCAACAGTGGAGCCCTCTGTTATATACCCGTTCAATCATACCATTTCCGAAGTGAACTCCTGGTCTCTTTAGTCATTGCCTCGTTCAGAAGTCATACCATCCTGTTGTCTCACCAGCACTGCTTTCAACTGTGTTGCATTCCTTTTGGGATGGCCTGACCAGAGTGGTACTCAATATTCCATGAATATATACTCTCGGGATTTATACTATGGCATAATAGTATTGTCTGGGTTTTTTCCTCTATTCTTTTGCTAGTAATTCCTTAAATGCCTTTTAAACCACTGTTGAACATGGAGTTACTTCTAGAGAAGGAACACATGGTTTCAAGATTTCTTTTCTGACTGATTATACCTTCTTTTGACTCCTTCAGATACAGTTTCAGGTTATGTTTTTTTTCCCCATGTGCATTACTTTGCAGTTACTGACACTGAAATTTGCCTGCCATTATCTCCATGTTGTGTAAGCCATCTGCAGCTCTGCACCATCAGCTTGCCTCCAGCTTTTCCCTGCAGTTGAGCCTGACGCCTCTGAATCACTCTGCACCCCCTGTGAACTTGTCGCTTCAGTTACCCCCTTCTTCCTTTCCAGGTCATACACAGATATGCTGTTTAATACAGGTGTCTGTGTCCTCACTGGATCCTGCTGTGAAATTCACTTCTTTGTGAACTTGAACCATATCCACGTCCTTTGTGTTACATCTTCTCACTAGTCACCAATTCAGAAGAGCATATTCTCACATATATCCTGACAAATCAGATGCTTAACAGTCTTTGGTGAGGAGCTTGTTCAAAGCCTTTTGAAAATCCAAACATGTACACCTCCAAGACACCAACCCTTTGCTTGCATATTAATGTCTCATTTCTTTGGTTTGAACTGAATACTGCTCATCTTACAGGAGTTCTAGAAAGATTTTCCTGCATGCATGTGGAGGGTTTGAGGGCCATTACTCATGTATAAATGCCAGAGAAGATCATGGCAAAGAGTAACTACAGCTACATTTCTATTTACTGAGTAAGTTTAAGTTAACTCACAACGATTGGTCTTGAATTTATTTAATTACATCACTGCAATTTATTCAGCTGAGAGCAGAGATACACTTCTCCTTCATTGTCTGATACTGTGTGTTTTATCAGAGAGGTAGTTTCTTGATGAAGAAAGCAGGACAAAGGATATTTTCAAGCCCTCCTGTGTCATATTACCACTGAACAATTCACTTAGTGACAAAGGCTGCACCTGAAGAACGGGTACCTGGACCTTGAACTCTCTATCTGTCAAAACAGAGAAATAATCACTTCCAGCCCATGCCAAAGATGCCATTACGAGCAGACAAGACACAGTCCTTTCACTAAATAACAGGGCAGATTGCAGACTTTGCCAAGCCTTGTAACAAAAGGAGATTATATAAATATTTCAGTTTCATCTTTGTCATGCACGCATAAAGTAATTGAGAGTCTATAGTAAGAACTATATTTTCATCTTCATGTGTTAGAATGATTTTGGCTTTGGAAATATCTCTGTGCCACAGCTATAAAACTCAAATAACCCTTGGTCTGCCAAGAGCCGGACAGGAAGGCAATTGAGGATGACTGCTATTATAAAGACTTTTCACTTGTCCATTGATTCTCCGTTTTTCCTATTATGCAAAGGTGTAATTCTCTGAGAGAATCACCTTTGGCTCTGGTGAAGAGGTGACATACCCTTGTTACTCTGTAACCCATTTTCCATTGCAATCGTGGACCAGGTGTTCAGGCTGTCAGCTTGCTTTCCTGATGTTCCCCACAAGGGCTCCTGTTAATTGAGACTGTATCCTAGAGGACTGAGTGTGATTAAACAGACATTCCCACTTGTGACCTCTGAAGTAGCATGGTTAAACTTACATGAAACTCACATAATAGAACTAGTTATGAATATAGAAAGGAGATAGAATGTTAATACTTATCCCAATATCACGCACAAGATTCGTCAATGTTTCCTCAGGATATTGTAACAGACAAGCAGCCTGAAGCCAAAAACCATCTGTAGAAGAAAAGGAAAGGAAAGAAGCAGCTGTTTAATCTCCTTCCTGGACATAGAGCACCAAGTGGTGTCTAATGTCCAGGCACAGGAAACAAGGAGGGAGGTTTCACGGGGGAGAAGCAAGCAAGCTTTGAATCCCTTGGCTGTGGCTGGCATGAAGGAATTACCTGAGAACTCCCCTGTGTCTCTTCTTTCGGTGCTTACCAGGGAAAGGGCAGGTGGGATGACTGAGGAAAAGATGCAAGAGGAATGAGAAACAATCTCAAAAGAAAAAATAACTCGATTATTTTGGAGATATTATTGTTTAATCTAGAAATAAAAAAAAAAGGTAGACCCCAGATGCTGTGGAGGAGGATCTCTATTGTTAAACATGCCCTTATTAAGGCGACTTATTTTATCTTTTTATAACATAATTCCATGATTGCCTACCAATGTTTTAAAGTAAACATTTTATTCTTAAATCCTGATTTGTATTAAACCTGACTCTGAGTGATTTGGCTGGCAGCATATCACTCCTCTGGAGGTCTGGTGCAGGCAAACCCAGGGACTGTGAGCCCTGACTAAGCGTTCAGGTCTCTGTGCATTGCTCCAAAACAAGGGTTGTTCCTACTGCCATTGAAGTAGCGTGGGTCTGGGTTAAAAGATGAGATCAGTGGGCTGGAAAAGAAGAAATGTGTCTTTCAAGGGAAAACGAGGAAGTTCTTTGCTAAGGTAGAAGATGCTTCAGCCCTGGAGGTCTTCAGTGAGTTAGTAATGTACCATGGGTGGCAGGGGAGGGAACCTCAACTCTGATGCCTGGAGCACCTCCTACCACTCCTTCTCCACTAACCTTGTTGTCCACATTGTTGTTCACATGTTCTCACTCTGTTCTTCTCTGGCTGCAATTACTGGGCAATAACTTTTTTCCCTTCTTAAATATGTTATCACAGAGGCATTCCCATCATTCCTGATTGGCTCAGCCTTAGCCAGCGGTGGGTCCATCCTGGAGCTGGCTGGCATTGGCTCTGCTGAAAGAGGGGGAAGCTTCCGGCAACTTCTCACAAAAGACACTCCTATAGCCCCTCCACTACCAAAATCTGGCCAAGCAAACCCAGTACAGCTCATGGTAGAATTTTGAACTTGCCAGCTGCAAAATGCACCACTTTTTGATAGTCAACCTCCACCCATACTTGCTCCTATGATTATTTCTGCTCTTCATGTTTACAGATGATTTTTATCACTGGATATGTTTATTTCAAAGCATTTGAAGAGATTGGTTTCATGCAGATTAGCATAATTTTTAGAATGGTGCTCATTTTACTAATCTCTATTATGCAACTCTTCATTCTTGATTATTAATAATAATTTCCTTTTGATAGAAACACTTCCACAGCAACCAATTATAGTGCTTTGTGCAAACACAGGATTATGAATTCCAGTGGGGAATAAACAACAAGCACAGTGGAATTTTAAAAACAAAGAGCTTGTTTTCATGCAAATGCCTCAGCGCAAAAAAATGGGGAAAATTATATGCTGGAAAAGAAAAAGTTCCTTCCAATTAGAATGTTTTTCAACAATTTCCATAAAATGCCTAAATTAAGAACTTATCACTTGCTGGAGCAGCACATCTCATCTGGTGTTCTCCGTCCGGCAGCAGTCAATGTTAGAGACGTAATCACAACTCCTCTCCAGATCCAGTTTCCCCAAAAAGGCCATGTCTAGCCCAGTTTGCCTAATTAGGCAGGACTCCAGACATTTCCAAGCAGAGTTTTTTTTTGAGCAGATACAGCTGAAAGAGGATGCCCTGACTTTGTTGTTTGTTTCCTGGCTATCTTTGGCAGTGCAAAAACTGGAGCAAATGGTGTCTCTGTTCTGCAAATACTTACGTGTATGATTAATGCTGTGCACTTGATGAGTGTTTTTGTGTCTAACTATAAGCAGCGGACAAGGAATTTACAGAACCTGGTACTCAGTTGCTCTTTGCTCTACAAAGGGTGGTCTATCTTTGAGAGGTGAACTTTGCAGTTTCTTTTAAAAAGCTGATAATAGGCTTAAACTGGAATACTATATATAGTACTCCTGTTAAAATCTCCAGGTTAGAATAAGACATATAACAAAAATATTTAATTTTTTTATCAATCAAGACATTTTCTCTGCGTTTGCGACTCCATTTTAGTATTTATATAGTGTGAGTTTTTTACCCAAACAAATACAGCCTTGTATTCCTTATCTACAATAATGATTGATTCAAATAAAATTTCTGTCTGCAAAAACAATTCCAAGGGTAAATAGCAATTTGCTAGCGTATGCTTTAAATAATCTTTATTTTGATGATTTTGTATGTGATCATTCGGAAAAGACATTTTATTCCCCAGGAATCAGCTTGTGTTGTGAGGGAACTTGATCACCTGACAAAAGCAGACATGGGGTTATTTCGTGATAGAAAAAAGAAAGTATAACTGTCTCATGGGCCCATTTGAAAGACACAGACAGCCAAATCAGAGAGCGTCCATTCTCCAAAGGTCAGCCGTGCTCCTGATGTCTGGAGAGCTAACAGACGCTTATCTCCTGAGATGAATTTCCCTCAATTTCAAAAAACAATTTAGGGTGGTAAGGCAAAGAGAGTATGGCACAGCATACAAATGATTTCTTCTTTGAGATGGATCTGTGGATTTCTTGTGTGGTCTAAAGCAAATAACTTAAAAGCAAAAAGGACCAAAAACTGCACTTGGCAGGAGTTGTGTGTTATGGGCTCTGTGGGGTGCAAGTACAAGGTACCAGGAGGGATAGGCTGTGAACTGCTCACGCAGCCCCATGAGGACTGTGATACATGAAAAGATGGCCCTGAGGTGTGCTGGAGGTTGGCAGGGATGTGCCTGGGACCTGGTCAGTGCTGTTCGAATGCGAACCCTTTGCTAGGGTATAGGATGGCCCAGTGCACTCCCGGCTGAGCCTGGAAAGAGAAGCCTGGAGGAGTCCCTGGATGCTGCTGCTCCTCAAAGCACAGGTGCTGGACTGAAAGCAGTGCAGGAGTGTGCTCAGCAGGTGAGAGTCCCAGGCCTAAGAGACCCTGAGCTTTTAAACACTGTGTTGTTGTGAAGTTGTGAATGGAGCAAAAACCTCATGGGTCCCACTTATCCCAAGTGTAACATGGTTGAAGTCAGCACGCTTGACCTCTTGGTTTTGATTCCCCTCACACGGCAGTGTCACAGCTGCCTCTTAACTGCCTGGATTTATTAACCTTGTGAGTTTTTCTCAGCTATCCAAAGGGATTCAGGGAACTTAAAAACCAGAGCAACCACTTAGGCTATAAAGTAACTGTGTCTTAACCTTGCAGCCCTGACTGTACAGGACAGACTTGGAATTTCACAGCCACCTCTGCCTCATCAAGGTATTCTATTAGCAGTAATTGAAATACAAGGGTGTTTTCCCCTCAGCAAAATTCCTTTACAATTTCTGTAATTATTCTATTTGATAGGCTCTGATTCTCTCTGTCAGGATGGTTCTGCCTTTCCCATAAGAGAGCACCTCATCCTGCTCTAGCTGAAGTCAAGGGCATTTTTGGCACTCGTTGTGAAGGGAGCAGATGCAGACTTGCAGAGGGTTCTGTATGGGGCCTCGCAGTTCAGCAGGGCTGGTCTTGGCTGCCGTGGTGCTTTTGCCTCAGCAGAGTTGCTTTAGTGATGCAAATGGTCCCTTCTATTTCTTCTAGAGCAGCAGTGTCAGTAAGATCAACTCTTGTCGTTCTGGGACATCTGGTGAGAAAATGCTGACTTAGGAGCAGGACTAGTCCCCAGGCACAGATGCTTTAGTATGATTTGCAAGCCTGGCACACATCTGCAGGTTGTACCTTAGCAGCAAGCAGACAGTATGGCACAAATATAAAGCAAAGGTTTTTATTTTTAAATTTTCCCCCATTTCTTTTTTTTCCTTCTTCTTCACATGAGTCTTTTAAAACAGGGTACTGCTTTTAAGCCCAAATTGGCTTGTACTTCTTCACAGGAAGGCATTACACTGTCAATGTTGGTAGCTACTGGGCTGGCCAAGGCTTTTTTTCCACCTCTGCTTACTGTTCTGCAGTGGCCCTAGTAGTCCTGTGTCAGGCTCTTCATGAAACTATTTTGTTTCTCCTCAAAGCAATTGCAGGTTTTAACTTTTGCCTTTTATTCACTCATTTGTAAAATTCTTGACAACCCTAAAGCTCTGCCACCTCTTGCTATATCTGGAAGTTTCTGGTAGCTTGGTTGTGGTGCTGCCTTGAAGAGCAGGTTCACAGGACTGAAAGCCACCATATTTTCTTCTTCACACTTATTCTCTGTGGGAGTAGGGAAATATCTTATGTGCCAAGCACAAACCAAGCTCTCAGGAAACCCATAACTGCAGGAGAAGAGGATTCTATGAGTACAGTTTGACCATCCCATCCTCACCTACACACACAGAACCTAGTGGACAGTGTTTTCTACTGATGAGTAAATTAGTCACTGTCAGCCGTAGAGACACTACATCTGTGTCTTTACACAGGACTGTGGAACGGGGGACATCTTCTACTGCCAAATATTTTTTATTTAGTAGCTGTGTTAGTTTTCAACACTTTTTTATTTTAGTAATTATGCTGCATTGTGTGATAATTTGAACTTGAATTTTCAACAGCACGAAAGAGATCTCATACTGCAGCTGATCAGGAAAGCTGAAACTACAAACAAAAAGCTTGATCTTTTCCCACTGCTGGAACCTTTTTTTCCCTGATTTTGCATTATTATTTAGTTCCTGCCCTTTTGACTCTCGCCAGGGATAAACCTACTGACCTCATCAGCAGATGTATTTTTAGATGTATTGTTTCTAGCTAGAAGGTTGCAACAGAAAAGGCTGTTAGCACTTGTTACTTTGAATTTGTGCTTTTTATGTTTCAGAATACAAATAACTGCAGCCTTCAGAGCCTTTGAAGGAGATGGCCTTGATGCTCTTCTGTTGTTCTTTTATGGACTGCCTTGACAGATGAAAGTTATCTCTGCCAATGAAACAGTCTTGGGTTTGGCCACTTTTGATCTGTAACATGATATTGTTTATAACACTGCTAAATAAACAAAATTATTAGCCTGGATTTGATTCTATTTAAAACAGAAGTAAATACTGTGTTACATGGAAATACACATTTAATAATTAGTACTTACTATGCAGCATCACAGAGCCATTCCTTGTCAGAATGCACCCTGATACTTCTCATGCCTCATGGTTAACCTGTACTTCAGTAATAATGTTACAATACAAAATGTGTCTGTAAAGCTGTGATATCAGCTCATTCCTGGACCTCATTCTCCAAATCACAATTAATTCTGAGTTATGTTTGTATAGGGAAAAAGAATTGGAAATAACTGAGAAGCTATTATAGAGGGCCTGTTTGTTTAATACTCTTCTGCAACCTGGTGGATCAGACCACTGATAGCTATCCATACACCATACTCTTCTCTGTTCTACTGCATTGTTGACCATAAAAGCATGCTCCTAATTTCCCACACAGATGCCACCAAGTGGCTGTATCTGTCAGCTGTAGGTTAAGGAGGTGTTTTAGGTAGGGGACAGCTCTTGGCCACCAAGGCTGTCACTTGAAAGGGGTGATGTCTGCGTGCCAGGCTCCCCTCTGATAATGTAATTGTGGATGCAAAGTTATTGGGAACTAGGAGTAATGTCTTTCAAACTACCAGGAACAACAACAGGACAAAATTTGTTACAAAATCCAAAGTGAAGGGCCCAAAATAATTTAGAAACAGGATGCTTGGGATTTGGTCCTTTAACATAATTAACTTTTCTCTGACCTCTGTCCCAGGGTTATTTAGCTCTGGTATTTTCAGTAGTATAATAGAGCATTTTTGTAGAATAGGGCCCACTTCAAAATAATGAGGGGCAGCCCTCAAATAGTTACACTGAACAATAAAGGAAAAAATGAAACAGCTGATGGTTATGTGGATACATGTGGACAAACATCTCCCTCTCCTCCTCTTCAGGGCACAGTCCCCTCGTGCTGGGTGATCCCATCATTGGTGTTCCAGGATCAATGAAAACACACTTCTGGATACACTTTTTGTGCTTTTGGGCGTCTCCCTCCTCCAGCTTTCCCAAGCTGTGCAAGGTTTAAAGGTAAGGTGATGGAGGATGACTCAGTGGATGCTGTGCCACCTCCTTCTGGCCCAGCTCCAAGCCCTTGGTGCATCCCAACACCATCTCTGTATGAAAAAACTGCTCCTGAGGCACAGTGCAGGGAAACTGGGTCTGTTCCAAATGGGGAGGTATGTTCTACACACCTGGCCCAAGTACCAGCTTATGGTAACCTTGAAAAGGAGGTAGGAAGCTCTCTGGGCCACCTCTGCCTTGTCAGAGATGACCTGTGTTCTAGCCAGGTAGGACCATCCTGAGGACGCTGTGAAAAGCAGCATCACTTCCCGTGCAACTTCACCTCCTTCTCATTGCCTTTGTCCACTGTGGAGAGAAATTCACTTGGCTACCTTGTAGATGGTGTTATATATAGCCCAAACACTTATTGCCTCTACTTATATGGATACCTAGTGCTTAGCAAAGAAAACAGTGGAAGTTATTAATGCTGGAGCCCCAGTCCTCTTACAAAAAATCAATAACGAGTTTTCCTTGCTATCTCTCCAGGTAAGAGAAGAGAGGACAATCTTCATTACAACTGACAGTTCCCTTCCCTAGAGCAGAAAGGTTTTCCCTTATATCTAGCAGACAGAATACAGTGTTTTGCACCCGCCAGATGCCGTTGCTATGGCAATTGAACTTCGCACTTACATCAGAGCAGCAAAGCCCCAGGAGTATGAACAGAACAAACACAGCAGAAAGTATGCTCTGCTGGGGGCTGTTAGGTGGCTCAGAACTTCACCTCACTGTTTCCCCATCCAAAAGATGGGTAATTCAACTTTTTAAACAATTTTGGAATGAGCTTCCATTGAGCAAATGATGCTGGCTGGGAATCTTCTTGCCAGTGGATTTAGTCTGAGCTTCTTGCCCCTGGTTCTGGGTGCACAGGTCTGCAGGACCTGAGCATGCCTCTGGGGCCCTGCCAGCCAAGGCTGCCCTGATGCCTTGTGCTGTAGTGCGGCTACCCCTCCTTGCAACTTGTCCCCTCCTGTGGCCAGACATATGGGTCATGGTTAGGCAGCTGTAGGCTTTTTAAAGCACTAGTCATTTCCCTGAAATTCCCAGGTGCCTTCACTGGTGCCTAAATATTCACAAGTTACCCTTGTAGGTCATCCAAATCCACCCCAGAGTGCCCAGGGGCCATTAGGCAATCTACCCCCAACACCTCATTTCGCAAATGTCCCATGCAAATGAATATTTTGGCTGAGGACTTTGTCATCAAATGTAATTCCAGAATGACTTTTCATTGTTCAAACATAATTAACAAATTAGGAAGTGAGTGTGGTGTAATGAGCACCTGGAGCTCCTTCTTGGCTCAGCTGCTGCTTTGCTATGAGACCACCACACATGAGGATATGACAGATTTGACCTTAATCATTGATTGGTGCCCCATCCTGCCAGGCATTACATATACACTAAGAGAGACCTCAAGAGAAATCGCTGTTTATCAGTGTACTTCTGGCAATGAGAGAAGGTTATAATGTGGTGGGAGGTGCAGCTAACAACTGCAGAGTTCTGAGCACTCACTGGAAGAAAGGAACTGCAGTTGCATGAAATGTTGTTCTTGCTAACAGATAATTTTCTATGGAAAATAAATCCCAAAGCTCAGAGAAATGTTATAGGTGAGATATTTCATTAGAAGAAGTGACTGACTGAATTAAATACTAATCAAGTAACCTCTGAAGCATCATGCTACAATTTTTAGCCACTAGGACCTTGAAGAAGTGGCTTTCTTAAAATTTCTACTTCAGAAAATAAAAAATGGATGATGGAAAAAATCTTCTTCTTTAAACTACATACTCCTAACTCTGTTAGCCTCCAGTTACCTTGAGTGAGAGTTGTGTGATTTAATGTCAGTGTCTACATCTCACTTCACATGTTCATTTCAGCTACTTTTTCCAGGTTCCTTTTCTAGTAAGTGGAGACACACAGTCATTCCTCTCATCTTGAGGCAGACATCTAACCTTCATCTGATGAATCTGACAAATGCATGTTCCCCTCCCTCTTTCCCAGGTGGAACTGGTGCCACTGGGGATGGGGACAGTCTGCACTGGGCATTTTTAAGCTTAGATATGCCCCATTTTTAAGCTTAGAAATGAAAGACAGATCTCACCCTCCAGATCAGCAGAGAAGCAGCGTGGCAGACAGTCAGGCAAGGCTGAAGTCCAGCCACTCTTACCACGTTTCCTTGAAGGAAAGTTGTGCTTGAATGCTTGTGGTAGCATAGTGTGAGATAAACAAAAGGAGTAAGTGGGGGCAGAGGGTGCTGAGCTCTGTCTGCCTGAGCAAGCTATCCCAGCTCCCCCACAACACAGGAGAAAATGTTTCTGGTTCTTTTCTTTTGCGTTGGTCCCGCCTAGTAACACAGTACTCTGTGCAGTACTGTTTCTTTCTGTGGGTCTCCATGAAAAAATTCTTCTAGTGTCTCATCTGTTTGGTTAACTATAACAGATCCCTTGAATGGCAGTGATGCCTCAGAATGTTTAGGACTTTTAGCTCTTTGTCGATTTTAAAGTAGCTGTGCGGTAAGTACAGGTTTTTGTATAATTGTATAGTCTCTCATACTTCAGAATAGCACTTAACAAACCCTATTCCCCCATTTGATATCAAATTTTCTAAATTCATTAGGCTTGTTTAGGCCCCTTTCAAGGCTGGACTATAGTAAATGCATTCTGTTTAAGAACATACGAACCCCAGGCCTGAACAAAAAGATACCATCATAGTCAAAGCAACCTTCAAGCCCGGAACCTTGGAGAAGCTCCAAGGACAGCACGTGGGTGAAGAAGAGGAAGATGAGGAAGAAAGGGGTCTTAGGACCTCCAGCTCAGTTCAGGGGAGGTGTGCCAAGCAGGTAGATTTGGGGAGGATCTGGGGAGCGGATAGTTCTTGGATTGGATTGGTAATACTATAAAATTGTAGAACCACTGGACACGTGTGCATGCCTTTGTACTCCTTATTCCAGAATGCCTTCATTAAAGACCTGCTCTGTATCTTTTCTATACTACACTCGCCTGGAGTTTTTTGCTCCCAATCTTTAGGCAACAACAGAAAGAAGATAACATGCTCAGTGGCTGAAGGAAGAGTCTTCCCTACTCATCCTTAGCTCTGTATTTTAATCAAGCTTTGAATTAACTCCCACACAAAATGACATAGGTGCAGGGCTGAAGCAGAGGTTAGTCTTAATAAAGGATCAGTCAAGAGTTTTCATAGGGCTTGGTGGGGCTGTCCCTTGTGAACCTTTGGTGCCTGGCATCAGTGCATGCAGCAGGCGAGGACAGACATCTGGACTTTTTCACCAGTGCATATTGAAGGGGCCAGAGAGGCCAGTGAGGGAGGTGCAAGTGCATTGAGAGAAGGACATGGGTTTTTTTAAAACATTTAACCCCCCCTTTCTCCCCCGAGGTAAGCGTGGCTTACGCTTCACCTCCCATCCACACACCAGTTTCCCTTCAAAGTGAACATATTGTACTCTGCAGAGGCGGACAAATTGCTGAATTTCATTTCACTCCTTCAATCTGCTTAATGAATAACAATGAGTTTGAAGGTTTCACTGGGTTCCAGCACTGAGCTGAAATTTGCATTAGCAGGTTTTCAGACCTCTCTTGCATTTGGTTCTGCCTGGATCACCTGCCTCTTGCCTCTCCTTGTATGGCTAGCTTCTGTATTCCTGAACTAAACCAGGCACTCCACATTCCCCTAAAAGGCATAAACAAATAGCCCAATAGGAAGTTCTTGAAAGAGATTTATTATGCCAGAAGTTACTGTGTGGACAGATTTTGCCCTTCTGGTAGTTAATATGACTCATTTTGGAACTGGATAATTGCTATATGGTGGTGAATTCACCACTTCAAAAAGAGATGTGGGTGTGTTCATGTGTGTGTCAGGGCATTAGGATGTACTAGCCATCAAAAGAAAGTATATCTTCAGTCTACTACTTTGACTCTTTTCCTAGTGGTAACTCTCTGTTCTATAAATATACAAGGAGGCACTAAAAACCCAGTCAAATGTTTGGATCCTGACCACTATTCATTCTGGGCAGGTGAGCTCTGTTAGTTCTGTCCAGGAAAGGGTAAAGGTCCTTGCAGAAAGGACCCAAATACACATGGCTAGATGCATGGCTAAAGTAAACACACAGTATTTGCAATAGAAAAACTCAGACTCTGGCAAGGCTTGCTGTGGTCATCCAGGCGGAATCTGCAGTGAAGACATATGATCAGGGTAAAGGTGGAAAAGGATTCTAAAATAATCCTTTTGCCCTCAAAGGCTATTCTTATGCTTTCTGGTTATCTTGTGGTTTAAATATGCTTAGATAATACGGTAAGTTAAAATACATGTATTCATAAACCTTTTTCTCTTAGAGATTCTAGCAAATATATCTTTAGAACTAAATTCTTGAGCAAGTCAGGACCAACCAGGCTGCTTCAGAACTTTCTAGTGGCATGGACTGGCTACAAGAGCAAATTAACTATTCCTGAGGTGAAGACAGAAGGGAAGACTGCCATCCTATGTGTTTTTTGTGGGGTGAGAAAATGCAAATATCTGAAGATTATAGGGATGCTAGCCTGCTCGAAGATCCAGGTTTCTCCTAAGACTTAATCTAAATCCTTCAAATCACAAATAAATCCCATTGACTGAGTCCTTCAGAGACAAAATCCCATTTCTTGAGTCTTTCTCATATTCCAGAGAGACATTAGTTTTGGAAGTTTTCAGAACTAATCTGGACAAGACCTTAAACAATGAGTTGAGGTTACGTTGTTTGGAGCATCATTTTGGACTAGATGACCTCTAGAAATCCTCTTCAAGCTACATTTTCAAGTTAAGCTATCTTTTTCTGCAGGGGGTTCTTCCCAGACAGTTTCCATCTTTCCTGAAACACAGTGTACATACACAGACATTGAACTACAGCTTGTCTTTGAACAAAAGTTATTTTGGATGTTTTATTATCCTGTTCATGCACCTCAGTATTATCTTCATATAAGAGTTCTGCCTCATGTTCAGCCTATGATGGATGAAGTACAACCCCTACATCCTTTCCTGTACAACCCTTACTGAGTTTTTCCTAGCCCAGTAGGTCCCTCGTTAAATAATTTTGTATACCTGATCTAACTTGCATTTATGTCACTGAATTTTGTGCTATTTTTCAGCCTACATCTCCTGTTTGTTGAGATAATTTTGAATTCTAACCCTATCTTTTGATGTATTTTCACATCAAAGTCCTCTCAAAGCTTGGTATTTACAGATTAAATAATTAGGAAGTTATTAAACATTTCCTGATCTCTCTCTCTGTCCCAACTTCTTCTTACAAATAAGCCACAGAGGAAACATGAAAGACCAAAGGAAGATATTCATTTGCTATTGGATGCTACTTCTGAGCTACATTTTCACTGACAAAAATAGAATCCTTGATTATGTCCACCCTCAAAGGCAGTGTCATGCCCCAGAGCATGAGACAGTTGAAATCCTACCAGGATGAAAGGTCATATCCCAAACCAAGCCAGCTATCACACTTGAGACACACACTGCCCTACTGAAGGGCATGGTGCAGAAGGAGCAGCATGCCCGTGGGGGAATAAGCCTGGC
Source organism: Myiotriccus ornatus (assembly GCA_036023395.1). Taxonomy (NCBI): domain Eukaryota; kingdom Metazoa; phylum Chordata; class Aves; order Passeriformes; family Tyrannidae; genus Myiotriccus; species Myiotriccus ornatus. The sequence continues at coordinate 85,738,379 of JAYRBT010000001.1, read as the reverse complement.
ACTTGCAGCACAGTGCTGAGAAGTGCACATTAACATCTTCTGTTGAGCTGCTGCCTTCCTTCAGAGAGTCACGCTGCCCACCTCCTCACACCGCAGTGCATTTTGGCCAGCTCTGTGTCTCAGGCCCACGGCTTATTGACCTCAGGTTTTTATTTCACCTGCGCAATAAGAGCATCTGCACAGCTGTTTGATATTAACCAATGTGCGGTTCACAGTTGCAGGAGCCATCTGTGCCAGCTCCCATTCTGACTGCTCTTCTGATGCTTTCAAGGGTAGCCTTGCTCTCCCTCTTTTCAAATTATTATAGAGCCCCTAAGACTGCACAGCACATTTATGAAGTGAACAGAATTTGTTGCATGCCGATACCACTCTGTGGGAACATAGCTCCGAAGATGAATGCTTTTGCCATGCACAGATGTCAAGCCCCAAAAGGCTGCCACAAGCCAGATATGTAAATGTCGGCAGTCTGTTAATTGGGGATGGGGGGGAAGCTTGCATGATTATCTCCAATTAGCTGAAAATGTGAGAAGAAATTCTTGCTAAAGTACTTTAGATTTTAAATCACTTTTCTTTGCTGGCTCTTGCTCTTTGCATCTGAACAGCTGGACATAACAAGGTACAAAGTTCTGAAAGCAGATCTGTAACTTTGCAAGGATCCAAGGGCTGGACCCTCTCTGTGCAAAGCACTCCTTCAGAGTATGCAAATAAATCTGCCATAGACTTGCATAAATCTATGTAGCTGCAAACAGCTTTCTGTCCATGCAGCCAACTCATCACCATGGTGGGTGATGGGTCAGGAAGCAGCACTTCCAGAATGATACTACTGTCCCTTAGCTGTTTCCTTCAGTGATGGTTAGGAGTTTCTGCACAAAGCTCCCTGATTTAAGATACTTCTTTGTTGTTGCAGGCCCATGTAAGTTCGTGAAAGTATCTTGGGCAAGTGCAGCATAAAACTGAGTATGTGTTGCCAGGCACAGGAGGGACTGTTGAGGAGAGCAGAATGGGTATTTCTACCCCTTGGTGTTGCTTCTCTGTAAGCCAGATAAGCTACCTGTGTATAAGGGAAACCTATCTGTACAAATCATGTTTTGTTATTAAAAAATTAAATTAAATTGAAAAACTTGCTTATAGTACTTTGGTCCCCCTGGCAGAGTGCCTGTTCTCATGTCATTTCTTCCTTCTCCAAGAGCTGACCTGGAGGAAAGGTTGTGGAAGCGGTTTCTCCTAACACACCCCATCTGCAGAGGTCTGAAAGGGTAGCTCACATCAGAGGAGGTCCTGGTATAGACACAGAGTCAACGTTTTCTCTGGAGTGATAGACCTACTGCTTGCCCCTGTGCCCTGTCTTCCCTCTGATCCTCTGCCAGGCTGTAGCTTTTCTTTAGTCTTCCACTAAGCACTTTCCACTAGAGAATACCAGTTGGATCATTCCTGTTCTTACAAATTCTGTTGTATCAGTAGCAACAGGTCAAATTTAAAATATCTGTGTAACAGAAAGACATAGCACTCCTACTTCTTCATTAGCTCAGTTCACAGTAGAAATCCAGTTCATGTATCCAGGTACAGACTTGGATGTTCAAATAGTAGACCTCACAAAGCCTTGAGTGGAAAATGTGATCTGTAAGCCCGCAGGACTAATGTCAGGAGACTTTTTTACTCAGAAATTACATTTTCTCTCAGACATACGAACTCTTTGAATAACTGATAGAATAGATTTAAGAGTCAGTGTTTAAATGAGGAGATGATATGAACAAGTACAAATTCTGCTTTTCAAGGCCTTTCCTGGATAGCTCTCAGGGTAGAGCCACCTGAGGGTATCTCATCACTGCTCTGTCTAGCAAAGCCTGTGTCCATGACTGCATCCTTACTGAGAACTTTACAGAGAAGATTCAGCTCATCTATCAGATTCATAATTGTAGGTGTCTTCATCTGAACTAATCACTCTGGGCTCCCTTTAATAATCAATGGAACTAAATAGGCAATTTTAGGCTGTGACTCATCTGACATATCTTAACATCTGCTTTAGGATAAAGTGAATCATTATCTAGAGCTGTTCTTTTTCTTTCTTTTATTTTTTTGTTTCTCTTGAGGCAACAATAAATACTAAATTGGGCAGAGATATCTACACACCTCTCTCCCCTTTTGCCCTAAATCCATCCATATCACAAGAGCTCTTCACCTCTGAATATATAAGCTTTGCTTCAGCTTTTTCACACATACACTTCGTAGTCTGGTCACAGTTTTGCCATTACTTAAAATTTTTTCACTGGTGAAGTCTTTCAGGAATGATCCCTGAGTGATCCCTCTCTTCCTATATCTCTGCATCTTTCTGCAGATGTTTGCTCCCTGTACTGCCAGGGAATGGGCAGGATATCACAGCATCTCCTGTGCCTTGTGAATGTCTGCAACCTGAGTGAAACATTTGTATTTGCCTAGGGCTGACTGACTTACATTCCTACTTCTCTTCTGCCTCCGTGCCTTCATGGAGTCCAACTGAAACCTTGTTAGGTGCCAGTTAAGCACCCTCCCATCCTCAAGTTAAACAGGAAGATTACAATGAACAGTGTCATTTTGGGAGAAGGAGCCATATTTCAAATTCACATTCTGCATGAGACCAGGCTCAAGTGAGCCCTGCAGAATGCAAGAGGAGCATTCTTGTGGAGAGTTCATCTATTCGCACCTCTAAGAGAGCATGGTAGAGGTCTGTGTGTGCCATTAGTGTTCTCATTCAAGCTGAGAATCCCATTTTCTTGAACCTGGCTACAATTTCAAATATATCTGCAATACTCACTACCCATACATGTGTTACTTCCATAATACGGTTGCCAAATTCCCCTAACATAGTCTCAACTTGTATCTTGCACCACTACATCATTTACCCAGGTACCAGAGGTGAACTGTGTTCCAGGCTACAGAAATCACTTGGTTTTGCACTGATATGTCACTGGTGTGAGAGCTGCTCGGGGCAAGCTCATGATACAGATCCACGGGAATTCATTCCTCTGTGTAGAAATTCTGGAGCCAGACTATGATCCCACTGTGCTGTGTGAATTTGCTCACTCCCGAAGAGCTGCTTTGCAGGTGGGGTAAAAAGGCAGGACGCATCATGCTGGGCAAAAATATGATACCCTCTGCTCCCGGAGATCCCTGAGGATCCCTGCAAGTCCTAAAATGTTTCTTTCCGCATCAGCCGCCCTGTGTGAGGGCTTCAGCTGCAACTGGGAAGCTGGGCTGTTTCACCCTGCTATGAGATGCCTGAGTGGTGCAGAGGGCTGTCGAGCCATTATTCTAATGTGAGGCAACAATTTGCATCTTTCAGAGCTGCAGAGAGCAGAAGGCAATATCCATTGCTGCTGTGCCAACTGAGCAAAGAGATCATTTGCTCATGCCTAGAAAGGCTCTGCTTATACATCCACTGCGGTAACTCACTGGACTGCACACCGATATCTCCTGCATTTCTTAGTAATTTTTTGTTGTTTTGTTTTCAGTGGGGTTTTTGTTTGTTTTTTTGTTTGCTTGTTTGTTTGCTTTTTAAGATAGAAGCAGCAGCTATGGTCTAAAAGACTTTTGGAGAAAAGCAAAAAAAAAATAAAAGCAGTGGAATGAATTGCAATCTATTGCTAGTTTAAAAACAAAACAAAACAAAACCCCAGCAATTCTATTACTGAAAAGGAATCTCTAGTGCAATATTTGAAAATGAATTTTTTTGAGAAAGAAATTACTCTAAGAAGGATGAATATTCTATGGCATATGTAAGGTTGGTGTTCATCCAGGAGAAAAAAGGACCTTTTATAAGGTCATATTCAGCAGTAGAAAATGTTACCCATTTGCATTCCCCAGTTTTTTATTCCTTTAAATATTTTCTAGCAAAGAGAACAGTTTCAGGCTAAGAGAACTCATTCACTAGATTTACTTTTCTCTTTGGTTAGCCCACTATGTATAGGCTAAAGTGTAGTTTTGCTATCTGCTAAATCTGAGCAGTATTTAACAACGAAAGCAGCCCAGTTGAAACAAATAGCCTCCTCTGTGGAGGAAGAGATAGTTCTGTGAAAAAGCGGCGAAGATTCAACAAAAAGATCAGTTCTGAGAGATGCTTAGCAATCTGGCACTGAACCACTGTGGCCTCCGCTTTGAAAACCACAGACGTAACTGTGTCTGCATTTTCAAGCACTTCCTCAGGCACAATGCAAGCAAATCATCCCAGATCCTGCAGGACACCGTCCCAAACAACAAGAAGAAATAACCTGAGCACATCTTCTGGTTATGAGCACCTCATAACAGAGGTCTATGAAATGCTAGGACAGCTGATGAGGTAAAAAAGTTGACATCAAGAAGTACCCTATTTTATGTGCAATTGGTGTGTGAGCCAGACAATTTTTAATAGACAACGACTGGTGAGGTAGCTCTGTTCTAACCAGCTGGCATCCTGTTCTTCATCTTTAGATACAGACTGGAAGCAATTTAATTTAATCCTATTATACATGTCACCTGAAAGATTTGAGAGCAAAAAAGATTGCTTGCTATAAATTATCTTTTTTTGGGGGTGGAGGTTAGGGGAGGGCACATGAAGAGAGTCAGAGTATTCCTTATCTTCTTTTAAACATTAACACCTCAAAGTTTTCATATTCTTGCAGATTCTGATTTTTTTTTTTCCTCTGAATCAGTGTATTGGACACTATGTCTTGAGTTCCTAGATTTAAAAACTATGACAACAACTGCAATGATATTTTTATTTTTTTCAAGGATACTTCTTACTTTTATTTCTGGAATGTTTAATTTCTCTGATTTTTAAAAATTATTTCCTATCTCTATGAAACTGGAATAATAACTACAAGGAATCATAAGACCACCCTATATTCACATGAGTCTATTTGAATTTTTAAATTCTACTGGCCATTTAAGTAAGCCATTTTGGTGACCACTGACCACTTATTGCTTTATGAACATTAGAAAAATGACCTTTTTGTGTCAGACTTTCACGGACAGCAATTATTCCCCAACAGTGTTAATCCTGGATGACTTGGGAGGACGACCAGGATATACTGGACATTTTTTCTGAATTTCAACACTCGTAACTGAGGGGTTTCCTATGGGGATGCTTTCCACCGTGGTTTCTTGGTCACCAGCTCTCTGAGGAGGACATGGCTCAGGACTGTCCTAAACCTAGAAATCCTCTAAAAAACCTCACATTTGAAGTTTTCTGGAGGACTCTTCTATTTAATTTATCTTCGAAAGGCAGCATCCTTTCCAAAATGAAAGCCAGGAGTCATTGCACAGTGTGGATCAGAACATGTGCATATTTTTTGATTTCTCTGGTGCAGTCACACTGGAGAAAACTGGAGTGGATTAAACTGGGGGTTTGTTTCTTGCTACACATCTGCCTGTCAGCCAATGAGTCATGAGCTGGTTAAAAGCTGATGGGATGTGGTGGCTGGAGATGCTTTTGAGATACCCTTTTCCCATGCTCAGGATTGACAGAAGCAGCTAATGATCGTCTCTGTGCTGAGCCATGAGTCCTGCACCCCTTTTCCCGCAGGAGTCAGGGCAATAGCTCCTGGCCAGCTCCATTCCTGGCACTGCATGTGCAGGATAACGTGTTGGCTGCTGAAGCACTGCTTTCCTCCTGAACACTGTCAGGCTGTTGGGAGAAGGCTGGGGCCGCATGGGAATATCCCTGAACTGCGGGCTGCCAGCTGGACCACTGTGAATAGAGGCTGACACTGCCCCACGAGCACAGACAGAAAGAGGCCATCCTTCCTTCTGCGGAAAACAGCAGAATGGTAATTCTCTTGTTTCCTAATAAGGAGATTTCACAGAGAATTTTAGTTTAGCCAGTTTTTGTCACACATTGCTATTTAATTGTTTTTCTCTCTTAATTAAGTTCATCTGCCAGGATTTATCCAGAGAACTGTATCTAACAGCTCTTTTGCTGACTGCAATCAATCTCTGAGAACATTTTTTGCTAAATTATTGGGTTTGCTGTGTTTGGATTTGTTGATCAGATTTGTCAAAAGTTTGGGACAAGAATTCTGGTTCATTTAAGAAATGCTTCAAAATATGTAACTGGCAAAGTTTAAGTTTGTATAATGATATCAGAAGTTCCCACACACCCCTCCCCCTGCAAAACCCAAAAAGCACAACAACAACAGATCAGAGGTGGATATAGATTTGCTGAGCTTCGTAATAGCTACCTTAGTGAACCTGAACCCAAGTCCCATAACTTGAGATGATTCATCGTCTCGCAACAGAGTCATCCAAAACTTGGCTTTGTGTGGTTGCAAGGGAAAATTCCACAGCTTTGACATCTCTCTGATTTTGTTGTGCTTATACAGTTAACTTTTAAAAGGCAAAAACAGATGCCACTTGGAGAAAATTTATGTAAAGAAATTAAAGGAAAAAAAGATGATTGCTGACTGAACTAGAACAAAAGGAAGAGAATACTTTTTATATACTGCAAATATGTAACTGCTAACATTGCGTTCATCGGAAGAAATATAGAAATAAGAACAATCCTTTACAGCAGTAATTTATTTTTTTTTTCAGAAATGTTTTGAGATACCATATTGGTAACTTTAATTTCAAGTGGTTGCTCTTTCCTAGATTTTGGAAAGGAGAATCTTCTATGTTAAAAAAACCCTAAACTTGGCCCCAAATTATATTTAGTGTTTAAATATATACTGGTGTGAGATATAGCACATGTGCTCATGCTCTTGTATTTTAGTATTCATGCTGATCACCTCTCATTTTCTTTTTCCTGGGTCATGAAGAATTACCTGCACCTGTCTGGCTTCAGAAGAACTGCTGTCATTATTTATAAAATGTCTGCATCTTCCTTATATTTATCTCTACAAATTATAGGTAATGGAAACCCAACATGATGGACAACAAGGCAATTGCTACAATGCAGTTTCTCATTCTGTGTCTATCAGGACCATCCTACTCCTGGAATACCAGGTTCAAATTTCCATTAAACACTTCCAACAAACATATAAATTGTTCCAGATATTTGGGGTAGTGAAACATCTCTAATTATGAACAATTGGGAGGCAACTCTGCAGCAGTCCTGAATAAATCTTTCCCAAATCACATGAAAAAATCAATATCTCACTGCAGCCAGGTCTTGAAGAACCTAACCAGGAGACTCCAAAGTTCACTTTGCCTGTGGAGCTAGAGGACAAGGGAGCAAGGCCAGGGAGATGGATCACTGCATGCATTTTCCAGCCTTTTGCTGGAGAGGCCTCTTCAACTCCCTGTGCACCTTCTTAGCCTTATAAATCCTGGGGGAATCATGGACATAAGTTCTCTCTATGCATTTGTAGAGTGGTTGGTGAAATGTGCAATCATTTTTTATGTTAAATGTTGTGGGCAACAGGGTTGGGAGAAAATAAAAAAAGAGGAGCTGCCAGGAGGTGATGGCTAAGGAGGAGTTCAATTCCCACCTGGACATTCCCAGCTAAACCATATAAAATGAAATGTGTACATAATATCTTAGGCAACCAGTCAAGAAGTGGCCTCATAAAGACAAAGTGTCAAGTACCATCCAGCAATAAGCAGGGGTGTTGGTAGCAGGAAAAAAAATAAGAAAAAAGGAGATATATACATTTATGCAGACTGAATTTTCTCTACAGAACAAAAGGGGTTGGTATGCTGTGGCAAATGACACTATTCTTTATCTTAAGAAACCTCAGTCCCAATAAGTCTCTGAAGAGAATTGCAGAAAATGAAAAAAGCAAGTGCCAGACGTGGTCTTTTAAGGAGATTATTTCTCCAACTGATCTTTTATGTAGAGGGAAACTGATTTTGTCCCATCTCAATCTTAGGGTCTCTTACAAGATTTGCTGTTTTTCTAGTCTTCGGTGAACAGAATAATAGTTTGCTTTTTCCTTCACCTTGGAATGAAATGCTGAAACTTAGAATTATTGCCACCAAACAGATGGGGATATTTCTCATGAAAATGAAAAAGCAAAGACCTAATAAATGAAGAACATTTGAGAAGAGAAGGTTAAAGCAGGCTCTGCTGCACTCTTTGGCATTCCTGTTTTAGCAATGGTTATGTTTTTACTAACTATTTTTTTTAATGTTTCACCTGCTGCAATGCGTCTAAAGGGAAGGGTGGATGGTGTTCATCGTTCACCACAAATGACCTACCTGACATAGGTGCAGTCTGGTCACAAACCTGCATTCAGCATTTCAGATCTCTCATAGCTCTGTTATGCCCAAAGGGGTGCAGTATTGCCAGGTTTTCTCTGTGGCTTCAGTATCCCCTTTCCTTGGTGGTCTGTTCCTGCTGGGGCCAGCTTGTCTGTTCTGGCAACCATCGTGAGACTGGGACACAGCCATCCCAGGGGTCTGGTTTATGGCTTGGATTTTCCCATTTTCTCTGTACACTAGGAAATGCTGGTGGACAACACCACTGGTGACCTTTTATTTGTGGTCAAGGGCTGCAGCTGATGAAAGTGTGTGAAAATCAGGATGAGAGTCAGAGAGGTGGAGTCCCAGGACAACCTGTGTAGTGTAGCTACATCAGGATGCTCTGGGTATACCCAGGATGCCTACTTAGCTCTTCTCACCTAACTTCCTTGCTTGAGGTCTTGTTTTCCAGAAAGGAATAGTCTGACTCTCTGGGGTGATACAGTCTCTTCTCCGTGAATTAGCCATTTTTTGTTCAGTGTCTTTTTGCTGAGCAATAGTCTCAACAGAGAAAACTGAATTACTGTTTTCTGTATGTGGTGTTTGGCTTTTTTTTTAAAGCTGAAATAATTTTTTCCTTCAATTTATAGTCAGCTGAAAGTTTTCTTTCAAAATTAATATATGGACAGTGTTGTCCTCTGAGACCAAAGATGAAGAATTTGAGGCCCAGCAGAGAGTTTATAATGAAGTCAGCAGCCTGTGAAAACCAATGGTCCTAATAGAAATTTATAGATTTTAAATCCAGAAAGGACATTATGAATGCATAATATGACCTCTTATATAACATAATTCATAGACTTTTACTTAAAAATTCTCACCCACCTTAACTAAACCAAATAATTTTGTAAAGACAGCTGGTCTCACTTCAACAATTCAAGATTTAAATACATAGTCTGGGATTTTTTTTTTGTTGTTTATTTTGTTTTGTTTTCAATGGGTAATTACTTTAACTGTCACAATATTTTGCCCACTTCCGTAGTGAGTTTATTGTTACTGTAATACACATCTGTCTGCGAAAAGAGTCTTCTCACATTCAAGCTCTTCTCATAACTGATCAGCTCATACCCATAAACAAATAATTTCCTCCTTTTATCCTGAAAGCTAATCAGGGTGAGCTCCCTTATGTTTGATGGAAGAGTTAAATTTTAGTTATTGTTGCTGTGTAGTGGGTGGGGTTTTTTATTGTTTAGCTGGTGCGTCAGCATCTTCTTCACTTGCAGATAAAGCATTCTTTCTTTTTGGTTCGAATGGTCGAGAAGTATGTGAAGAATGTTTTGTGTGCTAGAATTCTCCATCCTTGAGAATATTGATGTTGGATAGCAAATCTGCCTCTTTACACCAAGGATTTTTCTATTTTTACCTGTAGAGGAGTAAGTCCTTCAATCACTGAAAATTCGGGGTTGATAAATGATGAAGCAAAGATGTACAGGGTCACATACAAGGGAGGGGTCTTTCCTTTGCGGTCACTAGTGCTATCAATAACTCATATGAGTTACTTGGCTCTGCATGATGTTTATTTTTCTAGACATCTTTATGTCCACATGTCATTGGACTGGGAGGGAAGAATTCACTGGTTGTTTCACTGTATTTTGTAGCTTGTATGCCAAGTTTAAGTAGAAGAACTTGAAGCGACTTCACATTATCTGCCTCTGTAATCAACTTGAAAGCAATAGAAGACACAGACTGTTTCTTTTTTTTATGGATGTACATTACTTCTGACAAATGACAGAGTGGTACAACTACTTGCCAGGTAATGGATGAGCCCAAATGAAAACACCATTCTCCAAGTAGGAAAAATTGTATCAACTAGCTGATCTGAAATTTGCTATATGAAAGTGACTGGAACAAAATAACAGCTTTAAGCAACTTCAGATTTTGTGGATACTTAGATCCATTTGCAATTTGCAGTTCAGACCTCTCACTGATGACAAAGAAGGTTACAGAAGTGTTCAATTCTCAGAAGGGACTTATGTGTTACAGTCATGAGAATAAACATTTCTTTCAAAGGATGCCTGTTGCAACAGTGCTGAGGGTGGTTTTCTGTATAAACTGTAACTAACTCTTTCTAAGGCGAAAGCAGCAGCAGCATTTGTGTCCATTTATTGAAACATATCCTGAAAAGTTCAGCAAAGTGCAAGCACTCGTCATTCCACGTTATACACCACCCCACATTTCCAGGCAGTTGGCCCTCCTGGCTGCCAGGGAACTGCTGACTCATATTCAACTTTCCATCAGCTAGGACCCCCTGGTCCCTTTCCGTGGCACAGGTCCCAGAAGCAGAATCCAACACTTGTTTTTTAAACTTCATATGGTTCATGATCGCCCAGCTCTCCAATTTGCCAAGATCTCTCTGCAGGGCCTCCCTGCCTTTGAGGAAGTCAACGGGTCCTCCCAGTTTTGTGTCACCTGCAAACCTGCTTGGTATCCCTTCCAGTCCAGTATCCAAGAAATTGTTGTTGAAGAGCACTGGGCCAAAGACGGAGCCCCGTGGAACCCCACTAGTGACAAGTCACCCATCTGATGTCACCCCATTCACTGTTACCCTCTGTGCTCCACCCATGAGCCAATTGCTCACCCACCACATGATGTGTTTATCCAGGTGTGTGCTGGACATTTTGTCCAGAAGGATCCCATGAGAGACAGTATTGAAAGCTTTACTAAAATCTGAATAGATTACATCAACTGGCTTCCCTTGATCAGCTGGGTGGGCTACCTTGTCATACAAAGAAATTAAGTTTGACAAGCACAGCTTCCCCCTCATGAAGCCGTGCTGGCTGTGACTGATGACTGCATTGTCCTTCAGGTGTTTTTCAGTAATTCCCAAAGTAATCTTCGCAATAATTTTACCAGGCACTGAAGTGAGACTGACAGGCCTGTAGTTTCCAGGGTCAGCCTTTTTGCCCTTCTTGAAAACTGGGTCACCATTAGCCAGCTTTCAGTCAATTGGGACCTCTCCAGATTCCCAAGATCATTGAAAAATCATTGAGAGAGGCCTCACGATGACATCAGTCTTCTACTTGCTCCAGGCAGGACAGTTTTTAGAATGAATGAGGATGCTTTGATCTCAAGGATCTCACCCTTGGTAAAACAGCAATGTCACCAGAGCTAGCTGGATGAGGGTTGGAGCTTTTGTTGGAGTGTTAAGCAGGCCATTGTTTCACATTTCCTACTGGATCCTTAAAAAATTCCATTTGATCTAACTCACTGCTAGTAGTCCAGAAATAAAGCAATTCCTTGGGGCATGAATGTTACTCAGACAAAATAATACCAAGTTTTGTCTGCTTTCCCTTGCTGGTATCCAGCATCTTTGCCAACTCATTTTTCCTCAAAGAGGAAATAACCCACTTCTGGAATTCAGATTTGCCTGGCTTCTTGGAAACAGGGAGTATCGAGTGTTCTGAATAATGTTCGCCTTCGAAATGTTCTCAAAATAGCCTTGAAAATATCTGCCACTTTGAAAGGTTTAAGTTCCCTTGGGGTGTAATTCTGCTGACATTGATGGCATCTGCCAACAGAAACTCTGTTTCTGCAGTTTCTTCTGTGAGCTGCATTGCCCTTTTCTTGAGAAGGAAAGCTTCATGAAGTAGGTCCAAACCCAGCCATGAGTATCTTTTGCTGTGCTTTTTACAGGCTGTGCTCAGCACTCGGGCAGATCTGATGCTGATCTGACAGCCGCTGAACTACTCTGGTTAGCGGGGTCATCACTGACACATGAGGGAGAGGCCAAATATTTGGTGTGGAAAAACACAAGTATTTGATCATTTTCCTATGGAATCAATCCTCCCAAGATAATGATTATAAATCAAAAAGCAAAGTTCTCTCACATTACCAGAAGAGAGGTAAAAGTCTCATAATTCTTACTGAACAAATCACATGCAAGTGAGTCATTCATAATTGCTTTATAAAAATAGTGAATAAACGCAGTCTTATTCTGTACTTGATTAAGCACGTGTGTAACTTTAGTCAAAGGAACCTGTCTTGTGAGCATAAACTTGCAGGATTAAGGCTCAGTAAGAACAGCACCATGTGGAAAATATGAATCCCACAGCCAAAAATGTCTTTGGGAAATGCAGTTCACTTTTAAAGCGTATTTGCTGCAGGAAGATTTGCTTTTGTGCACAGAAAGAGCTTATGCTTGCCTCTTTTCCTGTAAAAGAAACTGTCTCCCAAGAAAGCATGGTATAAGCAAGGATTTCATCTATCTAAAAATTAATTTCTTCATAAATTTATTGTTTCTCTGACTGGATAATGGGCGGGAAAAATGGGTCAACTGTCTTTTCTCTTCACCTAGTTACATTTTTGTTCACAATACTTTTTCCCCCTGCAGTGGAGATACTGGGTGAACTCTGAATACAAAATAAAACCAAACCCTTGGATACAGTACATTAGAAAGAGAAAACCTGTGCCATGCTGAAGTTACACAATCTCATTCTTTTAATTTAAATGCTATCAGTTTTCTTCCAGGGCACTTCACCATCGCTGAAGTCAAATTCAGTCCATGTAAAAGTCATCACGAATGTTTGATTTGGGCTTGAAAATAGTTTCTTTGACAGGTATTGCCTGAGAGTAACAAGCAGTCTTCAGTCCACCCACCTACAGCTCTCCTACTGACAGGTGAGCAAATTCAGCACTCCCCCAATCAATGTTTCAAGAGGTTGCACGTGAAAAGAAAACCTTAAAAAGCTCTTGCAAAATGGAGCACGTGGTCTTAACATGGAGATTTAATAAGTCCCTAGACACTGTCCAGATGGGGGCTGCCTCTCAGCCCGGCCTTGGAAGGGCTGAATAGTCCTGTATTGCTTATGTCTCAACCACTTGATGGGCTTGCCCCTTGGATCCCTAGAGCTGTAGGGCTGTTTGGTGCATTTATGAACTCCATCCCCGTTGGCTGTTGGGGTCCCTGTCAGAAAGATGTTGAAGAAGCACTGGCTCTAAAATGGAGCCCTGCAGAACCCCGCTAGTGACTGGTCACCAGCCTTATGTAGACTCTCTTGCTATAACCTTTTGTGCCCAGCTTGTCACCAGTTGTTCACCCATCACATGATGTTTATCCTGCTGTATGCTGGACATTTTGTCTAGAAGGATTCTGCGAGAGACTGCTTTGAAAGTTTTACTAAAATCTGGCTCCCCTCTGTCAACCTTGTCACAAAACAAAATTAAGTTTGTTACCAGGACTTTCTCCTCGTGAACCTGAGCTGGATGTTCGCAAGGGGAAAGTCCAGTGTAACAAACTTAATTTTTGGCAATGTTCTCCTTAAGGCGGTCTGAGGACTGTCCAGCACACCCTAAAAGAGTTGCCTGTGTCTGATCAGTGCACCTGCTCTTCAAAACTATATGAAAACAACTAAATGTAGGTGTCTTAATCTCTGAGGTATGTCCTGGCTGTGGTGGCACTGGTAGATGGCAGGCTGCTGCTACTGCTCCTCATGCTCCCAGTTCAGGGACACCAGGACTGTCTCTTTCCACAAGAACTGGTGCAGGACCCTGTCCCTCCAGAGCGAAGTAGACTTTTGAGCAGTCCATGCACCTGTTCTGCTGGTCTCTTCCATCCCAAAATACCTCTGAGTACTTTTCCAACATAATTAAGGTCATCAAGAGGATACTCAAAGCTATTTACTACATGTAGGCAGGCAGAATGGTGCTGCTGCCTTGTCATTGTTCTTAAGATGAGAACAAAAGATAAGAGAATGCAATATTCAAAATACTAAAGGTTCATACATTTAAGGGTATTAAATGTGGTTTTCCTGTCAATCCTTTGCTCAAGAACACTGGACCGAGGGCTAGCTCACCTAGCTCTTGGGGATATCCCAAATGAGCGAGACTACTAGGCCAGATCTTGTAAAACAAATTGCTTTTCCAGGCCTAGTAAGTGCTTTTAGGGCCATAACAGTTCTGATACTAGGCAGACAGTCAAGTTCCTGATCTGCCACCAGTGCTGTTATAACATGGTTTCGCTAGTCTTCTGTCTGTCCCTTGTCTGTGTCCTAAGAAGATTTGGGCAAACCCATTGGCTTTGAAGCTCAGAGGAAAGTCCAGCTGCTCTGGCAGCTGTTGGGGTGGCAGACTTGGAACTAACTGGAGGAGTAATTAACCATGTTTACTGCCAATGAAAGCATGCACAGCAGCCCTCTGGAAGGGCTGTGCTATGCTTGTGGAGTGGGATGGCACCCCTCTCCCGGTTTCCTTTTGCTGACAAGATCAAGCTGAGATCTGTGTCTTCTCCTGACACTGGGTACAATGGCAGCTCTGATTAATGCTCTTGTCACATCCTGCATTTATCCTTTCGGCTCTTCTCCTCCATTTTTCCTGCTTCAGGAATGGGCTGCTCTGCAAGAAAGCCCCCATTTCTCTCACATGTAAAACGTGACCTGCCCAGCCATGGTCTGCTCCACAGAGTGATCTGTGGTGGGCTGGAGTTGCATGCAGTGTTTTGCCACATATTTCACCCCAGGATTCATCAGGTACCCACCCCATGTGGTCTGGGGTAGTTCACCCACCGCAGGCACCACAGGCGGGTCTATGGTCACCTCCAGAGATGCTGCTCACTACTTTCTGAAAATCAGTTTCCATAAATACTGTAGTCTGAACAGTAAAGCTTCCATGCCCTTTCAGCACAGGGTACACAGAGATACACGTTCCTGATGCACCACTGTACAGCTTCCAGAAGTGGCACAAGAGGGGCGTAGGGTGGGAAAAGGCTGGAGTCACCATGTGTCCACCCCTCCAGCACCCAAAGCAGCAAGCTTTGATCATGGATGTTACTAAATGGGGATGCAGTGGTAAACTACTGGGAAACTGTGATATGCATTTGCATGTTGTTAAATGGTCCAAAATAGATTACTGACGTTACCTATTGTTGTAGGAAGATAATGAGCACGGTCAGACAACTAACGGCCTCGGGCAGAACTGACCCAGGCCAAGCACACTGCCTCATTCCCCTTCGCCTGGGGAGAAAGCATTTCCATAGATGATCTCCTCTCTGTCCTGGGGCCTGTCATGCACGTTGGTGACAGGACTATTCCAGCACAGGACTCGTCCAAACATGCCCTGCTGTCACACAGGTGTCCTAAGCTGTGCTGAGTAACAAGACCAAATGCACTAATGAAAGAATAAACCCAGTTTATCAACAAGGGTCTGCGTACATTTTACAAACCCCATGAGTTTTACCAGTGTATGTGAACTTCCCTGTAAAATTTGTTATCTTTGTCCTTCCAGGAACAAAAGAGAAAGGTTTTACAGTCACCCAAACATGCCCATTTTATTAAAGATATATGTTTTTGATATAAACTGTGGCCTTAAAACTAAAAG
>JAYRBT010000001.1:85666685-85722781 GCA_036023395.1 Myiotriccus ornatus | reverse complement strand
TTTTACAGTCACCCAAACATGCCCATTTTATTAAAGATATATGTTTTTGATATAAACTGTGGCCTTAAAACTAAAAGAGCAATTTTTCACCACTGGATGGCAGGATTTTCCTCTGATCTAACAATCTAATAGCAGAACAATTTGCTAAAATTAAAGTGAAATTGGAACTGTCATAATCAATCCGGTGTCTGATCAAAGTGGAAGGGTATACTGGAAATGTAATTGCAGAGGCAAAAGTTACATTTTTTAGAAACTTCTTTCTGACTATAGCATCTGACCTTTCAATATCTGTCCTATTCTTATGAATTACTGGGCACTTGTTCTTTTGAAGATTTGTCAGTGTCCCCCAACATTACTCACCCTGTCAGTGTGGTGCTTATGTCTACAATGAGTATTTTTTTCTCAGGCATACCATATTGTGTTACAACTAAATGTCTGAATTACAGAAATCGCTACATACTTGGGAGATGTATTTAGGAAGATGCTACAGTTGTTAATATTATAACCTCTTAAAAACACAAGCAATAGTAGGTACAGATGCTAAAGCTGGAGTAATATAGTAATTAGACCAGCAATGGAAATATTATAAAAGAAAAATATATATTGAATAGAGATCGAGAGGATGTGATATTTTTAAATCTGGACTGCAACTTTTCAGGATTTACTTTTAAATAGGGAAAAAAAAGTCTAAATTCATCATTGCTTCTTTTACTTACAGCACACACTGAGCAGCTTTATTGGACTGTGCCTAGGCAAAATGAGAATATGGAAATCAGTTATATTTGAGTTATAATATAGAAACTTCACCGTTGCCAAGTGGGAAGAGAAACTTTGTGCTTAACCTCAGAGGGTTTGGAATCAGTTTCTATCAACCAGAGACTATTAGTTTCTATTAGCAGAGACCATTAAGCAATTCTGAGTATTGTTAAGAATCTAAAACTCTTATTCTTCTCTAAATTCTACTTCCATGGGAATATATACGTGAAGGTTTTCACAGAGATTTGAGTAACATTCAAAATAAATCTTGTAACATTTGGCAATCTTTGTTTTAAAAGGACTTTTTAAAATGTTCAAATGAAAAAATTTCCCCACATGGTTAGCCATTATATAGAAAGCAAAAAGTTTGTGGATAGATAAGAAGGGTCAAAAATCAAGGCGTGACATAAACTAAGTTGTTTCAGTACATGGAACGTCCACTTCATATCTTTGACTTCTGCAGCATCCTGTGGCAACGAGTTCAATGGCTTTATTATATACTTTGTACAGAGTATGCCTTTAGAAGTCTTTGCTCCTGTTATTTTCACTCTCTTCTTTCCCATCTATCGACAGGTGTTGTGCTGGGGCAGCAGCAGCAGCTCATGAGACAAACCATAGTGAGAGGCTGGGAAGTTACCTATTCTCCCCCCTCCGGCAGTTACCACTTGCTCAGGATTAAAGCTTGCTTTGAAGTGTCCCCCTGGATCACCTAGGGTCAGCCCCACCCTCCCTCCGTGTACAGCAGCTCTCCTGGTGTGTTCTCCAAAGAGCATCTTGACTCTGAAAACTGCAGAGCGGCATTTCCTCTGCACAGCACTTGTCAAGTCATGCCGGAGGGTAAGAGGGCCTTAAGAACATCTGGATTATAATTAAACAGGAATTTACAGTAACTAGACCTAAATGGCTTGAACAACAAATTTACTGCTGATAAAGCGAGATGAGTTTACCAAGGTAATCCTCTGTGTTTTCTTCTTGTCCTGAATAAAATGTAGCTTTGTAATTTATATTGGGGAACACTGGGAAAGCTTCATTTTCACTTGAGGGCTGATTGCAGGTCCAATAAAGACTTTATCAATGACATTACCCAGAAGTATTACTGTTCACCTGAGTTTACTGCGATCATTGGAGAAATATAGGGTTCAAGCTGCTGATTAAGAAGTGCAAAACCAGATTCAGGGCAAATAAACCCTCACTAACGATGTTTTAAAATATCCTATTAAAGCTACAGTGAAAGCACACAAAGAGCAGCATGGCCCATAGTTTATTTTTCTAAAGACCTCCTCATTCAGCAGAGACACATCAGGATAAATTCTCAACACTCAGACTCAGCGCTTGGACATCACTGATATTCATAATCTGGTATTCATAATAGGGTAGAACACTGATGTTACACTTGAATTAAACACACTTGGGACTGCTCTCTGGCATCAGGTCAGCAGGTGTGAGTCCACACTCATCACATTTTTCAGTCTCTGTTCCCTTTGGGAAGTAACATTAATTCTGATGCCTTACACTTGCCGGATCTCTGCTGTGTTAGATGTCACTTTTGATGAACAGCAGACAATGTTTTTCCTCTAATGCACAAGGAACTGCTAAAGAGGGGGCTCCCAATACACTGCTAACAGAAAACGAGGCTCCGAGTGGCTGACTTTTAGGGCAGCTCTTGTCTGACGTCACACAGCCCTCAGTGATATGTCATCATACACTGCATCACTGATTCACTTTGGAAGGAGTCAATGGACTAATTTGGCATGTCAAAGCTAATGTTGCAAAATCCTTGGGCATATCAACGTTTCAAAGCACAGCTATAAATGTCAGCAACTTCAGCGATGGAATGAGTTACAGCAAAATTATGGCTTAACCTGTCATGAGGAGTCGGCTCTGAAAAACTGGTACTCCTGCCTGTGTTTTGCAATGTATGTCTTTGGCTGGGGTCACATTGAAAGTCACTGCTGACTGTTTAACAGAAAGAAATAGTATACAACCTGGTGCTTACAAACTATTCCTTAATTTTTGCTTGTTCTGTGCACATTCATTTATTTTTTCCATTTCTTTCCACCGGGTTATCCCTGCTGTATGAATGTCCCCATGACATGCTACTGTCTTTCAGTGTTAATGTCACAGATACGGGACTTTGTCTCACTGTGACTCTGTTCCTGCACGTAAAACAACATAGCTAACCTTAGAGGACCACAAAAAAAGCTGTTGGTCCTCCTTTTATCAGTGTCACCCAATCCATTAATGATTGATTCTTCATTTATGGCCTATCCCTGCTCAGTAAGTTCAGGATTAAATGGAAGTGTATCCTTAACTGAATTCCTCAGGGCTCATTCCTTTCCTCTGGCAAAAGGACTTGTGAGATGAGATTCAAGCTTAATGTCTTGGATGTGTGGAAAAAGTCCTAACCCTTATTTCCAACAGGTTTTTCTTCTAACAGTTCAAGTCCTTCTTAAGGCCATTCTGAAGGCTCAAGGGCCCCTTTGTTCTTGTGCCAGCTCTGTGTGAATGCAAACCATCACCTCAGGATCATAAATTGTCCGGTTTGCCATGGTGGAAATCAGTTTCTGCTTCAGAAAATGGGGTGTGATTTGTGAGGGCATTTGGGAATGAATGGGAGGTGCCATCTTTGTGACTCACTCTCTCAGGCAAAATGCAAAGTAGGGTAAAGATTGTATAGCAGCAACAGGGAATAAATAGGTTTCTGTTTTGCATAGCTGTTATCCAGGGAGATAGGGCTAGAGCAAACATATTCAGTGATAAGTCTCCTTTTTTTGTCTCATCACTGGGTGTAAAAATCACTGTTCTAAGCCTGAGCAGGAAGGATTTGATGCACAGCAAGAAGTGGCCAGAATGAATGAGGAGACATGAACACGGACCAAAGTGGGTTTGTGCTGAGAGGAACACCTGCAGTTCTTGCGATGAGAACTACAGGGATGTCTCTGCAAATCCAGCCTCCTTATTTTTTATTGTAAAAAATTAGAAAACCTGCATGGCAGGGAAATGAAACTCCCCATGTCGCTCTAGAAATGATGGTTCACACTCCTTCAGAGGTTCTTATTCCCTTGATAGTCTTTGGAGGGCAATGAGGTGATCCGTGGAGGTCTCCTTCAGCTATTAGTCTTCCTGGGACTGCAGAAAATTAAAACTCCCAGAAGACAACGGCCATTCCCATGGCCCCAATACATTTTATTTCTGTAAGTTGAAGAAAGGCTACAACAGAATTATTCATCCTCCCCCCACCCCCATAACTTCCTTCATTGCTGCTGTATAAATTAAAGCTTGTAAAGGTTTTTCTCCTGAGCAGATTCTCAGGGCAAGTGCAAAACTCATTAAATCAAAACAAATGTTCAACCCTTCCCTGTTATTTCCCTCTCCAGTTGGCCTGTTAAAGAAAAAAAAAAAAATCCTAAAACTGAAATAGAAAAAGGTAGGAGTTTCCTGTTTTGCTAACTAAAGGGAAAGGCCAAGCTGAACCATGGTGCAAACAGTGAGACCATCCATCCAACCCTTCAGCTGGGACTGACCAAAAGGGAGGAGCAGTCTCAGAAGTGGGTGCAGGGTTGCTGAGCCCCAAGAATAGCTGGTGGACAACGGAGAATGAGGCGTCTCCTCCTCGGAGCACTCTCCCAGGCCACCCCTAGGTGGAGACCTATGTGCAGGCAGCATGTCAACAATCAGCAGCTTGAGGAAAGGCTTTAGTTCAGAATCAAAAATCACGGAATATTCTGAGTTGGAAGGGGCCCACAAGGATCATGGAGTCCAGCTCATAAGTGAACGGCCCCTCTGGGGCTCAAACCCACAATCATGGCATTATTAACACTGTACTCCAACCACTGCCATTTACTGGCAGAAAAAGCACTCAGGTTGACTCCAGCCATGGTGCAACAAAGAACAATGCCACAGAGATACATCGGCTTCATGGAAACATGGAGTGAGCTTGTCCCTGCAGCAATTAGATGGAGTTGTAAACAGTGAAACAGCACAAGGAATCGGAAGGGGTAAAATGGTCACACAATGCCAAACAGAGCCCTTCACAATCTCAAATTGTGAAAACACAATGCCAATGAACAAAATACAGCAGAAACCACATTCCTAGAAACTTTGGGTAGACTTTACTGGCTTCCATTGGTGCTGGAAATAGCTGTACTTCTGCATGGTAACTTGCCAGCACTGTAGGTACGGGTTTGGTAGGAACACCAGAGCTCACATGACAGTTTTCCTTTGCCCTGGTGTGAACTAATGTCTTCATAACTCTCTGTCAGTGAATTGTATTAGCTGCAGTTCAATCAGTCTCTCTTGGGAAGTTACCATTTGACTTTAGCACTTGCCCTTACTAAGTAATACTATAAATCTTTGAATCATCTGGCTGCCTTTGATTTAGCTGGAAGTCTGTTGAATACTTGGTGACTGGAGTGGAGGAGGGAGAGAGAGAAGTACTTCTTTATGGTGCTAAAGTCATTCAGAGTGCTGAAAAAGGAGATGGATATGGCTTATCTTCCTAATGAAATTAGTTCAGTTTGCAATGTTACAATTTGTGTTATCACACTTCAGAGCTGGGGAGGAATAATTATTTTCTTAAGTGTATGTTTTTTTGGAAAGTGAAAAGATAAATTTAGTTGCATCTTAAAATGACTTCAAAATAAGATCTTGCCAATAGCATAACTCACAGGTTGTTTGTAAGTGGCACTTTGATGCATTACAAAACAAAATATTTGAACAAGACAGACTAGGGGGGAGGGTGGGGCATATACTGTTTGCAGGTGGAGCACCCATGGCAGAACATGGAGAAGCATGTGCTAGATAGAGTATGATACATTTGTAACATAAAACCTCTGAGTCATAAACTTAAGACATTGCAATCCAGAAAAATCATTGGATTTCCCAAGGGTGTGATTTATCTCATTAAGTTCAGATCTTGCACAGTCATCTGGAGTCCCTTAGAAGCTAACGAACAGACTCAGCTCATTGCATGTGTACTGGAATGTGGAGCTGACCTTGCTTTTTGTTCCTAGTTATCTGAGTGCTGCTGTTTGCCTTGCCCCTTCACACAGGCAAAGGGGCAATATCTCATCCCCTGCACACTCGTTAGCTATGTTCTTGTGACACTGTGAATAGGAGAACAGACCCAAATCCTATAACTGGCTTAGCATGGGCTGTATCAGCATTTGGAACAGATACCATCCAGTGGGCAGCTCTCTTGGGGTGGATCAGTCATTGCTAAGGCGTATTAGGTGCAGCACCACAAGACGTTCTGTGGGAGGTGCTTTAATGAGGGACATCGTGGTCTGTTGAAGCTATATTGGCCTTATTACACCACAGCAACATCACAGAGACCATTTTGCCCTGAAATCTATTCAGAAAAATGAGAGTGATAGCTGTCCCAAGCAATGCTTAAAAAAAATCCAAAAGGAAAAGAAGGGTATTGTACTCAATATTTGCAAGTCCATCAGCCTTACCCATCAGCAATCATATCTATTAACATGATTACTATTGATAATGTACCCTTCAGTTCTGAGCTTCCTTAATTTGAGTATTCATGACACTCAGGTACCAGCTGAAAACCTTCTGATTTTTTTTTCTCTGAATATTACTAGACAAAATTATTGTCAATTATGAGAAATCTTTGAAAAATACCTTCCTCTGAGAATTTAATTTTGGCATTCTTTTTTGTAACATTTAGTACTCTGTGAGTGTCTGCAACAAGAGCAGAAATGGGAGAGAAATGCATCCTTGAGCGCATGTTTGGTGCTCAAATTCAGCTGCAGCACCAGATTTGAATGACACAGCAAAGTAGGAAAATCATCTTTTACTCCTGAATGCTCTTGAGGTCAAAAGGGAGAAAATGCACCATTCAGCTACAGAGACTTCCAGTTTCTGAGGCAATCACTTATTTTTTGCTGTTATCAGCTACTTGTGCTACCGTCTGTTATAAAAAATTACTCCCACACCCTTTATATCCTTGTATTATGCTTGTTTATGCAGTTCTGCTGAGGCACTTATGAAACAAACTGACGAAGCTTGAAACTAATCTTCCTATTATATTACACACATGTATGAGTGTATGTGTGAATACACATATATTTCTCTGGAGACTGGTATAGTCAGGCATCCCTGGATACCTTTATATATCTCCTAAGGAGAAAAGTGTATCTTACTGTAAAAAAAGCTTGTATATATATAGGTATATATGTACCTATATATACCTATATATATACCTATATACCTTATATCTATATCAAAAAATCAAAGAATGGCTTGTGTTGGAAGGGACCTTGAAGATCACCTACTTCCTACTCCCCTTCCGTGGGCAGGGACACCTTTCACTAGACCAGGTTGCTCAGAGTTCCACTTCAACTTGGCCTTGAACACTTCCAGGGACGGGGCATCCACAACTTCTCTGGCAACCTGTTCCAGTGCCTCACCACACTCATAGTAAAGAATTTCTTCTTAATACCAAATCTAAACCTACTCTCTTTCAGTTTGAAGCCATTCCCTCTTGTCCTGTCAGTACATGCCGTTGTGAAAAATCCCCCTGTCTTTCTTGTAGGCTCCCTTCAGGTACTGGTAGGCCGCAATTAGGTCACACCCAAACTGTTCCTTTTCCATGTTGAATAATTGCAAATCTCTTAGCCTTTCCTCATGGGAGAGCTTCTCCATCAACTTGAGAGGGGTGCTTTGTCTTGGTAGCCCTTCTCTGGTCACTGCTCTTCCTGTGATGGGTCATAGCCCAGATATTCCCAGAGCTGGATGATATTTATTTCCACACACAGAGAAAAAATAGAAATAAATGAGTGAAATAGACAAACCCCCAATGTTTACTCCTATATTTGAAACTAAATCATTGAGGGCTCTGATTTGTCCATGCAAAGCAACAGTGGGATCCTTGCCTCCGACAGTCTTACATGGACTCAAGCCTTCTGCAGCTTAAAGATGCTCAGAGGGAAATTATGAGCCCAGTCTGTCTCTATTGTTGCAGGCATGTCCACAAATGTGAGTTATGCAGTGTAGTTTTCTGGTTACCTGCTCCTAAAATGTATGTTGTACATAGGTCTATGAATACCCCAGAAGAAAGAAGAGTTGTATGCCTTGTGACTAGCTTTCCAATCCTCATGGGAAATATTAGTTTGAGCTTAAAATATACTAGGGTTCAGTGGTCTTGAATTTCTTATGAAAAAGGAAGGCTTTTGATCTTTAGGAAGGAGTGTTGACTGGAAAACAAGTTTGATTTGTATTTTTTGAGGAAAAATATTGACCTTTTTATTATATGCCAGGACAACACTAAACCTTTCCCATTTTTTTGTGAGCAGTAGGGAAAGCATATTTTGTGAAACACACTTCAGCTGTCTTTATGGTTTGAGGTATGTGAGACCCAGCACACTGAAAAAATGTGTTTGGTGAAAACAACAGGCAAGAAAGCCATGTGCCAGACTACTGAAAATAGGGCAGTGAAAGAACTTTTCTCTCCTGTAACAGAATCAGAGGTGTAAGTTACAAAAAATACACTGCCTGCTTTCCTCCAGCATGTGTGACTCACCTCTGTGACTGCTCACCTGGATGCCATATGGGACATTTGAGGAGGGAAAGTGTTGCAACAATAAAAAAAATACGTAAAAAATTGAAGGAAAGCCAAAGAGCAGGTGTTGTGGTGCACTTTCTATATGCCTGCTTAAGTTAGTTCATTCTGCCATTAGGAAGTGGTCCCCACTTCCCATACTTGCAACAGAGCAGTCCCACAGTGTAAAGCAAGCCCAGGAGTGTAGCCTTCAGCCCAGCTATCAGGATCGGCTCACTAGCCAGTGCTGGTGTCTGAAGATTAAATGCGAGGAGGAGGTTGTATGAGCAATACTAATTCCCGCTAATGGTTGAGAGCAAAGGCATGAGCAACAGCTTGATTTGATGTATTTCCTTCAGTACTGAAACAGGTCATCTTGGATCTGCTCCAGACAGCTTATTTTTGGCTTGTAATAGAGTGAATAAATATCACTCCTTGCTTGTAAGGCTAGGTCCAAGTAGGTGGCTTTCCCCTGGGGATGCTCCATCAACCGCTCTTCAGCTCTACCATGTTCCTTTGATTAGGCTGAGTGCATTATATAGTAATAACCCTCTTCAGAACTTCAAAAATCAGTATTAGAACCAGCAAACAGAGATTGCTTGGCAGCATGGATGGATGGACAGTCTGGGTCTGGTGACAGCAGCAGCATCAACAACAGCGGCAGGGTATCATTACTTGGCAAATGCTGCAGCAGGCTGAAAACAAAACTGAATAAGTTCAAGGAAGCTTAAAAAACATGTCCCTGGAGGTTGTTGTTGCAGCTTAAGTCCTTACATCTGTATCCACAGACCATGTAAATGAGCGGTGGCAGCCATCACTCCCTAAGGGAGATGCCACTCACCTGCTCGCCCAGGGCAGCTGCTCCCTTACACCTGCCCTGTGGCTGCCTCTGCCTCTAGACATCCCTCCTATGTAAATGTTCACAGAGACCATTTATATACCTACTGAATTTGCAACTGATCTCATCATGGGTAAAGCAGAAGAGCTCCTTCTGTGGTGAGGTGTGATGCCATGAGAAAAAGTGACCTTGTGATGGAGTGAAGAAGGAAGGGGCACTTCAGTTCAGTTCTCCTTTGACTGTTTGTTCCCCTCTTTGTGTTAGTTGGTAACAAAAAAACCAAAAAACAAAAAACCAAAAACCAACCAAACAAAAAAAAAAAACCAAAAAACCCAAAAAAAAGCAATGTAGAAAAATTAAGCAAAATGAGCAAACCTAAAACCCATCCTTCGCTGTCAAGAGTTTTTGCTGTCAAGAGTTCTGCACCACAAATGCCAAAAAGCCACCAAAATACCCAAGGCTGGAGGTGCAGGTTCTTGCTCTGAGGGCACTTCAGCCAAACTAAGCACACCCTGTGAGAGGGAAGAACAGTTTGTGTCACTTGTGTGGTGACAGTGAGCACAGCACTGCAGCATATTTGCTGCAGGAGCAACACTCTCACTGTTGTGTTTTATGTGGCAATGAAGCACCGTCCAAGAGTGTAAAGCTACAGGGTCAAAGCCCATGGGGAGCTGTGTTCTTGCTGGTGTTAATTATAACCAAGTGGAACCAGGGTAAGGTATGGCAGCTATTACACCGGGGCACAAGCTACTACCTCAAAAAAAAAAAAAGAAAAAAAAGACATTTCTAACTGTCTTTTTCCCAAGCCTATACAAGAGTTCCGATTTCCCAGGATAGACATGCTGACCTCTGCAGTTCCCAAGCACAGCCAGATTACTCTAGGCTGTTGGCCCTCATATCACTAACTTTTTAAATTAAGAGAAACCCCCTTAGAAAATCCAGAGTTTTCTTCACTTTATCCTTCTATGGGATCACTGGAGGCTTCCTTTATAATGAACAGGGTAACATCTACCTCTTTCCAGTATCCATACTGCCTGGCAAAGACATAACATATGTCTGTTGCAACTTGCACGTCCAAGAGCAAATGGTGGTAGCCAAACCACTGCTGTGTGGTCTCCTGGTGGTGCAGCGTTTTCCTCCAAAGCCCTTCAGGGAGACTTGATACCCCTCTGGGTTGGAGCCTGAAAGCACCTCATAACCAGCCCCAAGGAACATCCTCCAGCTTTCTGGAGAAGACTGTGGTGATCCTATTTAACAAATAAACTCTACCCAGAACAACCTCTGATGTCACGATTTGGAATACTCTTCATGTAGATCCTACTACAAAGGATAAAGAGCTCTGCCTGGAATTGAAAGGGTGCACTTAAAATAAGAAACCTTGGTCCTAATGAGTGTCTGCCTTGTACTGCTGGCTGAGCTCTTGGTTGCTCAGCCAGCAGGTCCAGTCAGCAGTGTGTTGGAGGCTGGACATTTGCAGCACTTCAGGAAACCTAGGGCTGAGAACCAACATGCTGACCACCAGCACTCACCCCCTCGTCAGCGTCTCTTCTCGTCCATCTTAAAGATTATGCAATGAATGAAAAGCCATCTAATGGAGATTGGTATGAAAACATGGCAGGCTGGGGATAGTCCCCAGAGCACCACATAATGTTTAGGGCCATTTTTAATTATTTTTAATAGAGCAAGTGTCTCTAGTTTAACCATGTTGAAAGCCTCTGAATTATGTCTACAAACCTAATAGGTAGCAAAAGGAATTCCTGCTGAGCTTTTACATGAAAGATTTCTGCTGCTCATTGCTGAAGGCAATCATCTCTACATCTTTTCAGGGCTTGTAACCTCAAAGATCAAAAAACAAATCTCAGTCATATTTTTGTCCCTGAAATCCTATATCCTGCTTTTTGCCTTTTACCAGCAAAGGTCTGTGATTTCAGAGTGCAGCTGGTAGCTCCTGTACCTCTCTGGGCTCAGCCCCTTTCTTCTCCTTTCTTTTGCATATACATGTTTCTTCCAGTTTACCAGCTCCATCAAATAAATGGATGGCTGTTATGATTATGCTCCATGCTGAGTTAAATGTTACTAACAGTGCTAAAGGATTGCTGTAGAACAAAATGCCCCCAGGGTAAAAATACAGTAGTCAAAATACAATTTAAAGCAGATGGGTTCCAAAAGCGCTTTAGTTGGGCAAACATAATGCATACTTTTGTTATCAAAATATATCTAGATCAATATTTGAAATCACATGGGGTCTCTGCTGGAAGATGACTGCAATAAAGATTAGTCTGTTTAGGATTTCACATTGGGCTTTGTTTGCTGTCTGAGGGAGATGTTAGAGAACTGCTGATGCTGAGGGACTGGAAAGTCCTTCAGCATTTCTTTGGTGTTTTCTGACCAAGAAATATAAGGAAATGGAAGTCAGGCATAGTATTTGCTTCAGGCCCTGCTAAGTTGTAAGACACAGGGTTATAAAGTTAAGATGTTACTGAGCCCTGAAAGCAGGTTGTTTTTTGAAAGTAACATTCATTAATTATGATTTTCTTTTCTCCTTGGGATACTTGTACTTGGATTTGTGCTACCATCAACTTTCTAGAAGAAAAAAAACTAGAAGGAAGTTTTTAACAGTCCTTTAACACTGTAAACTTTTAAGGTCTTTAATTATTTTTTTTTCAGTGGGAATGTTTTTTCTGACAGATGTGCATGGTTTGCAAAAATCTAGTAGGAACATGTGGATGTTGGAAAAACCCATGTAATTTCCAACAGTTAATGTCCCATCTGCCTCCCTAAGACTCCAAGCCCTTTGCAGTTTCTTATCTCATCCTGGTCTTGATGTGGCTTTTTATATTTTTGCCCCTGCAGGGATGAAAACAAGCCCCACTGACAAATAACTACATGCACCACAGAAGTGCAGCTTCTGGACCAACCTCCCCATCTGTACCTTGGGCCAAGGGCCAGACCCTGGGACCTGGGACAAAAAAAGGGATAAACCTCTGATTTACTGGCTTTCTATACACCTGCACGCAAGCAGATGCAGAATATCCTTGCCATGGTGATGCAAGTGCACACATTGTCAAAGAATTTCAAAGATGGATAATAACTTCCTAACTGCATTTTTAAGGAAAGTGCATATGTTTCACAATGCCTGCTAACAAGCTGTAGAGGAGAAGCATGGAAATCGGCATCCCTCTGCCCCCTTTGAGCCTAGCAAATGCTATTTAGAGCAGTTTGTTTTAATTTTAGTGGAGAGATTTGCTTTAAAAGCTTGTACTCTCTATAGTATTATGCAACATATGCCCTGAAAGGCATGTTATTTAATCTGTTTTCTTGTTTGTGTACTATTTAATGCCAAAGGGGAAAAAAGGGAATGCAGAGGTTTTCTACTTGTCCTCCCCATAGCAGCCTTTTGAGGAGGGTTGAGCAGCAAAATCAAGGGACATACTGTTTCTGCTCTGGTACAGATGGCACAGAGAGGATGCACTTTGGATGAGCAGGGATGAAAACTGAAGGTGTGGAGTCAAACTGTGCCTAGCTTCTTGTGCAGGGGGGAATTCGTGCTGTCCAGTAGCATAAACAAGACAGGAATTGTCGATTTTGGTGTTTCACAGGCACTCCAGCTGTTTCAGGGCATGGCAACAACCTTACAGGGCAACTGCTATCTGGTACTACTGACAAGCCGTATGGGTACAGCTGGGCCTCCTCACACCTGAGTGATGGCCTTGATGCCTCAGTCAAAATCTTCAACCAGAAAGTTGTGAAACTAGGAAAAGAAATCTTCTTTTTTTAGCACAAACTAAAGTGCAGGATTGTTTCTGTTGCTAACCACAAGAATAAATGGTTCTATAGGCTCTGTCTGTACCATGTCATGAAAAGAAATCCAGGACAATTTCTGTCAGGAAGAGACTTTTGTTTGGGAGTGGGGTGGGAAATATGTGAGATGCTGCTCTACAGAAAGCAGAGTCTCCTTCCTTGGTTCTGCTTCAGGCTTTCTGCCTGGTGTTCAGCTTCTGGCCTCATCCTGCACTTCTCCCCTGGAGTGAACTGAAATGGCTATGCTCGCACAGGGCTCTGGAGAGCATACTCAGCCCTGTGTTCAGACATGGCTGCTGAAGCATAGCCAGGATGGTGTTTTGGGGTGTTTCTGCTCTCAGGAGAGGGAGCTCTATTTTCCCACATTTTGACAGCAAGAAGAAAGGGATTCCCTAGAAAGAAAATACATAAAAGCCCCGTCGGTGGAGATATTTTCCCAAAGAGAGACTGGGAGGATATAGAGTTGAAGGAAGGTGAAAAGGGAAGAGGCTGTATGCAGTTTCTGGACCAGTATTATACAGAAAAAATTCCTATGCCATTGTTGGTGTCCTCAACAGCTGACTCTTTGCCAAGACATGAAACAAACTGTCAGGGCAGGGGCAACTTGGATGAGGCCCAGAGACCCAGCAGGTTCTCCACCACTGGCCATAACTTCATCCAAGGCAGGTAGTTCTTCATCTTAAAAAGTACAATAAAATGAGATACCAAACTTTTGCTGATCCCCAGTCCTCTGTGACAAGCTCAGGGTGGTGGAAGCAGGCACAGATCCAGGCTCTTGGATGTTGCTGGATTCTGCAGGACTTTCTCTCGGGTGCAGAGCAGCCACTCTCACATGTTTCCTAAAGCAGGTTTCCTAATGCTTTTGAACCTGACAGCCTGGTGCAGCCCCTGCCCCTCCAGGCTCCCCATCTCAGGTTGCTACTTGCATAGAAAAAAAAGTGACACAATGCGATACTCAACAGATGTAGATGTTTTTTTTGAGGCGGTTCAGGTTCAGGAGAAGGGGAGGAAAGGAAAGAGATTTATTAGCCTGGCTGCAGGAGTCCTGGCACCCCTCTCTCTGTAGCTGCCCGGGGTGGGCTCAGACTCAGATCTTTCCCAAGGAAGATTTTTTTTTGTGAGTTTTCTCCAAGGCTGTGCAGCTCCTCTGCTCTTATGGCCCATGGCAGCTCTGCAGGAAACAAAGACTTTGCCTCCCTCCCACAGCCCCAGAGCAGCCTCTGTCTCCTCACTGGATGGGAGCAGTTCTCAGCCTATCCTGGCACTTTATCCTCCTAGCAAGTGCAATTCCTGGCTGTCTTGTCTCACTGGAGCACTAAAAAAAAGAAGCAAAATGCAGTGTTTCCCACAGATCTCCTCAGCTGCATGATGTAGTTGTGATCGAAATACCCTGGGCAGCACCTCACTTGGCTAATTAAAGGATTTCTCTTGGCACAAAGGAGCCTTATCAAGCAGTGGCTGAAGGAAATAGGACAAATCCTGACATCAGAAGTGGCAGTGCTTCAGCTTGAGCCTCCTAAATCCTTTATCTTTTGTTGGATGATCTGACTGCCCCAAGTGACCATACTTTGAAACACTTTTCTTGTCAAAATTTCTGATAGCAAAATTCCTCTTTAATGTACTTGGCATCAGGCCATGCTGGCCTTTGTCGTGCTGCCAGGGTATCCCCAGCAGTGATGGTGCCCAGGAGGATGTGCATGAGAGTAATGGCAGCTCATGTGAGGGAATGCAAAAAAGATCTGAAATTTCACTAAATACTTCCCTGGAGATCCAGAGTGCTACTCAGAGGGATAGGAATTTCCCCATGGAGCAAGGCTTGTGCTATAGCTTCCTACCATGAGGGGAGAGAATAAAACAAGGCCCTTATTTTTTGAGAGCATGAGGAAGGACCCACTCCTCAGGCAGAGGTTTTCCTTCAATAACTGAGTATGAAAACATGCCCCCTCAAAAAAATGAAAAGGGGAAAAACAAGGTAGTGGCCAGGATTAAAAGCAATATTTAGGGTGGGATGCTTTGCAGTCGTGCACAGCCATGTTCTAGGTTCTTAATCTACCTCCCAGATGTGTTATGGCCAGTAACTCTAGATGTACTTCAGTTAGAAAATAATAATAAAAAAA
This sequence comes from Myiotriccus ornatus, assembly GCA_036023395.1. NCBI lineage: Eukaryota > Metazoa > Chordata > Aves > Passeriformes > Tyrannidae > Myiotriccus > Myiotriccus ornatus. The sequence continues at coordinate 85,707,717 of JAYRBT010000001.1, read as the reverse complement.
ATGCACAGTAATCAGCTGGCACCTTCCTAAATCAATACAGATGATAGCAATCAAATTATGGGAATGAAAAAGTACTTGATTTTATTTGCCTTTTGATATTTTTAGGGAAACAAGCACTTTAAAAACCTGATGGTATTTTACTGAGTAGATGAAAAAATCTATGGTGGGCTGATCCTGACTGGACACCAGAATCACTCTCCTCCTCAGCTGGACAGGGGAAAGAAAATATAACAAAGGTTCGTGGGTGGAGATAAGGACAGGGAAAGATCACTCACCAGTTATTGTCACTGGAAAAACAGACTCAGCTTGAGGAAATTAATTCAAATTATTACCAATCAAATGAGAGTAGCGTAATGACAAAGAAAAAAATCTTAAAACACCTTCCCCTCATCCATGCCTTTTACCCAGGTTCAGCCTCATTCCTGCTTTCTTCTGCATCCTCCCACCAGCTGCACAGGGGGATGGGGAATGGAGGCTGGGATCAGTACATCACACATTGTCCCTGCCGCTCCCTCCTCCTCAGGGGGAGGACTCCTCACACTCTTCCCCTGCTCCCCTGTGGGGTCCCTCCCATGGGAGACAGTCTTCCATGAACTTCTCCAGTGTGAGTCCTTCCCACAGGCTACAGTTCTTCATAAACTGCTCCAGCGTGAGTCCCTTCCATGGAGTGCAGTCCTTCAGGAACAGGTTACTCCAGAGTGGGTCCATCTCTGGAGCAGGTTTGCTGGCAGGACCTGTGACCCCAGGGGGGATCCATGCCACAGGTCCTGTCCCACTCAGAACCTGCTCCAGTGTGGGCTTCCCATGGGCTCACAACCTCCTTTGGGCATCATTCTGCTCTAGCCTGGGGTCCTCCAGGGGCTGCGGGGGGGACAGGTTGCCTGACCATAGTCTTCTGAGCATAAAAACTTCAATTTTAGGACCGTCTAAGCCTGTGTGTCTAATTCAGCCTTTTTTTTTCTCCTTTCTTAAACTGGGCTAAATCCCAAGAGGATGGTCAATGGCAGGTTCAGCTTCTGTTTTGGTATAACCCTCTTACCTTCTCGGAGCAAGAACATGTGGAAGATACAAAAAGGGGCTGCCAGCAGGTGCTTCCTGAAGGGGAACTTCTGTCTGCAGAGGTGGTTGGGACTTTTCGGTTGTGGGGTGGGAGGTGGCACGAGAGTCAGGAGAGTTGCTCTGTGCCTGCTGGGTTTCATTTCACGGTTTGAATGGGAGTCATCAGTCAGTTTTCCTCCTGGGTGCATGGCTGAAACCAGCAAGGAACCTCTGTCCTGGTAGTCTGATAGATGATCAGTTCGGTCTATAATTCTTACACGGGCCTTGAGGCAATTTGCTCTGGCCTGCAAATACAAGATACAGCCATGCTGGGTGCCAAAATGAGATGTCAAGTTGCGCTGCCCTTTTCAGTGAGATGAGAAATATGCCTCAGACATGAACACATATATCTCGGAGGCTGCCTGCAAACCCTGCAGGTTTTTATAGAAGGAAGTAAAACTAACATCTGTACATTGAGCAGTCTCTCAAACACAGGCATTCCCAGCTCCCCTACGCAGTCACTGGGCTTTTATCTGCACACCAGGAGTTTGCAGGGGGAAGATGGCAGCTGCCTCTGCAGGGGTGACATCCTGTCCCTACCAGTAGCCGGGGGAGCCCATGGCAGCATCTGCGGCAAACATGTCTTGTACCCTGCCAGGCTCTGCTGAATCCTGTGGCACCCCACAGCTGCATCCTGTCATGTCCCTCTACGGCCTGCTGCCCTGACGCTGAAGCAGAGTTCATTTACTCTTTCTGGCTGTGCTGGTGCAGGGGAAAGGTGCTGCCTTCCCATGCAGCCCTCCTTGTCTCGTATAGAGATGGCAGCTAAATGTGAGTGGGGTGGTTTATTCAGCTGTGCCCGTTGACTGAGTACATGTCATTGAGGTAATTTAGGCCAGGGAGATGGCTCACTCCTCAGCTGGTCTACAAATGCATCTGCACTTTGGTTACAAAGGACTGGAGAGAGGGACTCTGAATGCCAAGATTTATGGAGCCACACATGTTATCAAGGAAAAGAAAGAAAATGCCTTACTAAAACTGATCAGAATTGTGACATCTTTTATTTTGTAATGCTAGAAACAAAATTAATTCCCCCCACTATTACTCTTTCTCTGCTGGCTCGTGTGTTATTTCCTTATTGGGTCTAAAGCCCGTCTGCTTGCCCTGCACTGCCAGAGAAAAGCTCTAGAACCAGCCCTGCATGGGAAGCTCCTAATGACCTGTGGGAGGCAGCAGACGAGTTTGCTTTTGTGTGATGGTTTATTTTGGAAGTTTATTTTGGAGGTTTGTCACAGCCTGACACAGATGAGCACCTGCTGTGCCCATGCACCGCCCAGCCCCTCGTGTACTCCTATGCCCTGTGAAGACCGAAGGGGCCCTTGGGGCCTTTGGGCTAAGGACAGCTTTCCCAGAAACCCAGACCCTTGAAAAATGGGGAGAGGAGACAAAAGTAGTAATTAGGTACAGGGTTAGCTAGCAGTGCATGTGCTTTTTTGGAAAGCTTGAAAAACAATTTCAATATAGTATGGCACTTTTCCATATTAACAGTAGCACAAGAATATCCCGGCCTTTTACATTGTCTTCATAAACCTGTCTCAAATTGGTTTCTTAAAGATAAGTCTCACATAAATCTGAAGCAAATATAATTGAAAATATTAGAGATTTTAACTTTGTAAGGAGTAAAATGTGGTTTTCCTACTTGGAGACCCTTGGAGCTGAGCTTTTGTCTTGAGACACCTTGTTACAGGTTTAAAGTATCCACACTGCTTTCAAATTAATGAAACAGGGTTTTTTTTAATTAACTTTTTTTTTTTCTCCCTCTGTGCAGAAGCACTTTCTGTTTGTAGATAAAAAATGGCTGGAAAGGAAGGCCAGTACTGGGCATAGAGGAATACAAGGGCTTTTTTGGACTTCAAGCAGGTGATAAATGGAAAAAAAAAAAAAAAAAAAAAAGAAAAAAAGCCCACTTTGTGGTAATATAGTCACTCATATTTTTCCTGTTGTTTTTTTTTTTCCCTGCTCCAAACACCAGGAAATGTAAATTGCCTCTCTCTTCAGACAGCACTAAATTACCTCTAAGTAGTGTTCAAGAGCCTATTATTTAGAACTGAAGAAGTCTGCAGGCTCCCTTCTACTTGCCTTGAAAAATAAAAGTGTTCTCCTCCTCAAAACCCAGCAGTGGGCTCTGATGGCTCTGGAGAGCAGAGCTGTCCCTGGCCTGACCCAGCTGGAAACAGTGACCTCTGGGCTATGCTGTGGACCCATCCTTGAGGATGGATGAGGATGATGAACTGAAGAAGTCTCTCTGGCACAGGGCTGCTGGGCAGGAAAAATTCTGCACTCAGAGAGCAGTGCTGGAAGAAAGAAGAAGACAGGCTGATTTTTATTATTTTTTTTAGCAGCCTTTCTCTCCATTCTGTGGTGCCAGGGGATGGTGCACCTATGGATAAAACTATTTATGTGGTAAAGCACCTCCTGGTGTACACAGGCTTAGGAGGGCTTGTGTCCCAGAGCTGTCCCTTGTCAACCACCCTTGTACTCATAAAAATGTGGTATTTTGTATTTTATTTTTATAAAGGACCTCTGGGACAAAGAACAAACCCTGGCTGCAGTACATGGGATGAAATTGCTGTAGGGCTACGCAGAGAAGTAAAATTGCCTGGAACAAGATCTGAGTGAATGTTTATATCAGACTGAGAAGAGAACAGGGAGCTGGGAGGAGAAGAAGAGTCCATGGGTGCTTGTTTGGGAATGCATTTGGACATGTTTCCTCTGCTTGTGCTGCTGCCCCTGGAGGGAGATGCGCAGGGGCTGGAGGTGCCCCATGCAATAGGGAAGGTGCAGATTTGCCAGAGGCTGGGAGAGGGCTGGGATGGTCCCACATCTCCACTGTTACCCCTTCCCCGGGGGGACTGGTGGGGGCAGAGGTGTCCCTGAAACCTCTTGGCATTTGATGTGTCCCCAACACCTCACAACAGGAGACATAATTTGACTTCAGTTCTGGATGATCTGGCAAGACAGTGGTTGCTGGTGAGCTACAACAGCAGCCAACTGAATGCAATAAAACCACGTGGGGTATTTTTGGAAAAGCCAACATCTTTCTTTCTCTCCTTAGCATGGAATAATCCAAGACCCTGGCTTCCTTGCACTGTGGGCCTTGCTTAAAGCAACACTCAATGGGCACAAAATGCTCCACCTGGTTTTAATGGTTGTAGACACATGAATTAGTTCACTCTTAATCTTCAGAACTCAGAAAAATTCAGATAATCTTCAGCTCTTGGTACCTTCACTGATTTTGATAATTTCCACAGGGACCCAGGGGAGAGAGTCTGTGCCTGCAGTAGTGTCATTGTTTGCCCTCGGTTTCCGGATGACACCAACTCAAACTTTCTATTTCCATCATCTTACAAGGAGCTGAATATTGAATTTCTTTCAGCTATAATGGTTCTATTGAGTTCTTGGGTGTTTAGTAAAACAAACCAGCTACGAAGTTAATTGTGTCTGCAAAATGACAGGGATCTTACAAACTGCAAACACCCTGCCCACTCGGGATAAAATTAGTTCATGCATCTTTAACAGTACACACAGCTGATTGAAAGAGTTTGTTGGTAATTTGGGTTTTTAGTAAACACAACTCCCACATTTTCATCAGCGTTTTGATTAAAAAAAGGAAGAGCTTTGCATTTTCAGGTTTTTAAGGTGAAAAGCTCAATATCCCCCTTCTTGCTCTCAAGTGTTGGAGCGTTTGCACATAACAAACAGGACAAGAAGCAGCATCAGTCACTTCAGCGGGCAGCTGGGGGGGTCGTGAAGGACATGCAGGACAAAACACTACTTAAACTAGAGGCATCTCTGCTGTTTTCATTAGCACACTCCTGTTTTGTTTCTAGGTGTGTAAATGGTGAGCAATATCTCTGTCATGGTTTGAGTTTCTGAAAGACAAGTGGCTTTTTGTGGGCATCGTGTTTTGGGGAGGAAAACGAGGAAGGGTGGAAAGGTGGGAACTGCATCCAAGTAAGTCTGGCTGCAGGGACAGTTCGGTGCCTTCGTGCACGTAAAACAGGTTGTCCAGGAATAAACCAGAAAATTTAAAACCTTCAGCTTTTGGAAAATGTGATGAATAAACACAAATAATATACCACTGGGAATTTTGGGCCAGGAAACGCTAACTTTAGCTACAGCAGTGCTGTGTCAAAGGGTTGCAGGGCCAGAATGAGAGGCCCCTTGGTCCAGCTCTGAGTCAACACTGCTGCTGGATACCCACACCCTGTCCTGGCTGGGGCAACTGCCCAGATAATAAAGAGGAGTTAAAGTCCCAACATGTCTCCCTTCAGAGGGAGTGGGCACTCCACCCAGTTTGAGTGGTTTTTATTTACCCTGTGCCATCTCTTCACTGACACCTTTTACAGTCTCTCAGAGGGCCCTTCCAAGCATTTTGTGTTCACTAAGAGACTATTTCCATGCATGGTATATTTCCATGCATTGTATATTTCCAGGGGTGTTGCAGCAACAGCCATGACCAAGCTAAATGCTGATGTCTTCAATCTGCTTTTAAGCTTCTTGTTCAGTCATACCTTGCACAGGGCTACATCACAGGCAGGCGCTATGCGAGACAAGCTGATGAAACAGGTCTATTATAGCTGACCCAATTAAAGTCCTTCCAGCAGCAGAGCTGGCTGCAGGGCCTGGCTGTCTTTGTCTGCCCTGGCTATAATATGCTAAACCTCGCCTTGGAAGGATTTATGTAGTGCTGGACTTCATGTATCAGGGGAGACATTACCGCACAGAGCAACCAGCTGTACTTAAAGCCACATGGAAGCTGCTGTTCAAAATAGAGATAATTCCTCATGCAACTATGTGAAAAACCTTCCTTAAAAGTTAGTCCTTTCTTTTAACTGCTCTTTTCCCATGTAAATTAAGCACAGTCCTCATGGCACTGTTACCATTTTCAACAACAGCTTCTAATTCTAGATTTTGAGATTTAGGGGTGGCCACTCCCACAGGACACTCCAGAAAATTTTGAAGCACACAAAGTGTGCTTCCCTCTGAATGCTTGATACACTACAGGGTTTCACAGCCCAGGACGACTGCAAAACACTCATCTTGATATGGTTTTCCAGACCTAGAGACACCTCAAAATCGTTCCCTGCTGAACCTCTTAAGCCAGGGCAAAACATTATGCTGTGGTTTTTTCCACTGGAGTTACATGGGATGCGATCATGCAGTCTCCTTCAGCGTGAACGACCCTCATGAGAGGTACATGAGATGACCACTGGAGCTACTACTAATGGCAAAAGTGCCTGTACCCACAGTGCAGCAACATCATACATCCTTCAAGGGACCCCTTCAGATGGCAGCAGAGGACTCCCCATAGTGTCTTTAACTGCCAGAAGTGCAGCCATCCCAGGGGTTTTCCAATGCTCAGGATTTATATTAGCATGGGAGACAAACATGGAGTCAGACAAACATTTATGCACTGCGCAGGAGATTCCTCACGGAGCAGGAAGTTTCACTGCCATGTTATCTGCTGCTTCTCTTCCCAGTCACTAGCAGCCTAAAGTTGTCCTGGACACTGCCAGCACATTTGTGGTCTCAGCCTAGTGAGCAGTGGAGGGCTGCTCCAAGTCATCATTGGTTCGGTGTCCAATCCCATTATCCATTCTCAGCTGCAAGTAACATGTCAAATTCACTTGTGGTGCAGCTCTAGTGAAATTTAAGCCCGACGAGTAAAGTCCACCAGCAGGCAGAAAGGGAAACATGAAGAACCTTCAAAGGCAAAACCAATGTGGTGGGAAAACTCTGAAGATCCCCTCATCTCTCCAACAGCCTTGGGACTTGTGAACAGCATCCAACAGTGCTTTTCCTTCCCCATTTTGCTACATCTGCACGACCTTTTCTCTAGAAGGTTCTGCAGTGTCTTTGGCATATACTTGCTACGGCTCCATCGCAGCTCATGGCTCATATCAGAATCATTTTCTGGAACTGCCACTTGCATACTGTTACAAAAGCACAGTGCTCAATTTAATGCTGGACTGAACAATGCTCAAGACACAGATCAGTCTGAATCAAGAACTCACTGCTGTAAAAACACAAGGCTTTTAAAAATTTATTTATTTAGTTCAGATTTTGATGCAGATTTTATGTTTATGTTTTATGAATTGTCAGTCCCAGATGATTCAACCACATGCACTTCTGACAGAGTTTAGGCTGAACATCTCCCAGTACTGAAACCAGCATACGTGCAAAACCCTTTCATAAAGCAACTCTAATGGATAAACCTCATATCCTACATATCTGCTGTATGTGGATCAGGTGGTCAGCCTATAATGTTTAGGATGTACAAGCCTGGAGCAGAGCAAAAAGTGATCGTGACACTAGAAAGGAGGCTCAAGGCATAACAAAGCAGTACTTGCTGACTAAGTGGGTAGAGCCTTCAGGAGATGTACTGGGAGCAAGCACAAACTGCTGCCCTTGGCAGTGAATCAGGTGTGAATAAATGACAAGTCAAGGTTCAGTGCAAGGTAGCTGAGGAAGTTATATAATAGAAGCAAGAGCAGTTTCTGTTTGAATAATTTGAAAGGGTCTGAGGAAATTTTAGTCAGGGGGTAGGGCTGTGGTTCCACAGCCTGTGCAGGAGGGTGGCAAGCAGGTTCATGACTGCCTGGGCACCCAGAGCAGTGAGACATAGCCGGAAAATCTTGAAAAAATATTGGCACATTGTTTTGCTTCTGTTTTGACATTTATGTGCCCAGTTCTAGTGCACTATATATGTGGTATATGTGGGAGATATGATTTCTGAGATTAGAGTGCCAACATGATAGAAGAGTTCTGGCTGTTTCTAAAAGACCTTTACATATCCAGAAGAAATTTTTAAAATATTTAAATCACCGAGAAGTTGGTTCACATAAATAAGAGTAAGAAATACAGAACACTGTGATGCCTAATTCACAACTCGCTTCTTCTCAGTCATCAAGTTCATCTGGACTACTTCAGCCAGCAATGTCGAGCAGATGTAGAAGTGCTTGCTCAGTTCACTGCAAATATTTGAAACAGTGTGCAGGGGGCTGTTGTTGCTAAAAGACCAAACACAGGTATCGTTTTAATTGCCTTGTGGAATCTTTTAATAAAGAGCTGCATGCTTTTCGTGGATTGGCCTCACAAATTAAAAGCTTTGTTTTGCCTGATATAACAACTGCTCAACTGCACCAAGAGGAATGACTTCAAAACTTTACTTTTATTTTATTAAAATCAATGCATAAAGCTTCAAAAGGCAATTAGTATTTATTTAGCTAAAATGTTTCAAATATTAATTGCAGCTTCAAAATGTTGACAAGCACCAAAGCCCAGCAAGTAACATGCTTTGATGTGTTTGTCTTCTGGCAGCTGAAGAGAGAACTGATTTAAAATGTAAATAATTAGTTTGCTTAATATTTTCTTTCCAAATGTGAAATCTGTTTAGTTTTTTTCCCCTCAAAATTGTGGTTTAAATTACACTTTATTTAGATGATTTTGCAATGTCTCCAAAAAGAAAATGGATTCAACTCACTTGCTGACATCCTACTGACTTAGTTCTGTGCCTCTAGATAACTTGCTGTGTAGATTTGGCACAGATTTGCTTCAGTGTGGCACATTTTCCTACTTATCTATAGGCACACAAGCAACTCTGCTGAGGCCACTTCTCCATTAGGGTCAGTAGCATTACTTAGTTTATTTAAGATTAAACTCATACATTTTTTAAGTATTGCTGCCATAATAAAGGTATTTTATCTTTTAGTACAAAGGGAATATTTACACCTTAGCCATTTCAAATTATATCTTTAAGGAATTTTTTTTTTATTATTTTGCAACAAAATAGACCAATTATCGAGGCCTGATTCCCAGCTGGGGCAAGTCATCTTGCAGACATTGGAGGGGCTATGATGGTTGTAGCAGCTGAGGTTCTAGATCTACAGTTTCCCTAAATATATGATGCAGATGTACAACTTTTACACTCCCAGTGGCAACTTAACAGATCTATCTGGCAATGCAGGAGTACCTCTCAGTCCCAAAGGAGCCCTTTTACCCCTTACCTACACAAATAGTCTTTTGAAACACTGAAAGCTCAACAACTAAACTGAATTTTGTATCACAAAGGCATGGTCAGAGAGCGATTTAGGTTGTTTTTGAAAAGAATGTAATGAAACAGAGCTCTGAGCCAAAGCCCAGTGATGCTCCAGCCCTTCCTGCTGCCAGCACAAGGCAAGTCCCATGAAGGCCTGCGGGACACCAACCCTGCTGTGGAAAGATGCCGAGGAGTCAAAAAGCTCGAGAGAGCCTCACCAGGCTGTTGGGGCTACTACAGTAGCTGACAGAGGGCGCACATGTGTGACATCCCCGGAAAGCTCCTGCTATGACTGAATTTAACGCCCTGCAAACCTATGAACTCTGCCCACGTCCTATCGGATACTGTGTCCTTCTGTGATACTGTGATTCTGTGATCTGTTTTACAAGCAGATGAAGGTTTCTAACCAGATGGCAACATTTACACATTTCAAAGTGTCATTCATTTCCCCTCTGACATTAAAAGACACTGAAGCTCCACACAGATGAGTTATTTACAATGGCAATCCTTGCATAGTCTGTGTTAAATACAGCCAGATAACCTCGCAAAAAATTACCTGCAAAGTCATCCCAACAGATTTCCTATCAAGACTGAGAAGGCTTGTAGAGGAAGAAGAGATGTCTGGACCTGTCTCACCCCATTAGAAACCTTTGCAAAGGAGGTCTACAGCTGAGCCAAGTCCTGCAGGCTCCCTTCCCAATGACTGGAGAGTGTGAGCCCAGAGGCTCCTGGCTTGCATTGGCATCTACCCACCTACCTTTGTAGGTGCCCACTAACTGTTGCATTTTTATCACAACTAATATAAAGCAGAGAAATATCAAGAGTTTTAAGTCAGTAACAAATTAGTCCATAGGTGTGCCTTCCTCCACCAAAATCTACCCACATAAACCCATGTTCCTCTTTAACTCAAAGGTAAAAGGAAGAAGTTCTGCTTCACATTCATTTTTTTCCAAATCAACCATGTGCTAAAAGCTGTTCACAAGAGACTGCAATAGCGAGTCCCTTAGTGTCTTTGCCCTGTCTCTAGTCAATTCGAATCCCAAAATGCAGTTTAGCTACATGTGGATGTGTCATGTTTCATCAGGGTAACACATTTACAGGCTGACTGCTCTTATTTACATTGCTTTCATCTCTCCCTTTCATTGGCATTTTACAGTATCATATTATCAATTCAGCCTTTGGGAAAGAGGCCAGTGTATAAATCTTTAGAAAAAAAAGATTCTGAGTGGATTAGCAAGTGACAGATGGTAGGCACCGCGTCTTACCATGCTGAGGCAATCCACATGGGAGGCAGGTTGCCAGGCACAGAGCATGCCATGAACAAGTTCTGGCCTTACACAACCGATGCCAACCAAGGCGAAGGCCATCTGAAAACCTGTGATGAGGAAAAGAAGTGCAGCAGCTACTTCATGCATGGTCATGGTGACCAGGTATGAAAGAACCAACCCGCTTTCCAAGGCTAAAGCCCCCCCAGGATCCACCGGGCTGGCACAGTGCAGCAGCACACCCACGTACCAGTGGCAGTTTGTGATTCACAACCAACAGCTCAGGCGTAAGCTCAGAAAGCAGCTCCCTGCTTTTGGGACTGGAGCTAGCCTGCTTTAGACCAGGCTCAAATACTCTGCATAGCACAGCACCCTTGCAGCTGGTCATTCCCCTTCACCATCCCCAAGGACTCGATTTCACCTGACTGAAACAACAGTGAAGGCACCTAACAAAACTCCACCCTCCTGGTCCTCCACCCCAGTAGCAAGCAGGACAGATCTCTTAAACAACACTAGCCTACTCATGGTAGTGCTCCAGCGCAGATCACAGGTTTGCCAGCTCAAGCGCTACAGCAGACACAACGCACCAGTTCTTTGCCACCAAATCCTCCCTCATAAACAAGCTGCAGCTTTCTTTTGGAAGTTTAACAGCCTTATGTAAGGCCATTCCCAGCCAAATGCTACCTACTCCAAGTGAAGGGCTGACTTACAATTAATGCCAGACTGGGAAGTCACTTTGCAATATGGATGCTTATTTATTTATTGTTTTATCATGACACATAAAATACTATGGCTGCAATATCAGAACATGGTGTCATTCATAAAATACCAGTATTATTAATGCCTTGGTAAGATACTGTTAACATTTACAGAGAGGTGTATAATAATTCCATAGCTTTGCTTAATGGGTTGCTTCAGTGACAGAACACTCTGGCAAACAGATGATGGATGGAATACAGTAACTTTTTATTATCATGGTTTTTCCTCCTTAATTACTGAATGGCCTATAATGATATCAGTAATTGTTGCTGAATCTAATCCTTTTGAATATGGTAGATAGACCCTTTGCTTTTACAGTATGTGTCAGAATAAAAGAGAAGCATCTGAAAAATAAGGAGATGGCATTTCCTTACAAAATGAGATGAAAAAATAAAACAATATAAATGGAACTTTCAAGTGTTTCTTTTTATATTTAAAGCTCTTATTTCAATATACTGTATTTAAACATTCTTAAATAATCATTCTGTACCTTTGATCCTCTGTTTCACCTTTGGAAACAAATAGAGTAATCTCACTATATATGTGTGCAAATAGAAAATATATAAATATATTTACGGCCCATGTCATAAAAAGGTGGTCTCAGAATTGTCATTTTTACAATGATCAGTTGGGGTTCCTTTCATTTTGTCCTGCAAGTTATTTGAGCTCTGTTCTTTCAAGCCTTTGAAGTCCACATGCAAAGAAGAGCCAAGCACACACATACTGTCCTGTGTTTCATTTTGTAAACTGCTTGATGACACCTGTAAAACAGTCCCAATGTGACTGAACAATGGAGTTGATGTGATCCACTTCAGCAAACTGAAGTCTGCTTGGTTGACTGCTGAGCTCCATGGGAATGTTGTTCCCACAGGCAACGACTCCACCTCTGAAGTGCCGCATCTAACTTCATGAAATCCCATGGACCTTTCCAGACTACTTGCTGACGAGGGGAGCTTGTTTTCCCCATACAACACAGTACCCTGGGGAGAGACAGCCACAGTCTGATCTGTTTTATGTTCTGCCTTTGTTTGCTCTTGGAAAAGCGACTCACTTGTTTGAGGAGACGTTGGCAAAGGTGTGCTTTGGTTATTAGCCTTATAACAATCACTAGCATTTGAGCCAAGGCTTGGTGAGAAACTGTCTGCAAAGGGTTGTGTCTGACGTATTGTCTCCTTTACGTTCAACTTGGTTAGAAGCTGGGTGCGAATCTCTGGGGCCAGTTTACTCAACTGGCGTCCAAGCTGAAGCTGGGTTGGGAATAGTGTTCCCTGAAGGGTTCTGTACAGGAATCTGCAAGAGGAGAATGTGCATGTGAAAAGAAACGAAAGAAGGAAATTCCCAATATGTTATTAAGAGAAAATATTCAAGACAAAAGTACAACACAGAAAAACAAGAATGTTCTATGTGTTTTTCTTATGCTTGACACAAGCAAGCTTGCAGATGGAAAGCTCTGAGTGCTATGCTAATATTTTGATTAATAACAAGCAGAGTAATAAATCTGTGGCTTTAGCCAGCGATCCACCTTGTGTTTACACACAGTATTTCATCCTTCCCGGTGAGGAATCAAAGGCAATAGGGATCAGTCTCCTACATCCACAAATAGGCAAGTAGGTCCACAACATACTATCAGAATTTCTGTACTGTGCACTTTATGTGAGGATGGATTGAATCCAGAAGCATCACAGAAAACCTCACAGGGTAGCAAATCTCTGCATGGCCAGGAAGTTCAACGAACAGTCTATAATTATCCTGATCCTGCGGTCTACGGCCATGAGCTGTGGACTTTTCCTGTGGTCAGGAGTACAGAATAGGTTAGACAACCTGACTTCATAAAATCAGCTGCTGAAAAAAACTGACTTGGCTGGTAAAGCAAAATGAAAGAGATGGAATGGAAAAAGAAATGTTTCTCGCCCTCCCAATCACATGCATAAAATGTCCTCATATACATGAAAACATATGAGAGAAGATACAATACCTGGGCAGCAATGCAACAACTGGTGATATAATGCAAGTGAAGTAGAATATAGGGTCTCCCATCAGCCTTTCCATTGTCCAGTAGGGATTGGATGGAGGATGGCAGACTGGGCAGGAAGCATTGTAAACCAGGGCCACAAAGAAAAATAAAATGATACTGAAGATGCAAGATGACCAGTGGAGAAAAGTCTAGACCAAAACAAAACAAAAAAACCAACAACAAAAGTATAATGAATCTTTATATTCTGAGAAACTTGCTGCAACTCTTAATTAAAAATTCTTAATTTATGGAGTCAAATCCATGCACAGAAAAGAGTTTAGAGCCTTGCATATTTAAAAACCCTTATTATAGATGTAACTCTAAAAAGCTGTTTGCAGATCACAGTTAAAAATCTTTTTCATGTTTTGTTTAAAATGCTTCTAAAAATAGAATGTGCTGAGGGAAAGAAACAACAACCTTCTGTTTTTTAAAGATGGTACTACGAGAAGAATTATGTACATGCCAGCGAGTTTGTATGTAGGCTGTGGGTACCTTACCCAAGTTTTGGTTTCAATAGCCAAATGCAGTATGATGGTGAAAAGAGCTATTGTGGTGATGGGAGTTCCCCAGGAGAAGATGTCCACCTCCGAATCATAGTAAGTCTGTAAGAAAGGAGATGGAACTTAGCCTAAGCTACACTGCCAGTTCTCCCAAAAATGCTTAAAATAGAATAGTTTAAGCCAAACACTTACGAAATAGGGAATGAAGAAGCAAACCAGACTTTGATACATAGCATCAATCATGTTCATCCAAAACATGTGCGGTTGGTACTCCTGTGCCATAAAAAAAAAAAAAAATAAAATCAGATCATAATGAAAATGCCATTTGCCAGGATAGTTATTTTGAGGGGTATATTTCAATGGTTAGTTTTAAGGGCTTGGGCAAATAGCTTCATAACTTCGCCAATCACTCAGATAACCTGAGGGATGAAGCCTGAAGAGTCTACCTGCAAGTCATTCTGTTCTGGGATAAAAATCTTTTGTCTCTTTTCTTTTTTTTTTTTTTTTTTTTTTTTTTTTGCTTGCAGAGGGTGTAAATTGATGCTCAGGCCAGGAAACATTTATGAATGTGCCCAACTTTATGCACTACAGTTAGACCACTGATTTCAGGAGGAGCTCTGTGAGTTTTAAGAACAATGAATAATTGGCTTCTACACCACATACACACAAGCACAGAGTATTTATTCACAAAAGAGAAAACAGAAGATTCACATATACTTAGAGAATAAGATCCACAATATCAAGCTTTAGTGGTAATTCATGCATCAATGTATGATATGTTATAAATATTCATATAAAACATACATACATATATCTCTATGCGTGTGCAGAAAATTGCTTGCTAAAAACAATATTAAACTAACATTTTGGTTTAAAGAACTATACAGTTGCAGGGGTATGGATGGTCATACCCAAATATAAGAAAAAATAGTTTGCAAATGGTAAAAGTTTTATTTAATTTTGGAATATAGTCTACATCTCAAACCACTAGGTTTACCAGGGCTCCTTCCCTTTATGAAGAATACCACTGCAGCCTAAAAATGGAAATTGAAAGATGCTTGGAAAAAATTATGGTAATATTTGGCCTACTGAACTAATATGTGGTTAATTACGGCATCAAGTTGCTCAGAGGGATTATGGAATTACTACTGTTGGAAACATTCAAAACTAGACTAGTTACAGATCTGAGAAACCTCATCTAGGTTTGAAGCTGTTTCGCCCAGGGGTCTGGGTCGGATGGCCTCCAGAGCCATTTAAATTATTTTGTAATTCTATAGGCTTTGAATTGGTGATATCTTTTTGAAAGAGATCCTACCTGAAGCAGGATTTTTAAGTTTTTAAAATGCCTTTTTACGTAATTATGCAAAGAATATGACAAATAGATTCCAAAAAAATTCAGAATGATCTCTGGGCTTGGCTATGAGAAATAATTGTACTGTGAAGCTGGGAGACTTCTCAGTTTGCCAGCTGAAGACAGACCATGTTTAGTCCCAAAGCTATCTTTCTCTTCAGACTGTTTGTAAAGGGCTGGGGCCTGAAGTTTTGAGTAAGTACTTTGAGGTTATTCTGCGAAAGGCCACACTAGGCTGCAAGGTGCAATCTGTTTTACCTTTGTGGCTATTTGTGAGCTTGGGAGGTATTCAACTTAGACTGACAAAGCATCCAGACTTCTCTCTTGTCACATATTAAAAATATAGCTGGTTGGGGTTTTGTTCATTTGCTTGGGGGGGACGTGTGGTGGTTTATGTTTTTGTTTTATTTTTTGTTTAGGTGTACTTTTGATATTTTGACTCAGATAAGAAATACCACAAAATAATAATACAGATTTTTCGGACTGTTTTTATCAGTCATCTACCCTTTGGGACCAGGGCTGGTTTTCAGTTGAAACTAAAGATGTTCAGTAAAAAAAGTACAATAAGCAGGAAGTTTTTACCTCCATATTCTGTCCACTTTTATAAAGCTGAGGTACAGCAATTAACACTTCAGCTGGCACGTCCTTATCCAGAACACCAGTGATCAGTTGTGGAAGAGAAGAGAAGAGTAAATTAAAGAAGATGAGATACCACTGGTCAATCATTGATGAGCCAGAGAACCCACAGTAGAACTGGTACCAGAAGAGAAGGGCCACAAACATCTGAAACAAAACGAGTAATGCTGTAAATACAACAAGTTAAGGAGGATCATCATCCCATTGTGTTCTGAAACTATTCCAATTTCTGTTTCTGCAATAAATAGATAAATTTAGATATCTTTCTCTCACTCATTTAAAATAAAAGAAAATGCAGCTAATCCAAGACCTAAGAAATTTCCTCTCTAGAGCCTTGCTAGAAGTAACCTCTCTTGGAAACAGCTCTGACAAAAATGGGTAGTTTGATTAAAATACAGTCAGCTGAAAATTTTGCCAGCACCTCTAGTATGGGTCTCAGCAGTACTGTCAAAGAAAGCTGTACAAACAAATGAAATTTCAATAGGCAACCTTAAATCAGACTTCTTTTTCCCCTGAAATTTTTTTTGTCTTAAACAAGCGTTTAATTCAATTTCAAATAAAATGTTCTCTCTTGCTTCTGTGCATTACCCCCCTGAATGAGACAAAACAAATTTAGATAAAGATTTTAAACAAAAAAGGTTTCCTTTCTTTCCCTGCCAGATGAGACTGCTCAATGAATGTAGTCCTAGACAGAATTCCTTAGTGAATGAAGAGTATGACAAGAAATGTTCAATGATGTCTTGTAGAGATAATGTCTAAAGAGGAAGATGTGCACGCTTGTGCAGGTAGAATTTTGTTTACATGAAATCCTTTTTCATCAAGCTCAGATACTTCTAGTCATTCTGTGTTTTGGTTTATATTTTACTTGTATTTTTTTCATCTCTACCAAGCCAAACACCGCCTTATATAAGTCATCTAAGTTTCCAAATGGCTTTTGCAGCAATGTGGAGTTTAAACTTTGAGTTAAATAGGTCCTAGTGGAGAACGGAAAATTTCAGAGTATGAGCAAATGGCGAAAAACGCACTTGAAGAAACAGAAATCTTGCAGAACATTTGCAGTGTAGCTATCTCAACTCTCTGTGGAGAATCATCCAGAATAGTCTCCTTGCAAAAGGATCAGGTGTTCCTACATTTCCTTTTTTAATAATCTTTCCTTCAGGGCAGGCACTGTGTCAGACATATTCATGTCTATATGCTGGATATCCAATTACAGTTTTAGAGTCAGTAGCAACAGGTATTTCTCAGAAAGCTCTGAAGGGTGTCAAAACAGAGCCAACACAAAGAGAGTTCCTCCGTTATTTTCCAGCCTTGAGGCAGCAGCTTCTGAAAATGTCTTACTAAAACTGGCATAAGGATGAATACTTGTAATCAAGGGGATTTGTACCAAAGAAAATGGAAGATTTAAAAAACAATGAACAAAAATGTAGATTTATAAACAGTGTCTCTGCTTATTGCTGGAATGTCTTATGTGTATTACTTCTGGGTTTTGTTAGCTAATATTTTGATATAAGATGGCTATGCATACACTTGGAAGTTCAGATTAGATACTGTCAATTGGTATCTTGGAAATACCCAGCACTGGGGGTGGGAGTACAGATGTTTGGCATCATTCAGGATCAAGCCTTAAAATTCAGGCTTTTGAACACCAGCACATATTTCACTGCTGTACTTCAACTGATGTCTCTCAGTGCAGCATTACTTGTATCTGCTTGCTACTTCTGACTCAGGCAGCATCTCAGACCGCAAAGTCCCTTCTTTCTTCTGTGTCTGAAAGGACATTTGCATGCAGTTTCTGGTCTGACCACAGAAGGCATGCTAACACGCTTGTTTTAACACAAAGATGCTTTATTAGATCTTTAACAACCTTAGGTACTCCTGTAATGTTCAAAATTTTGAGCAAATTATATTTTTCTCCTGATAAAAACGGAGGATTAGATTAAAATTGGAAAGGGACTTTTAAAAAATTAAAAGCTACTACCCCCCCCCCCCCCATTCTGAGGATAAAATCCAGTCTCCTGCACACAATTAATATATTGCCCTCTGGAGCAAAAGATGTGAGAGCTCTAGTTCTCCTCTTTTTCCTGCTTCTTCATATGCCTTGCTATGCCTTGCTCCCAAGGTGATTTGCAGCTGTTCCAAGTGAGCAAATCTATGTGCCCGTCAGTGACTGCCACCCAGCCGGTGGAGTTCTTGGTTGTCTTGTTAGGCAGTTTTCAATCAATCATTTTTGTACTTCAAGATCAATGCAAAGGGCCTTTGCTGAGGCGAAGGAGTTGAACTGCCAGTGGCTCAGTGCCCAGCACTGGATTCACTCCTGTTTCAGACACGAGGGAGGAAATACAGACCCATCGTCTGTTCTTTACCATGGTGTGCTTCCTTGCTAATGCACTCTTTTGCTTAGTTGGGTTTAAGATAAATCAGGAAAACAACTTCCCAGTTTCTGCATCTGAGATACAAAAAGGACTCAAATTATGTCAAGTCACTAGGGAATATGTACAGCGATTCATAAACAATGATAAGGCGAGAAAGAGAAAACACACTCGACCGCTACTCTGGACCAATGCTGGATGGCTTTGGCATTAAAGACTCCTGTTATCTAGCCAACTGAATTCTGCAAAACTACTCTATAAAGGAACTTTTCTGAAGCAGTGCTTGTTATTTCTGTTACCTAATTTGCACATTCAGCAGCACACTGTAGCTGTTATGGAGTGGGTCCCGTATTTCTACAAATGGCAGCCAGCTGTCTTTCAACTCTGTAAATTTCTTTGCAGCTTATTTATAAACCATTTGAAGGTTGACCTAATGCTCACTTAGCACAAAATAAACCCTGGAAACATGTGGTGCCACAAAGGTTCCAAGTCAAACACTTACTGTGTTTTTGTAGAAGAAATACAGCACCATGTTGGCGAGTCGGGAGTAACACCAGTGGCCATGAACAAGCAAAAGCTTCTCCAAATGCCTGAACCTTGGGATTGCAAAGTCACTTGCCATCACCGCCTTTAATGAAAGAAAAGTTGGAATCCTTATTGTAAAGCATCACTTTCAATACAAACAATGAATCTAGTCATCTTCTCGACTCATACAGTCAATGGAAACTGTGCTCATGAGGAATGAAATCCATTACAGTGCACATGAAATGGAGCTATTGCCTGTTTGATTTAAAATACCCGTGAGCAAACCCAGCAGCTTGGCAGAACGTGCAATGCGACCTGGTCCTTCGCCCAAAGGAGATTACAGTCTACATTCCAGATGGTGAAAAGCAAAAAAGCGAGAGCTGGGAGAACGGCTGGCAATTGCAGTTGCCTGAGCATGAAGGCTCAGCGACTGCGTGTGAACATCTTGGTGGCTGTAACATCTTTCTCTGTGAAAACTACAGTGTACTTACAGGACAAAATGAATTTCCAGAGAATAAAATAGAAAAGTACAATTAAGTGGTTGCATCATAATTAATGGACATTAAAAGACAAAATGATAAAAAGATTAGTTTTAATTACATTTGCTATCCTGGTTTATGACATTTACTGGGCTGTCCTGAGATATCAGTATTTTGAGGGATTTTTAAAATTTCATGTTTTCTATAACTGTATATGAAAAAGATCACACTAGATGAGTCTCCCCTCACACTGTGCAGACTGTCAGATCACACTGACAAAATGAATCACCCAGTTTCTCTCTAATTCTGACTAAATTTCAGGGTCCTGTACATCTAGATGAGACCTTCTTATGTTATCACGGCTATTTCATGATTTTTCTTAGCCCTAGGATCACACTAAGATTTCATTTAATATTGTTTTACATTTCCTTTTCTATTTTGGTATCACCTTTCTACTCACACTTCAGTTTGGCAAAAACACGAGGAAAGGTGAAAACCTCCAAAGGGGCAGTATGTTCTTCACACTCTGTTGGGTATATTTTGACTGTATTTTTAAATGAGACATCTTTCCTTTTAAGTTTTCCTAATTCTTTTTCTTGGTAAATCATCATAAGGGCTCCGTTTTCCCAAGTAAGTACTTGTAGAAGCTATTAAAATAAACTTTAAAACAGTATGCTAGAGAAAGCGTAAGGATGCACTGCAATTTAAGCAGTAGATGTATATAAGCACTGAGACATTTTTTAATATGTTGACACATTCTAGGATTTCTCAGGTACTGAGACACACTTGTTATAACCACCCAGCACAGAAGTCTGATTTGTCTTGCAGACATATAGCTATCTTGCAGTTTGAGAAGAACAGAGCTATGCTATGTCTGCTTCCTTGTCCTCTACCCCATCTCAGCCTATTCCAATGTCAAAACAAAACCCTTAGCTTCGTTTGTGCTTCTAACATAGTACTTCACAGCACACTGTGAGAAGTGTCAGGATCTTTTTTCTTTTTTTATTCCGTTTTTATTACAGTGAGGAACACAGTAAGGAAGATAGTGTTATCCAATAACATTTGCATGTTTACTTAGTCTCAAAATATCCCCTCGATTTTCACATTTTATTTTTTTTCTTCCAGCTTTTTCACAGGAAAAAGTGAATCATGCTCCACATGCTTCCATAGAATGTGGAGGGGAAATGAATCAGACAGTATTACTGTTTTGGACATCTCAGTGTTCAGTGCCTTCTGAGTATCTGCGTGTGTACAAATCTGACAGTTGTTTACAGTAAAGAGGTCTGCGTGATTCCTTAGGACCTTGCAGAAAAGGAAGGGATCTATAAACATTTTCCACTCTGTTGAACTTTCATTTAGTAAAAAACCCAGATAGTTTAATGAGTTAATGAGAAAATAGCTTTCAGATCTGAATAACTGCAAAAGCCAGGGGCATTTGAGGACTGGTTGCTGTAAGTGCGTGAGCTCAACTGAAAGTGGCATAAAGGGGAGAGGAGTCAAAAAATGCTACAAGCACTATATGTTTGCATTAGCAAAAACAGTGATCTGAATTAATATACAGATGGCAAGAGCTGGTAAGTTCCTAAGCGATGATAAGGCCAAGGAGTCTGGGGGAGACTTTTTTTAACTGATAGGCTTGGAGGGGAGCCCACAAAACCAGCCTTCTCTGGGCACTCTGGAATTTGTACTGCCTGCAGAGCGATACTGTGGAAGTCATGCAGAACTCTGAGAGCCTGACGAAGACGGGGGAACAACAAATACACTTGGCGTTAGCTTAGTCCAAGAATTCCTTTTCTCCTGCTCTCTCCAGCCACCAAAGTCAGACTCCCAGGGTCTCTGGCTGGGATGCCATATGCACAATGAGTATCTGAATATTTTTACAGTAGGGGGTTTTTGAGTCTAATTTACAGCTGCTAACATGTTTGGAGAACCATTCTTAACAGATTACAGCCCTGAAAACTGTCTGTTTGAAGTGCACTGATGGCCTTTTATTGGCCCTGGAGATTACTTTAACTGAACTCACTGGATGATTAGAAGAAGGAGAACAAGCGTAATAGCTCTGCTGGGTCAGGCTGAAGCCTGTCTTCCCTAGTATCCAGCCTTCAAGAATGGCCAAGAGAGGATTCAAGGATTCATACACATTGAAAGAGTGCATGAATAAATAAGAAAAATCTCTACTGACTTTCCTCCAGTGTACTGTCCTAGCTTCTGGTGATCTGCATGCCAGAAAATGCCTAAGTTGACACCCAAGTTCATAACTTAAATTTTTGTTTCATAAGTTTGTGTGTTGATCCAAATAAATAAATTATAGCATTAATGCAGTCCCATGGAATAAAATTCCATAGCCAATGTGTGCACCAAGTGAAGGAGGCCTCTCTTCTGTTTTGAGCAAAACATCCAGCCAACACTGCAAAAAATGCAATGTGGGTCAGAGAACCACCCACTGGTAACTAAGTTAAGGAGCATGCTCATCTGCTCCGGTCCTCAGGATGGAAACACTTCCCACTTTCTCTAAGAGCTCTTTGACATATACTGAGCTACTCCATTTTCTTATGCAATCAGTCTGCCCAAATACAAGGTAGGTTGTGGAAATGAGGTATCTTCCTCATTCTCTGTGTCTTACTGCCACGTCTGGTACTAATGTGGCAGCTGAGGTAATAGGTAATACATCCTATACATACATATCTTCTCTTCTGGGGATGAGAGAAGTGCCTCTTATTCAGTGATAAATACATTAATCATGGGCAGAACACATCCAGAAGACTACAAGGCAAGTCCCGTAGTCCTGCTCTTCCCTGTGACAGGAAACGTGGAGAAAACCGACTCTTGGCATAATGTGTAGGGAGCAGTGGTTCTGCAAAGGGCTGCAATTTCCTCTTTCTTCACTGTTTTGCTGTCTGAATAGGCTGAGTGAGTGAGATGTGTGGGTGGCTGGGCTAAGGGCCACCACCACATCATACAAATAAGGTGCAGGAGTTGTACTATCGTATGCAGCCATTCCACAGAAGAAGTACACCCAAGTACTACAGGAGAGAGGAGAATAAAAGCCAGAATAAGATGAACCTTTATTTCCTAAATAATGCATAGCTGGGCTTTTTTTCATCCTTTAAACCAGTATTTAGCTAATTATTTCTTTAATCATATTGCTTAGAGGGATCCAGTAAGTTGAATTTTATGAGATGGTGTGTTCAAACTCACCACAGATCTGAGAACAAGCACAAGCTCAAATCCAAGCTGAAAGCACCCTTATGAAACACAACTGGCACCCCTCACCAGAACTTGCTGCTTCTCCTTTATTTGTGCTGACTATCTCAGAGGCAGCTTGACCAATCTGACCTGTGGGAAGTGCCAGTTTCACCCCTTCATGGCAGTGCTTTCCACTGAATGAGCAACATTACCTGCATGCCTTCTTGACCAGAGATCCCCACACCAACATCTGCCACTTGGATCATGCTGACATCATTAGCACCATCACCTAAAGATGACAAAATACAGTTTTGTTGTCACTAGTAGACCAGGAACAAAGCAACAAAGCAAAGGAAAAACAGCTGTTACTGCACTGAGTTGTTACTCTTGGTTGAGCAGAGTAAAGGGTGGTGTGTACTAAGTGTTGGGTGCGTATATTAAGGGAGATGTGGGGTAGAAAAGGACATATCTTTGGAATACAAGGTTCAAAGGGCAAAGTTTCCAAGACATTGTGATCTTTGTAGACCTTTTTATCATAGAAAACTAAAAATAAACAGAATCTGTCTCTTTTTAGTAATACCTAAAGTTCAAGTATTGGGCCTGAACTGCACCAATAGTAAAACAGTGGCTGAGAATGAGCTTCTTTCTGCTTCCTGTTTAACTGTCTGCCTGCAATCAGGTATAGCTAAGAATTACATGTGCAAGAAGGCCTAAAGCCAATGAGAATGTCTACACAGTACAAATAAAAAAAATAATTTAAAAGTAGATAAATGAAAGAAAAAGTCAAGAGACTAGGGTTTACAGACTGAGATCTTTAAACGCATCCATAATTGGGAGATTTAACTGGAACGGTTGCACAGTTAGCACCCCTTGCTCTGCTTCCAATCATGATACCACAAGTGATAGGTGCCATAGAAAGGATACCAGAATGAGACACGTATCTATTCTGACCCTCTTAAATTTACAGCCGGTGTACTAGTGGAAAATGAAACCCTATTAGCTGATGACAAGACACTTGGTTTTAAATTTCAGTGGCTGAGGTGTAGATCACTTCTCATCACAGTTACCCTGATTTGGGCACACGTAAGAGCAGTATCCAATTGCCTGACAAAGCCGATGTCTTTGTGACTGTGTGACACAGCCCTGAGTTAGCTCATGTTGGTTAAAAGGAAGGATGCATACAGCTAGGCTTTTAATTCAGAACAGGAGCTTGTGCTCAATTCCTAGGCTCAAGATGCTCAGAAAAAATAAAAATACCGGCTGCCCAGTCTCCACTAGTGTTTTTAAGCATTCTGGATAATTCAAGTTAACGAGCCAGACATTTTTTACAACATATGCAAATGGCTATGTCCACAGTCAGTCAGCCACAGATAATAAATTCAGTAGGAGGGAGGCATAATTGAGCTAGATATAATACACTAAGCATGAGGATTATGATAATCAGCACATGTTTGGTGATGAGGGTGTCACACGAGTCTGGCAATTATTATATGTACTCAGGGTTACTCATGGGCCGGTCCAACCCACATGTGTTCCCACCATGATTAACCAATACAGGTAGATGAAAGCAAGTGTGTTTGTAACAAAATATGCTGCAATCATATCTTCTAATGCAACACGAGCCTAAACTTCAGATAGGGAAAGAAGAGTTGGTTGTCTTTTCTTATTTAAAAATCACGGCAACACGGAAGACCCTGTCAAATTTAAGACAGGCTGACTGCCCCTTCGCCAATTGAGTGATCAGCTGGGAAGAAGGGTAGGTGTTGGCATGATGCCAGTCGTAAACCCACTCTCTGTAGTAACAAGGCCAAGTCATGTCCTGTGCTGTAAGGCTGATTCGTGACGAAAAACACAGAACCTTGAGTTTAAGCATGATTGGATGAAACAGTACTGAGCATAGCATTTTTTCTGTGTAGTACAGTGATTGCAAAATGGTGCTTTGCACAGCATCAGCTAACCCGGTTCTTCACAGCTGTGTTCAGACATGTCAATATCTCATAGCATACCTGGGTTCTGATTACCTAACTTCTGTAGGACGAAATCCCAAATACTGCTTCAGAGTTCTATCTTGGTTTTCATTAAATATGTTAGAATAAATATGTTAGAGCTGCCTAACACGTTTTCAGACAAAACTGGAAGGTCGTTTCAGTTGTGAGGGAGCTGGAAGGGTCCTACTGCAAGTCAAAAAAATCAAAACTCTCAAGAGACAGTATTCATCAAGGCAGGCTAGTTTAAACTGAGGTATTTACCTATTGCCAAGGTCATTGCTTTGAGTTTGTCTCTGACTAGTTTCACTACCATGCTCTTTTGGAGTGGGGTAGAGCGACAACACAGTACTGAACGGCATCGCTTGGCTAATGCAAGAAATTTATCTTCTAGCGTAGGTTCCAGGGCATAAGCCAGAGTCCTTCCATCAATCACTAGGCCCAAGCTGGAAAGCACAGAGGAAGAGTGTGGATAGAGAGGGGTGAACCCAACAGTCATGTTTCCAGCAGCTTCGTCTATTGTGTTGTTTGAAAATTTAGACTCTATGCA
Source organism: Myiotriccus ornatus (assembly GCA_036023395.1). Classification (NCBI taxonomy): domain Eukaryota; kingdom Metazoa; phylum Chordata; class Aves; order Passeriformes; family Tyrannidae; genus Myiotriccus; species Myiotriccus ornatus. The sequence continues at coordinate 85,682,959 of JAYRBT010000001.1, read as the reverse complement.
TTGCAGACACTGTTCCAGCAAGACAGCACATGTCTCCTGAAAAAAAAAAATTCAAAACAAATATGCTTGAGAGAAAGGAACATGTATTTGAAGGCTTCTGTTTGCTGCATGATTAGGCAAAACGAATACGGGGAATGTGTTCTATTTGCTGTGCTGTTAAAGTTTTAATTTCTAATAATTTTCTATTTGCTCTAAAAACAATTCTTGCAGAAGTTATGACAACAATAAGGAGTAGAAAGGCTTAAAATCTAATTCTTCTTTAACATGCAGTATTGTATGCTAAACTTATTTCTTTTAGCTCCTTCTCAGAATAACAGTGCTGGGAAATGATATATAATTGGTACCAAGTTAAGTATGGTGATGAACACCATTATGTATACACCCACAACTCAGATCAAAGTGTTATGCATTATTAAAGGCCAATTAAAGGTTATTTAAGCTTAATTCTCTCTCCAAGCCATACTCAACTAAAAGGTGTTATTGAGAATATATGAACATTTAAAAGAAATGCTATTGGTCTTACAGCAAAGTATGACTAAAAAGAAAAAAAAACATGGAAAATTAATTTACCAGTTCAGCTGATAACTCAAGAACGGAAAATGCTGTTATCTTTTCTTCCTTTTTGAAAGAAATTGGAGCTGGATACTGATGGCCTACCTCTCCTCTGCTGATCTGAAGTCCAATTTTATCACCTCATTTAAGGACTATAGCACTATCAGTCTGGTTCCTTGTATGTTAGATCGTATCAGTAACCAATTTGTGACTGTCTGCTTGCAACAAGTTGAGCACAGAAAAAGATCAGTAATTCAGAAGGATTAGAAAAGGTATATTAGGAAGCAAAGCATTACTGTAGATGTGGTTTTCTGCCTCTCAGTGTTAGCATCGAGATTTAAGTATTGCTTCTATCTCCAGAGAAAAAGCCACCTGAGAAAACACGAATGAGTTATCTAAATACTACATTTCAGTGGCAAAAAATAAAGCACAAATTCTCAAGAGGTTATCAACTGCTTTTTTTCCTCAACATGTGTTTAATAACAGGCCTTTTAGACCCATTAGTGCCAATAAACAAAACTAAGAATGTTTTGAGAATGCATACCAAAGAAAGGCATTTACGCTGCTATGGCATATTTTCATTTGTGGTGGAGTTCACTATACACAGTTACATATCTTCAGTAAATTTATGATACATGAGACTATGATTTAGAAGCATGATTCACTGAAAAGTATTCAAAGACGTGTCCTACCTGAAAATTATGGACGAAGCAGGAAAAGGAGGGAAAAAAAAAGAGGGAAAGGAAAAAAAGCCATCAAATTTTTAGTTGTACAAGTTGAAAATAAAGCAAAACTAGTTCATAAGTAAACATATATTGGATCTGCTTACTGGTGATTCAGCATTCAAAGTGATGATTTCTTCATCGTGATCTAGTAGCTTGCAGGCATATGCAATATTAACAGCTGTTTCTTGCTTGTCTCCAGTAAGAACCCAAACCTGCAACCCAGCTTTGCGCAAGTTTGCAATGGTTTCTGGAACACCATCCTGTAAACGGTCTTCAATGCCAGTGGCACCTAAGCAGATAAAGAGAAATATTCTATATTAAATGAACACTTGGGGTTCCCCAGTTCCCCTGAAATTATAAGCTTGAATTCAAATAAAAACAAAACAAAACCAAAACAACCAGCAGTCATTTTTATTGGGAAACAGCTAAATTATCAATAGTTGCAAGATTTGGGCAGCTTTTCGGGGGTATTGAGAAAGAGGAGAGGAAAGTAGCAGGGGTAAACCCTTGCACCAAGAGTCAGCAAATCTAGAGTTCAAAACTTCAAAAGCAACCTGATGCCACTTCTAGTCCCAGAGGTTCACAAGGCTCATTGTCTCTACGCTCTGTACCTTCATAATTTCTTCTGGATGTTGCTAGAAAAGGTGTTGGTTACCAGAGATCATTTCAGTTCTTAAAGGTCCTTAAGACCCTCTTCTCAGTGAGAAGAGGCTTGGTCACTAGAGATTTCTCCCTTTTGCAGGGGAATGACAGCAGGACTGCAGCTTGGCAGCAGCACATTAGGCTGCAGACATAAACCTTTTCCTGCCTTTTTGCTGCTCTTTGCTCTTGCAGAAAGACACTGGTGGCCAAATGAGACAGCAGAGAATAAATCACAAAACTGTTGTCCATGATGAAAAAGTAAAATGTGTCTTTTTCATGCTTTCACTGTATCTTTCTACCTGTTTATAAGAGATTGGGTCTCTTTTTTATGCTTACATAAATCAGTTGACAGGGACAAGATTTTAATATATATGAAAAGCAGCAAAAAGCCACTCAGGACCAAGCTCAGTGTCACTACTGATACATCAGGACTCCACTGAGCATCAGAGAGATTTCAGTGTGAGGAAATGCAAGCCCAAATACTAGAGAGTGAGGAGGTGACAGACATGCAAGCTACCTGGAACAACAGGAAAAAAAAATTTTTTTCTCAGCTATTTATTATTCTTATTGTTTTTCCTTGAAAAAAACCAAACAATTAACCATAGAAGTCCACCTGAAGTCTGAGCACCAGCCATTTATGTGAAAACACGTTCTTAGGGCAATGTTGGGAAAGCTATTATTATCCAAAGAAAGGAAAATATATTTCTTTTCCAGACTCACTTTTTATTCCCACAATCTAATCATAACTGATCATTGCAAGATACAAACCACAATATGAGGTTCTTGGAGAATGACTGAGCTGATAGTTTACTACTGGCTAGAGCTCACTTGTTTTTCTGGCAGCTCAATTTCACCTTTTTTTTCCTTTTTTTTTCACCCTACAATGCAGCCAGAGCCAACAGGTACAACCATGATGGAATCTTTTTGATTACTGTGGTCCAAATTAGGCAACTCATGCCTCCCTTTAAGTCGCGGGAGAGAACCAGACACTTAGGGCATGATTCCTCTAATCTTAAAGTGGATATCTCAGACAGATAAAATGAACTGCACTTTCTTTTTTTGGTCTCTCCATTGGCTACACATCGAGCCTTAGAGATCTGTAGTAGATAGATCAAAAGTTGGGTGAGGTGGATCTGTCTCCCAGAGACAGGCATGTTGGCAATTAGTGAAGATTGTTTTCTCTGACAGTGTTATGGCTGTCCCTGTTTATCTGCCAGGGAAAGCAGTTGGACTCATGGAGTAACAGTGAATATACATACATTTTAGAATGTTTCAACATCTCAACTCAGAAGTGTATGAGCAATACTTTTTACAAACACTGATTTTAGCTGCAAACCCTTACCACAGAACAGACAGGCCTGAGTGCATGTGCTGAGACTGATGTATATGAGAGTTGATGCCTCTCACAAATGCAGTTTATGAGCCTTGCTTTATGCAAGTCTCTGGTGCCCCTGGAGTCATGGAAGTCTCTGACATGTTGAAGCAACACTAAGCTAATGAAATTCTGTAGATAGTTTGGGCCAAGTCCTTCTCTTGTTTAGAGCAGCAGTTCCCATTTATGATATTATGTCAAATTCATTCCTGATACTACTCCACTCATTTCACTAGTGACAAAATGATGGCAGGAGCAAGGAAAACAGGGTATTCTGTTATTTAATTATATCCCATTCCTTTGTGATGCTTCACGTGACAGCCATGATGAAGTCCCAAAGAAGCCAATTTCTGTACTGTCAGAAACAATTTAAGGGAAAGAACGGATTTCATAGCCAAGCTTTCAGAAATTTTATCACATTTTAATTTCATGTCCAGCTCTCATTTCATTACCTAAGAGATGCAGATTCTTCTCTATCCGCAGTGCAGACTGAAACAGAAGCTCTTCACGATTTTCAATAGAGGATTCTGCTTCTAAATGAGTTTTTAACCAACAGGCATACTCTTCTTTGCTGAGAACCTATTAAAGAGTATGTGAGGGTACAGTCAATGTGATGCAGAGGCATTCATACTTTACTGAATAAAATGAAAAAGAAGTTATGAATCAAGAACAATAAATTAATAAATGCCTTCAGTAATCTTTGTCAAGACTCTCCTTAAAAGCAAACTAAAAGGCTTCATTTACTTACTCTTTTTGCAATACAGAGGGTCCTCAGCCCATCTACAGCATACAGATTAAGGTAATTCTGGGTTTTGCTTCGGATTTTTTTCTGATGTTTGCCCTGAGGGTCATCTAGATAAGAATAAAAAAATAAATTACTGATTGAAAAATAACAGCAGCTGAACGGCCTCAGAGAATAAAAACTTGTATACAGTACTCATTGTACCAGCACTTTAAAACTGATACTTTTAAAGAGATGTTGATGTTTCCAGGGAAACTCAAGTAAAACATTCAAATTGGAAAAAAAAAATCTTTTTGTTGTCTCTTTTTCTGTCTTCCCTCTTCAAAAAAGTCACTGTGAATGTATGTGAGAAAGACCTTTTTTTTATTACTCCTTAAGTATTTCTTTGGCTTGAATATTTTAAGAAATCATGATAATGTTCACAGCAAACAATAATGTTAGAAATATGATTTCATATACACTACTAGCAAACACTTTTCCACAGCTCATAATGTGCACTTAAAAATAGCACTTAGTTTTCCACCAAGGTTAATATCTCAAAAGAAGAGGAAACAGTGCTCTGTTTTGTATATCTAAGTGCATGAAGGTCCTTCTGTCCATTAGAGCTGTACTGATATTACCTATCAGCCTGAACCTACGCAAGAAGTTCTGACTATGACTGGGATTTCATTTAGAAGAGAAATGCAGAGGGCTCAGAGATGGCTTCTACCTTGGATGCATCAGCACAAGTTCCACTTACCTCTACTCTTCACTTAAGGTCATGAGTAAGAACTCAAAACCAGGACTGAGCATCTGTTTTCTCTCTTTAGCTGGGATTGGTTCAAAGTGCTCCAGCACAAACATAGACGTGTAATGATTTTGTACAGAAGGAAGGAAACTGGGAGCTTGGAATCCCAAGACTCTGTTTTTTGTTCCATTTACATCAACCATGTATCAGAACATTTTACTCACTGTATAGCTATTTTCTCACCTTTAAGGGATATCCTATCCTCTCCAGGCCTGTAAAGCTGGGAGTATACATACCAGTTGTTCCTAAGGGACTCTGTGAAGATCGTGTTATTTCCTGCATACCTTCATTTCAGTTCCATCTCTGATTAAGGTCATGTGGTGAATACTGAAAGGAATATTTTCGTGGGCCTGTCAATCTATTAATGCTACCTACGCTATCACTGTTGATTTTCTCAAAGGGACAATATAGATATTCTATTACAGAAGAACCTCCCTACAAGAATTATTTGCAATCGGAAAGCCCTTTCTTACACTATAGCTTACAGCTCCAACACACACCACTAGCTTCCTTCAGAAGCTATTAAAACAGCTCACAACTAGATTCAGTTGCAACAGAAAGTAGAAATATGCATATACAGAACTAGCAGCCTAACACAGTTTCATTTGGCTTCTTTTCTATTTGTGCATGATAATCTTTTTGGTATATGTAACTTTGCTGTGTAATATCAGAAACTTTTTTTCTGGGAGAAGTACTGCAGCAAACCTTCTTCGAGACTTCCTGCATTAGTATCTTTTTTTAACTTTAGAACAATAAAGCAGACAAGCATTCTTCCTAATTTATTGTGATACTTTACCATTCCAGAGAAAAATGTCATATTTTTTGCATATCCCAGATGATATTATTTTATGGGAGTGGTTTATTTCAGTGGTTCACTGGTTTCAAATGATGAAAACTTCAATACGGCTTTAATACATCAAAAGTTGTTTTTTCCCTTTAAGGCTATGTGGTGTTAATCACTTCAGATCTGTCTGATGGGTGCTAATGCATGCATTGATCATAATGTCAAATGCTTATACTTCCTTCAATGAACGAAGGCAGTAATTCTCTACAAGTAGAGACATTCTCTTCGTGAATTCTCAATTCCAGTGTGGAAGGCTGCATCTCCCTCCTTCACCAGCATACCACTGACAGCTAAACCCCCTTCTAGCTGCTCATGTGCCCCATCAGTCCTACACTGAGATTTATCTTGTGCTCTGAGGTTAGAATTTAGGGGGGGAAGGAATCTCTTGCAGATAAAACCCAGTTGTGGAGATTCTTCTTTATCTGAAATGCACTGTCTATGCTTAGCAGTGTGATCACATGCACCATGCCAGTGAAAAGAGAAAGTAAATCTTCTCCAGAAGAATGATGGAGAGCTAGTGGCCTTCTGCTTGCTTCATTTCCTTCCATAATCTCAAGCTGCAGAAAGCCAGCCCAGTCATTACTTTCTCAATGACTTATGTTCACAGTTCCTCTGCGAGCTGGGTATTGACTCAAACTGTAACTTTCTTATTTATGAACACTGTGTCTGTTGAGATAAAGTAAAAACAATACAGTCCTGGGAATCATTTCAAGGCTTTTGGAAATATTTGTAAGCTAACAGAATACATCAGGTTCCACAGTCTTAACTAGATATACAGGCAGAGTAAATGGGGTCAATTCATAAAAATTCTAAGTTTTGAAGCTCATAGTGACTTACACTTTTCTGTAAGACACAAATTAAGCTAAAACATAATACTTCTGCTTCTGATTTTGGGGTCTTCCTCATGTCATATTTTAAAATACTCTGCCTCCCAAACAGGGACCTTTGTGTCTGACAGGATCCAGTCATGCCATGTGGTGTTTGAGCTGGGAGATTACGGACACAGTGTTGCCTTGGTCCTTCAGTCTAAGGGCACAAATACTCTAAAGTCTGAAGATTTGGGCTTGAGTGGTGTAGAGCTCACATGTCCCTGAAGCACTAAGAGCAAAGAGCAAGCTGTGTGGGATTGTCATGTCGATTCACTTATTGGTCATTTCCTTGAAATGATAAATGCCTGAATTCTCACAGCATTACATCTCCTCACACTCATGTTTCACTGTCACCAGAGAACATGGATGAAACCAGTGACACATCTTACAATAGAGATAATAGCCACAGCATAAATCTTCTGAGGCTCCCTTTACCTGGAAAAGATCTCCCTGTAAGGGGAGAAAGATGCCATACCTGAGGGAATAAACAACACATCCACTGACATTAGGATACTGAAGGCAGAGACTGCGAATTCAGTTCCAGGAGTGAAAGCTGCTCAAGACAAATGTCAAATGTTTTTCAGATCTGCTGAAACATACAGAATTACTGAAGCCAGCAGTGGCTTAAGAGGACTGGAAAACAAGGGGAACTGCTTATCATGTTCTAGTGGCCACACTTTACATTGCTTGCAAAAGCAAAGTATACTAAAACTTATAGTTCAGTTTGGACTAAAAACTAAAACCCAAATAAAACAAAAAACCCAAAACCAAACAAAAACCCACACACAGTTTCACAGCCACCTTGAATTTGCTTGCATGTAATGATGGTGGAATCTGTATTTGCCCAGCTACAGAAATTGCTCATTCCCACGCTGACCTTCAGGAACTCTGCTTCCCCCTCCCTGACGTACAACACCTTTGATAATGTTGTTGTTTGCTTTTCTGACTGGTTTTATTGTTATCACCCAGGTGGGTCCTAGAAGTGCCTGAAATTTCTCTGAAAATTCCTTGATCCATTGAATCTACTGTGAATGGACACTGAAGCTTCAAATGTAGTCTGTTATACGGTGACAAAATATTTAAAATTTGGCATAAAATAATTTCTTCTTTTCCTTTTAAAATTCAGCTCTAATTCTGAGAACTCATTTCCAAACATTATTTTCTAGGTATGTTATTTGAAATTCTCAGTGCTACAAATTCTGTATTAGTGCTTTGGAGGGAAACAAGTTTCCACAGATGCTCTATGTGCCTTCTGTGATATGAGATCTTTGCTAGAAAATTATTCATGAATACTTTGTTTTTAGTTAAGGACAAGTTGTTCTTAATTTTTCTGGCTCAGCTTTGATGAATATGGCTGTAAACAGAACACTAATGCCAAATTTTTTCTGTATTTCACTGAACTAAAATTATACAGTATAAGTCTTTCACAATTGTTTACTCCAATTAATGTCAAAGTAACCACAAAGTCAATGCGTTAGTCAAACATAGGAAGTACCTCTAGCACTTTTGGGCTCTGTCCATACATACTGGGGTAATGTTTAAACACTGGATGAAATTCAGGGTTGAAAATACAGTAAACTAGACGCAAACTGATTAACGCAAACTGAAACCCGTGTGTCTCCTCTAACTTCTGAAAGCTTACAGAGTTCTTCTGGAATCCAACTGATTATAATTAGTAGCTATTTAAAGCTGTCCCTGTTTCATATGACATCCGGGTGCTGGAGAATTCGCCATGCTTCAGGGAAGTTCTATGTTCACATCTACTGCTAGCCAACTATGTATTTGTAGCCAAGATTTCTTGTCTGAACAGCATCACTCCTTCTTTTGCCACAACCTTTCTGTTTTGATGGCTGATTGTAGTGTCCTTTAGTAGCACAGTAAAACCCACATAAATGTGCTTATTTATGCAACATATTGCAGCAAAAGAATGTAAAGATTCACAAATAAAACAGAAGGCAGCTGCAACAGGAAGTGCTTGGGTTTCATATAAAATACTAACTGTCCAAGCGCTGGCAATCAGGTTTTCCTGATAAAATGCAAAATTCTTTGGAAAGTTTCAATAAATTCCTTCAAAATAAAGTTTGCTAGTAGAAGTTCTTCTACAGAAATTATTTTGACTCATTCTTTTGAGGTAAGGAACCCTCAATTTGTTGCAGAAAATTTGCTACAATAGTAAAATATTATAAAAGAATAGAGGCAGCTGCCATTTTACCATTCACTATATTCACAACAAAAGTAGGCAGGTCTACTTGCTAAGGAAGGCAAGAATCTTATTAGAATAAGATACGATGAGATCTTCAGCAGTTAAACAGAACTGCCTCACTGCCCCCCACCCGCCCCCGCCACCCCAAAGGTAAGTAAGGGGTGTACCTGAAGAGCAGGGAAGAAGAAGATCCATAATAACTGAATCTGCTCCTTTAGTGTAAACATTTATTTCATCTGTGAGAGGATGCCTGACCACTACTGACATCCTCTTCCTGACGGCATCAAAGCCCAATGTATGTAATACTTCAAAGCTTAAGGTTCCCAGGTGAGGTAGCTCCACTGATACCTGGTCAGACAGCCTTCCAACCAGAGAACAGTTATAAGCCCTTGCTGCATAGACAAGAGCAGCTTCATCTGGACTCTCTGCTTCATAACGGAGTTCTCCTTCCTCAGGTGCACTCCCCACAGCTGTCCTGCCTTGCTGAGAGCTGTAGCCATTGTTATTTATCTGAGCAGAGTATGCCAGCTTCTCGTCCAGTTTTATCAAAGTGCTCTCCGTAGATGTAGATGAAAGCACACTTAAACCAAATCTGTGCATTGACTTGCTTGTAGCTAGACTGGATGAACTGCTGCTGTTAGATCCAGAGGTCAAGCGACTTGGAGTAAATCTTCGTATGAAGTCTTCAATGGTTTTTACTGGAGATTTTAGTTCAAATCGGTCTCTAACCTTGAGAAGTTAAAAAACAAAACCGAAAACCAACAATGAACAAACCCCAAAGAAAAGCTATACAAGAATTCTGACATGGATATTCAGTCTAAGCATCTCCACCTAAAGAGAAGAATTTCTCTGAGAGCAAAAAGTGACGGTATTTGTATTTTAAGAAAGGAAAGTAAATGGACGAAACTGACTCAACACCAAAAAAACCCAAACTTACTAGAACTTCAGAATTGTACCTGTGTGTGAAAGCACATGCTTGTATTAAACCCATTTTTTCTTCTTTCACCTCCTCAGCTGTGACTGATGGATAGTCTACCAATGTTGCACCACCACCACCAGGAGTGCATACTAAAAGCTACCATTAGTATGAAACATTGTCATTCTTTGTGCATATTCAATGAAGGTATTAACAAAATAAAAGTTCATGTAAGATTTTTCTACTGAGAAGTGTGGTATCCGAAAAGTTTTATGAAAATATGCCAGTGTTGACAACATTCTCAGTAGACACAAGCTGAGATGAATAATGTCGCCTCTTATCTTTCAGCACCAAAGCATTTTGCTTCAGTTTTTATATCATTCATCTCAGTTTACATAATTCTGTTCTACAGATATTATAGTATTAACAGTAATAGCATATTCATAGTAATATACATTATATTATTGCATAACAGTGTAGCATTCCTGAAACAGCTGAACTGAGCATTCTCCAAATGTTTCCTTGGCACAAAACCACATCATTTTGCAGACTAGTTCACTTCTTATTCCAATCTGGAACAGAAGCAAATTGCAGAATTTTCTCCAGAATGGAAATTCCAGCTGCTGGTGAGCTTTAATATTACATTCCGTTATAGTTTTGTGTTACAGATCATCTTGGGATTGCATTCTTGAAATTCTCATTCATCAATGACACTGATTTAGGCCAATTTAAGCAGTAATGATCATTATTTCTCATAATGAGCTTAAGATGTATCTTTCATATAATTTGAAAGTTTTAAGTGATGTTTTTCAAGTATATTCTCTTTTTAAACATTTTTAAAAATGTCTCCGCGTTTTCTTAATTTCATCTATACATATGAAATATTCACTGACAGCCTAATATCCTTTTCTGGTAAGTCTTGAACATTTACAAATTAGTTTCCATACACACACACATATCTATGCTTATTAAGTAAATATGTTACAGTACAAGAAATCAGGGAAGTTTCAGAAGTATCTTGAAACTGTTGATGAAAGCATATCTTATCATGGAGGTAAGTGAAATAGCTGACACACTCCATTCAGCTAATGCTTCACTAAACCCTCTCAGTCATACGGTGGTTCTACAAGTCGTCTTGCAACTAGTTTTAGTTGTTTCTCACTAGAACAGGAGGTTTTAGTTTCCCTAGCTTACAAGATCAATTAGTGTCAAGGCAAAAGAAGCTTAAACTGTCTTTTTCTGTTTTTTTAACCCACCTTCTGTCGGGGCTGATTCGGTGCAGTAACCACAACTGTATTACATATAGTCAAAGCTATGAAGAAGTCAAAAATATCACATAGTTCTGGACTCAGATGGGATAATGGCTGTTCATGGCTCCTCATGACCTCCAGATGCTTTGCACATTCATTCACCTTTTCTAACAATCTTGGGTCAGGTGTGATGTCCTTTTCCTAGTAACGAATAGCATTGTTTAATATTCAGTGATTCTGCAAATTTCCAAAGCAGCAACAAGCAATTAAAGCATCCAAAGAATTTTGTGGTGGCTTTACACCACAGAGCAGAGTTGGGTAGAACTGTAAGACACCCATTCTAGACAATAAACAGTTAACAGTGAGCCTACTGGTAGAAATGGAAATGTGAGTAATGTGTTACTAACTTTTTCACTACAGATAATTATAACAGCAATATTTATCTACTTTGGAGGTAGTGGATAGGGGAAGAGTTACATACTAATTTTCCTCCCTTTCTCCTGTCTAATTCAAGACATTTATTATCTATTACTAAAGAGTGGTACACTACAGAGACCAAAAGTGTGGAAAAAATAGGCAGCAATGACATTTAAAGCTTGGCCTTAAATCAGAAAAATAAAACGAAACCATCTTCGATTGTTAGAGAACAACAACCATCCACACATTTGAAGTTAATTCATGTGGGTTTTTTACATTGAAACACAGAGCACTTTCAACTTTATTTCATCAGTATTTTTCCACTTATTTAATATATTTCTTGTCAGAGCAAACTCCAGTACTTCTTAACACAGGCGGAGGCAAAGATACAAAAGATTAAAAGATAAACTGATCTAAGCCTCTTTTCTCAGTAGAATTTTATCTCCTGATGCTCAGCAGCTGATGAATATGAGTAACCACAGAACCCCATGTGTAAAAACTGCAGCTTGGAATTTCATCAAAAGAGATTACTCTTGACTGAAATCAAGAAGTTCCAGCAGTGCAAACAGCATCTTTCTTTGTATTTGTAATTTGCTTTAAGGGTGAATTTGTGTGAACAGTGCAACAATGCAAAACCCCTAGATAGACAAGACTTGGCTTCCCTCCTCTCTTATTAGCATTCAGCTCATGTAAAACTTCTACAGAATTACAGTAGTATAAAGTAAACAAAATGAAGTTGTAAGGACATTAACTCACCACCATTTTGAAATGTAAAGATTTTTACTTTTTAAAATACAACACATGCAAACGATTGATAACCACTGAAACACACTAAAAATATGTTATGGTGTATGTCAAAAGTGTCTAAGAATTGAAATACATGGTGTCCACCCTTGACCTCAAACCTTATGCTACTTTCAGGTTGTGTATATAAAAGCAAGGCATAAATTTTCTTTCCAAAATCAAGGTGTAACTAAACCCAGATTTCAAACTGTCTTTACCTTCAGCTTGTTCCCACAGAAAAGGTATTTAGATAAGATCTATGCCAACATTTGATTGTTCTTGTACAAACAGTTGTGACTACAGAAGTAAAAACACCAAAATGAAGTCTATGAGAAGTACATAATGTGTTACAGATTTCTTTACTTTTTTTTTTTTTTTTTTTGAACATAGTTCTATTAGAAGATTCAGGACACTGTGCATTTAGTTCTCATGACTTACCATTGGGCTACTGAAGGCAGTGTGCTTTGAGAGTATGCTTGCCCTTTTTGCTTCAGCTCTGCTACCTGTGCGCCGGTGGGTTTTGGTGCTCTGGCTTCTGTGCACTACTTTGATGCTCTGATGGCTGCAGATACTATCACGCTGCGATAGAGTTCCTCCTTTTGGGGCTGCCTCATCTTCCTCAGAATCTGCTTCTTGGTACATTGCTAAGCGCTTGGCTATCAGTAAAAATAAAGAGGAACAAATGTGGGTTAGCAGGAGGGAGAGGGACATGATGACTTTGTTCAACTGATCTGGTTTTAATATTATTCTGCGCTTTCACAGTAATAATGAATGATTCCTTTATCAGGAGATAACAAAGTGTAGTCTTAATTGAATGGTAGTATCTAATGGAGGATACAGATAACATAATTAGAAATGTAACACAATACACTGCCTCCCTTATCATTGCACTCTCTCTGAAAGGCAGTTCGGTTTTGCAGTAATTCACTGCATTCCTAAAGACTATTCCACAGCTCTGTCTGATGAAATCAACCAACTAGTTTGGTCTTCACTTGCAGTCTGAGTTGGAAATAAACAATACAGAAAATTTTCCTGTCCTTTCCAAAGAAATACAGAAATTTCACAAAGTATTTTCCAGCAAAAATGTCACATCTACTGAGTACCAGTTAACTGACATCTGAAATGTCCTCAGAACAACACATCTACAGAGCACTACTGCCTTTATTTTATACACAGAGAGGAGGAACAGACAGCCTAAAAGCCTTGTTCAAGGTCAGGGCAATCTTCTGTAGAGTGGAGATATGAACACAGGTTCTTGAATCTTAGCCTAGTGTTAAAAATACCCTGGAGTCTGTCCCTTCCTCTCTGCATGACAGGCAAGACAATGCAGCCTGTAGTAGGAAAATGAGGGTACCCTCACCTGCTGTAACACTTGTTTCTATCACCATTTGCTGCAATGGCTTACATAGAATAAAAGAGTTTTTTCCAAATGACGTATTTCATATGAATGCTTCCTCAGTCAAGAATCCAACTAAAACAATGTTACAAACCGATCCTGGCAGTTTCATATACAGAAATCAAAAAGAAAACAGATAGAAGAGGTGTGAAACAGCTGTGGAATACTGCCCCTCTAATGATAGGCTCTGTTTAGTTCTAACTGATAGATAACATATTTTTTCATTCCTAAAGACCATGGGCATTTAATAATCTGGGTTATTCATTATGCAGACAAATGCCACTCTAATAAGTATCTATTTATTCCTTCATTATGTATTAATTGAAAGGTTTTTCATTATACTTTCAAAATAATCCACATTATCCAGATATACAGTACAAGTTACATACTTGTGGCTCAGCTTTGTTTCCGCTCTCTAGTGTAACAAATTAGATTTTGCTAATAACAAATGATAAATCACTAGCATGTAAGTTAATTATTCAGGCATTTAACAAAGTAAAAAAAAAAAAATCTTGCAAAATACTTCCTGAGAAAAATATTGCATTACATAGGGTGAGTTTGGCACAGGATTACTTTTAACGCAGCTAGCTTTATGATCAAAGAAAAGCCATTCCTCACCATGCGCCACAATTTCCAAACACGTTTTAGCAGTCAGACAGCAGTTGGAGGAGTTGAAACCAGACCACACACAGTACATGGTGATAGCTTCATCAGTACAGTATCGTAAATCAGAGTTTTTTCAACTCCATTTGGAATACGTTAAGCTTTGTCTGAAATATGAGAAACGGGAGAGGTTCCCAGTGCTGGACATGAGTGCACACCTGGTCGTTGCTCTAAGTGAATGCCCAGGTATGCAACATCTTCCACTGCACTCTGGCTCCTGCTGGCAGAAAATTCAGACCATGGAAGTAGAAAGGGCTCTAGCCAGAGTTCATTTCACCTGCACAGGCTGCTGCAACTTCTTGCACATGCTTTGGGCTAGCACAGTTCTAAGCTGTCCTAGGACTCTTGCCCACTAATTCCCACTTCGTTCTGCTCTGTAAGCCTCTATTCATTTTCCCAGTGGAAATGCAGATCCCTACACTATGAATTTAATTCAATTGATTATAGGTTTGTCTGTATCAGAAGGAATCTACACCAAGGACCCAAAGTGATCTGCAGCACGTACTAAGCACAGATCCAGGCCCTCAGTGAAGATGAGAGTCAGACTGCTCACTGTTCCTCCCAGCATCACAGGTTCCTTTCAAAAAAAACCCCAAGTATTCAAAGAAGAAAGGAAGGAAGGAACCATGTGGACATCACAGTGTGTTACTTTAGGATGATGTCTTGAGAGCCAGAATGCAGCAGCACACTGAAGGGTTTTTGTCCATCTCTCCACTGGGGAGGTGTAATGGAGTGCACCTCTGGGGAGATATGATGGAGTGTACATCCTGGGATGAGGCCAGTGTGAGGGCAGTGCCCAGTCTGACAGCGCAAACTCTGCCGTCATTATCTTCTGCAGGCTCCTAGTTACACACCGCAAACCCCAGGCTGAAAAAACACTGCTCAAGATGACACATCACTAATGTTTTCTGCACTTTACCAACATTTAAGATTTAAATAAATCATAGGAAAAACATTTTTTGCCTCATTTTTACTAGGGCTCTCAGCAACAAAACCAGTCTTGAGCAGAGTCAGCACAATGTGTGGACATGGCTCTCTGAGGAAAACCATAAAAAAAGCTTGGATTTGCCATAGGGATAATCTTTTCCCTGCGGGTGCTGGACATTTGAATGGTAAACTGATAGAATGTTGTGCTGCTGCTTCTCATAACAGGTAATATTCCCTGACAGGGAAAGGACTGGCTACAATTACTTACTTCAGCTTTGCAAAATGTGCTACCCAGTTGGTTCAACTTCTTTCTGAACAAAATTTTTTAAAAAAGGATATATTTTCTTAAATATTCATACCTAATATAAGCTTCTGCTCTGAAAATACATACTGAAATATATGACCTCAAAGAACCTGAATGGAATCATTTTATTCCATGTGTAAAAACTCTGTGGTTAAGCAGAGAATGCATTTCATGTACAATACATTGTTATGCTTGCATACCATATCTCTGGATCCCTCACTGCTCTTTCTTCTTTCTTGCATTACATCTAAAAATAATTTGTTTACAGAACATAGCTGTTGTTTCCTAATGCAGCACTCATCTTATTTATTAGAATTATACAAACAGCATGGTCCTTTTTAGTCTATGTAATAATACCTATCTCTTGCTCTCTGTATAGGTTTTCATTGTAGCACATTGATTTAATTGTTCCTGCCGTTGAGAAAAAGGAGGAAAAGGGGTAATACAAACTAGACTAGAACCTCATTTAACCAAGTCAAATGTAATTCTTTTGATACAAATGGTGTTATTTCAGTTTATACCAAGGCAAGCTTGACAACAAAAACTAGGCCTGAGCACATTTCAGCATTTTCTCAAGTTCTGTCTTACACATTATGCAGCAAGAATTAAGAAGTTTGAAGAAACTTGGTTCAATCATTATGCTACGGTTAAGGTTCATATTGCTTCAGCTGTGCATAGAGTGCTTCTTTGGGAACATGCTGCTCTCTCCACCCACTCAGCCCTCTCCAATTCAGAACCTTTTCCTGTGAACATGGTAACCTGAAACGCATTGTTGTGGGATGCTTTTCAGTTTCAGCACTGAAAATTGATGTCCTTGATTTTTTTTTTCAGTAGAGTTTCTTATTAAGGGCAAAGACACAAACAACTTTGGAAACACAGCAA
>JAYRBT010000001.1:85643158-85666585 GCA_036023395.1 Myiotriccus ornatus | reverse complement strand
TTGATGTCCTTGATTTTTTTTTTCAGTAGAGTTTCTTATTAAGGGCAAAGACACAAACAACTTTGGAAACACAGCAATGTAATTCATGGAAGTCAAATTTTACTATGCTCCAGTTAATTTTATATTTACAGCACAAAGAAACAATAATTAATACTTCTTCCATTAACTCTCCTCCATCTTTCTGAAGACAGCAGGAAGCTATAAATAACACTTCTGCAATAGTTGTTAAGTATTTGAAGATACATTCTTTTATTTTAAAAACCCTTTTTTTTCCACTTCATTTTGATTTTGTTTTTTTCTGTTTTATCTTCCATGCCTATGTCCTATGACAAGGCATCTATGACAGACACACACTGTTGTCACACAGCCAGATGTTCCACTAGCTAGAAATGTAGGATCAGGACACTGTAAAGAACTTTACTTCAAGCAGAATAAATTGGCAGACCCCCTAAACCACAATAATTCAGCTGCCAGTGTGTGGGCCCTATTTCACTATGGGAAAATTCCATTTTGCCTCAAACCATTGAACTGTTACTGAATTATCATGAAGTAAATCTAGATGTGCAGCACTTACTCACACCACTGCACCACTTTATTTCCTAATTATTTTGTAAGTGCAAGCTTATTTCACTTTGAAGTGCACTCTAGTGTCTACATAAAGATTCAGCAAAGAAGTATTACTTATCTCTAAATATGAGTTATTCTGTCTTTTATAGGCTTTAAAATGGGGCACTCCCAATGTACTGAGTTCTACATCTGCTCATACTGATTCTCTCCTTAGTTACCAATTAAAAGTTTTCAAAAAGCAACAACAAATGTAAAGAGGAACTACAAACAACCTATACGGAGTGCCTGAAGCACCCAGTTCTGCTAAAGGTTTTGAGCTCTCTGGGGAAGGCCTAAATGGACTATTCTGATTTCTGAAGATTGTCATATTGTAAGGGTGGCACGTAAGTCCCCTTAGAAGCAACAGCTGCACTTCTGGAAAAGGCTCTTTTGATTTTTATGCCTTTAAAAGAAAACAAGAAAATCAATTTTTCTAACATGGCTGGAATATGCAGTCTGTGTTCTCTTGACTACACACAAAAAGAGTAAGAAAGCTCCACTACAAAACAGGCCCCCAAACTAAGAAAGAGATTTTTTTTTTTTTAAATGCACTTTCCTATGAAAATTAGTTGCTAGCCAGTCTTTATCAAGAAAAGCTGTAAAGCAGAAAGAAACTCCTTCTTTGATTCAGTGATTAAGAAACTTTGCTAGGAAAGAGAAAAGCACTGAGGTTTTCATCATCTCCCTTCACTCCCATAAACCTCTCTCATTCTTATGTTGTCTAGAGTTTTTTTCACAGTCATTGAAAGGAAGGGGAAGGAATTCAAATAATGAAAAGTTCTGATTTTTCGGATTTGTGTGGTTGTATTCATGGAGATTCAGCTCATGTTTTGTCAACAGTTTCATACAATGGGTAGCTAAAACTAGAAAAACAGAGATCACATCCCATAGGCAAGAGTGTGATTAATTCAGCATTTGGAAAACAACTAGGACAAATGTCAGGCCAAGACCATCTGGTTGTAGCTAAATCATGTAACAACTTTCAGAAGCACAGTCAGTTTTTGGACTTACTGTCTCTGGAATTAGCACACAGACTTGCGGCATGGCCAGTTCCAAGAATTGTTAGAAGCTCTCTACTAGCCTGCATGGAAGAGCTAATGGAATGGTCATGCAATTTGCCATACAGGGAAACAACTCCTTAAGGGTTTTTTGTGGATTTGTTTTTTTTTTTTGGTGCTAACATTCATTTGGGCTAGAAGGTAGTACTAATTGGCAGAATAATGTTGGGATTTAACCAGAGTACAGTGCCAATGGGTATTCCATAAATACCCAGGATATTTATGAATGGGACAATCATTCTTCCACTTGGAGCGGCCCATGACACATCTTGCTCCTGAATTAACACTCTGCAAATAAAGAAAAACCTCTGGAAGAGACCACAGAACAGAACTAAGAACTCAGGTCACACAGACATGAAGTGGGAATTCTCTTCATCTGTATTGAGAATTTGAAACCACAGAGAAACAGGCATGTATTGGAGAACCATCACAGGTGAACAACAACATGCCTGATGAATTACATCCCACAAATGATTAATTTTCTCCAATAACTATAAGGTTATTGGATTACTATCTGCCATGCAAATAAATACAAATAGGTCAGCAGAATCCCACCCCTATAAACTTATTCTCCACAGGACCCAAACATGCAGCACGAATTCCCGTAGTTTGATCCAAATAAGTATGTAATCCACCACCAAAATACTGTAAGTGACCTCACCAGTGATGAATATTTTATAGTGCTTGCATCATGGAACTGTTGCTGAGTATGCTTGCACTTTCCCCTACAGCCTTCACAAGCATTCCTGGATTCCTCTTCGGCACTAAGCTCTCGCATAGCAGTACCCATGAGTAATACTTTGTACTACCTCCAGTTTGCCAAGAGATTCTGTCCCACTCTAATGCAATTTACTGTCCTCTATTATTCATGTTTTTGTCACTTCTTGTCTAGACTAAAACAATGCAATACTCCTGTGCATACCGCAATCAGCCTTATAAAGAAACTTAGAGCTAATAGAGAATTCTGGAGGAAAATGTTTTCTCCAGCATATTCATGAAACTGCCCCTTGTTTCCCATACCTAAAAAAAATATTACGTCTCGCTCAGGGTTTCAGATTTTATGTTAGAAGAATGCAATTGCTTCAACCCTGCATAAGGTCCGCATAAGCCTCTGTGATGAAAACCATGATTAACATGTCCATGTCTGATGCAAAACAGAACTCTCTCTCACAATCATAAAGCTCACCTCTCACATGGGGAATTTATGCAGCTTTGTGGTACAAATTTCCAAAGACCACTCAAGAAAAAGACACGCCACCTCAAACATGCCAAACCTAATACAGTATAGTGTATGCCTTTTAAGTAGCTCCCAAGCCCCAAAAATTATGCACTGCACACACAGGTAGAAGAAGAAGGGGAAAGACCAAGCTACATGTAAGGGAAGTCACATGCATTGTTTAATGCACCCGTGGATGGAACAGAGATACGCCGATGATAAATACAGTATAATAACAATCCCTAGAACATAAAAGAATGGGATAATTTTTCACAACCGTGAATAAATTTTAGGGAAAAAAGCTTATAATGCAGCATAGAGAAAATTTATGAAGGCTATGCACAATCTGTTGGTTAAGTAATTAACAGACATGCAGTACTCCTAAATTATGCTGAAAAAAATGTTTCAAAAGAAAAGTTCCAAAGTGAGGAAATTTCAGAGCTCAATCTGCCAGTGTAGACATAATTGCCCCCCTCTGCGTGTGGGCATGGCTCAGCCCCAGAATATAGGGCCTCCAAACGACTTCAGAGAAAAATTTGTCAGAAAGTCTTACCATGGGAAAAAAAAGTGTGCTACATCTTACTCTTGTTTGATATGGCTGAATGGTGCTGTTATAACTGAAATTTCTCTCCCAGAATTTATGCCTGAGGCAAACATCTGGCATGGAAAACTTGAACCAAACATTTAAAAGTTTAGTAAAGCTATACATAACTGAAAACAGGATCTTATCATGAGCAGAGCCAAGCAACCAGAGTAACAGGCCCTGCTATCCAGCCACAGCAGAATAACTTAGGCCAGAGATCTCAGAACAAGGATATTTCCATCCAGAGCTATCTATATTTATAGAAAAGAACCTGTTATCTTCAGCTTTTCAATCATGACTGATGTACAATAGTTTTAATTCCTTAATCTAAAGTACTGCTCAAAGTTTGATTACAAGTAACAAACCACCATTCCTGAAAAAAATACTCATATAAGTGAAAAAAGACACAAGATCGTCTTTGAAAGGGATAAGAAAAGACAGAGGCATTTTATTTGGTATTCCTGCATATATGGCAAGGTTTCTCTCTAAGTGAAAGATTTTAGAATATTCTAATTCATGAAATCTTCAATAAAACCTCAGGTGCAGAGCAGGATGTTATCATTCACAATATATGCCCCTAAACATACAAGGAAAATTCAGATAACTCTGCTATAAGACACAGAAAAGTGGCTGACAAATCATTTGTAAGTAAGCACACAGCAATGATATGTTGTTAATGCACACCATAAAACCAGAAAGAGCTGTACATTTTATCGTATCTAAACAAGAAGGCTTCAGCAGCAGAAAAAATAACATACGGTTATAAAATCAGACTGCAGAACTGAGCTAACAAAATACTGACAAGGAAGAATAGTTTTCACTGTGTAATTAATACTGATTATAGAAAACATAATCAATAGAAATTATCACCATTTATATAAAGAATTATAGAGAAAGATCTACTCTCTGTAGAGGAGAAAAAAAGAATAAAACACCGTGTATAAGATATTGTGTATAAATGCTGTGTCGATTTAAAAATTATACTTGTCAGAAGTTTTATAGTGACTGGCGTTACAAGACAGCCCAAACACAATCAAAGGTGAAAAGAATGACTGAAAAAAGAGTCAGTTTATGTATTTACTTGGCACCTCTGTTTGTGTGAAATTCACTCTTCTTTCATTAACACTAATACTGCAATCTGAAATCGTAAGAGGAAAGCATGCACAAACTAAGATTTCTGTTAAATACATTTGAAGAAAAAAGATCTGAAAACTCAACACTCAGATTCAGGAGCCTAAGTTCAGTCTACATATTAGCTGATGATACCAAGCTCTTAAAACTGCACTGTTTCAGTCAGAAATACCATCTTTCTGCACTGTTTCTGTTGGCAATACCATCATTCCCACAAGGAACAGAGTACGCTCCGAAATTAGCATGAACAAGCAAACGATCAATGAAGAAGTAAAAAAGAATTAATAATCAGTGTCACAAGCAGTATCGGGAGTATAGAAACATACTCCTGGTTCTCATCCTTCTCTCTTTCTTACCTACTGTGCAGATGTAGGAAGTCACAGCTTCTCCCTGCTTAATTCTTTTCTGTAACAGTGGGATAGTAACACTACCCAGACATCCAGTTTCTTAAAAAAGTATGCCTTAAATGCAAGGTCTCAGTACTACTTTAAAGTAGGAGAAAAAAAGAACAATCCTTGCATAATCCAAAACTTCAAAAGATATTGTTCCAATTTGAAATCTTATCATCTTTCTAAAGCATGTTTTAGGTTTCCCAGCCTATTTTTACTCTATCTCTTATTCTGCATCTTATTTGTAAACTGAAATTCTGTAGTGGTCTTTGAGAAAACTTTCTAATAAGTGATCTTTATATGTTGTGTAGAATAAGAAACTTATTGTAGCTGTCAATATATTCCTGAATACAGAGTGTGATTTGAAGAGTTAAGATTGATTATTTAAAAAATTATAACAATAAAAAGTTAGAGAAAAACCCCACAAATTACAAACAAATCACAAAATAGGAAATTACTTCATAACTTTAAAAAGGTGATGAGATGACAGGGGTGACAATCCTAACACTTCCTTGTGACAAACAGTGACGTTTTAGTGTTTCAAGAACCTGATACTTATAGATATTCTCTCAACTGCAGCGTTCATACAGCAGTGAAGATACCTTGAGACAGACACCTGTCACACAGGAGCACTGAAAAGAATCTGACAAAGGTGACATAAAATATGCTGTTTGATCAGATTTTGTTTCTTATTAATATGTAAACCTGCAGCTTTGTTTACATTTATTTCTCAGTACACAAGGATAATCTCATTCCAGGTTTCAATCAGGCGCTAATCTGGCTGTACGCTTAAAGCTGCTATTTTACACTGTATACTTCAAACACGGCAAACGATTGTGATACCCGTAGCACTATTCAATTTGCCTAAATTAGCTATGTGCTCAAGAGCTTTATTACATCAAGAGCTAAAGCCAGAAGCTTTAACTGTCTTGACAACATACTTGTACTAGGTATTACAGAACACTCTGATAAGATTGTCATTGCTAGCTGAACACAGACATCAAATTACTCTAATCTGAAAACAGCTGTTATGGAGTTTGCTGAGTGTGCATATGTGCAATTTCTTTTGTTTTTCTTTTTGATTTAAGATTACAGCAACTTTTATAACTACTTCAGATTGCCCAAAGTACAACTGTTAGAAAACGTGACCACGAGCTTACCGTTATCATCATGGGAATACTCTGTTCCAGAAACAGTACATCTTCGGAAAACCATCTTGTTTTCAGTAAGTGTCCCAGTCTTGTCTGAAAAGATAAACTGCACCTGACCTAAGTCTTCTGTGATATTTAAAGCTCGGCACTGCAGTTGAGAGTCTGTTTCTTCATCATATAAATCTTTATCTTGATGAATAAAGTATACTTGGCAGATTTTAACTATTTCAATGGATACATACAAAGAAATTGGAATCAGAACCTAGAATAAACAAAAGGAAAGAATTAAGAGACAACAGAAGCGAGGACATAATGAATTATTAAAGCTTGTTAACTTTGTACTAAACTAGAACATAAAGAGGCTATGTACTTTAAGCATCTACTGAGTTTATTTACTGTGCTAGATGAAGAAAATCTGTGGTGAGTTGCAGAGCTGGAATGCATTCTTACGTCTAGAAGGTTGATTATCAACACTTGGACAGAACCAAACGTTTTTTAGGCTAATAAGCTGAGCTTGAAACTAGCTGGGAAAGGAAAAGAAAAATAAAACCCTCAAGTCAAAACAGACAATACAGTCAGAATACTGTAGATGAAAAAAGACTGAATGAATTTGTTCTGCATAAATAATAGACTGTTTATAGATTCATTTTGCAGGAATAGGAGAAACAAAATGAGAAGTGCTAATCTTTCCATAGGAACAACTTCTTTGGCCTGCAGATTATCTGAATGAAGATCACATTTCATAACTGCTGCAGAAAGAGATGTGAAAAAATTTCAACTGTTTCTTGAGGATTGTCAAATGAAATAATTTAATTTGTACCTGGGGTTTCCTCCGTAGATGTTTTTTCAGTACAGAAGTTCCTGACTGCATACCTTATTTAGTTTGCTGAATTAGATATGAGGGATAAATTATAGCATGTATGTAAGTGGCAAATGTGGTCACTTAAACAGAAACTACAGCGAAAGGTTGATGTTTAAAGAATTATGTGGTGAATTTTCTTGACCAATATCATGACACAATCCCTCAGAGTAAAAAGTACTTTAACATCCTTTTTCATTCCCTTTTATAAAGGAGTTGCTGCCTCCAGTAAAGCAACCTCCTTCAGTGTCCCACTAGGCAAACTTCCATATATCCCAGTGACATGAGATTCTATTACCTCTCTTAACTTACTGCCACCTTTACTATTCAAGATATTTCTGATAAGGACCAAAAAACTTTTAACAGAGTTTGTTATCTGGCTGAGAAATGGTTTTCCTAAGAGCAGTATATTTGGAATGCTGTTAAAAAAGGATAAAATCTATGTTCATACCAGGGCACTGTACCCAAAGTGACATCCACAGTCTTAGAGGTGTTGTTCCACAGAGGGTAGATAGGAAGCATAAAGCTTGTTTTACCCCTGCAGGACCCATTGTATCCCCTCTCTGTTCCTACTTATTTAAAATAAAATACGGAATCACAGAATGGGTAAATTTGGAAGGGACCACAGTGGGTCATCTGGTCCAACCTCCCTGCTCAAGCAGGGTCACCTCAGAGCACATTGCACAGGATTGTATCCAGACAGTTTTTCAATATCTACAGTGAGGGAGACTCCACAACCTCTCTGGGCAATCTGTTCCAGTGCACGGTCGTGTGCACAGTAAAGAAGTTCCTCCTCATATTCAGGTGCCACAGATTCTGGAGGTTGTCTCTTATCCTGTTATTTGGCCCCACGAAGAAGAGCCTGCTTTCATCCTCTTGACACCCTCACTTCAGATACTTATGACTGAAGCCTCTCTCGGTTGTCTCTTCTTGAGGCTGAACAAGCCCAGCTCCCTCAGCCTTTCCTCGTACGGGAAATGCTCCGGTCCCCTAAACACCTTCATAGTCTTCTACTGGACCCACTCCAGGAACTTCATGTCTCTCTTGTACTGGGAAGCCCAGAACTGGACACAGTACTCTTACTCCAGACTCACTAGGGCTTGGTAGAATGGCAGGATCACCTCATCTGACCTGCTGGCAACGCTTTTCCTAATGCACCCCAGGATACCACTTGCCTCGGCTCCAAGGGCACATTACAGGCTCACGGAGAGCTTTGTTGTTCAGCAGGACCTCCACGTCTTTCTCTGCAGAGCTGCTTTCCAGCAGGTCAGCCCCCAGCCTGTACTGGTGCCCGGGGTTGTTCCTCCCTACGTGCATGACCCTGCACTTGCCTTTGTTGTATTTCAGACAGTTCTTCTTTGCCCCTCTCTCCAACCTGTCAAGGTCCTTCTGAAGGGCTGCACAGCCCTTTGGGGTACTGGCCACTCCTGCCAGCTTTGTGTCATCAGTGAACTTGCTGAGGTGGCCTCTGCCCCTTCAGACAAGTCATTGATGACTAAGTTAAACAATACTGAGCCCAGTATTGAACTTGGGGGGACACCACTAGTGACAGGCTTTCAAGTAGACTCTGTGCCACTAATTACGACCCTCTGGGATCTGCTGTTTAGCCAGTTCTCAATGTATTTCTATTTAGTGCTTGATTTGCTTCTTACATGCCTTAGTGGTAAAAGGGATACTACACATAGTGCACATACGTAGCTTTATTACCGCAAGCTGTGAACAGAGGTGACAAAATGTACAACTTGATTACCTGGAAAACTATGATCACTGTCAGAAATAAATATAATGAAGCTAAAACAGGTGATAAATATTTGCCATCAGGCCCTGGAACATCAAAAATTGGTTTCTTCTTTTCACCATACTGCCATACCCATAGACCATGACCTGCAGAAGAATTGAAAGAGAGAAAAAAGCAAATTGACTCCAAGGAAAAATGCTTATGGTATGAATTTCTTCTTAGAGCTATATGGGAAATTGGTATTTGTATTCTACTATTCTGCCTGACTCCTGCAAAATGCCCCAAACCCATGCCTTTTTCTGCCTTGGGATTTGCGGTTTGAGAAAGAGGTTTGTCGGGCTTGAGGGACAGCATGCAAGACTCATTTCACGTAACTTTATCCAAACAAAGTGAGCTGGCTAGTGTGAGTTAGTAGTTTAGACTATTTATGTAATCACCAAAGTAAACTACACTTCTTCAGAAAGTGATTAATTTCAGTGATATTCTATGTGTTTAAATGAAAGAACTCCACTGATTGCATTAGGTTTATCAGGTTTATCATTAGTCAGCTATCACTAAACTAGTTTTCTGATGGATAAAGTCAGAAGAGACTTTTAATTTTACTGTGTAAATCTTGTCCAACACATGAACAGAACTAATGAAATAACAGCATCAGCAGAATCAATAGCATGGAAGCTGGGGAATGAAAAACAGAAGAAATTCTAAGCTGTGCTCAAAACATTTTTTCAATTGATTGTGCTGATAACTAAATAAAGATAAGACTGTTATTTACCTCAGCAAAATTATGTTCTTGCTAAAGGGACAGAACGTTGCCTTTTTTAGTACAGCACTAAGATTTACAGTCCTAAAAATTCTAAAATGGTATGCCTGATGCCTTTAAGGTTAAAAAAGGAAGAATCTGCCACAATAAGACGCATTCAAACTATTTTCGCTATTTGTTAGAAATAAGAAAAAAAGGACAAAGGTCTACTATTAAAGTAATCTTCTGTAAGCCACCTTTGACAAGATCCCTTACATCTTGACACAAAAACCCAGCACTGAACTCTTGAAAAATAAATCTGCCAAGTGAGCACATTATTTTGTCCCTATATGACCAGTACGAATGGATTACCATCATGTCTTCGTTGACGTGTTTATTTTATTCTTGAGAGCAAAAATCAAAAGCTCCACACTGAGAATGACCTACATAAAGACCTGTTTCATAAATATCCTTAGATTTTCAAAAGAATTAAGTGTTGTACCTCCACTTACACTTTCTCGACAGAAGCTACAAAAATTGCCTGACTTTACAGAACACAGCTTTTAACGTCTTGAAGCACCAGGCATCGCTGGTTGGCAAGGGCTCGAGTAAATGTCTTTCCAGCTGTTCGTGGTTGTTACCACCTCCAGCGGTTTGCTCTGGCCCTCTGCTGGTGGCTTCCAGCCTTGTAGCAGATGGGACAGAAGGGAAGGCACCCCTGTCGCCTACCATGTGCCAACTCCTTCCGTTCACATTCTTGCCTCTGAGGAGTTTCAGATGAACTGAAGCCGCTCTCAGGGCACACCGCACTGATGATGCTCTGGGGGTAACACCTCGGATGCAGTGACAGAAGGGACAGCTGCAGGCAGTGGCTTCCTGCAATTGGAGCCTAATCATGATACTTCAGCCTTGCAGACTGGCTCCCCGGCACTGAGACACTACAAAAGTGTGACATGAACTCAGTGGAAACAAATATGCTGGGTGATTCACAGCTGGAAATACTCGTCTTTAAACAGAACTTTACAATACCTGGAAAAAGGCACACAGAGATATATTTAAATGGCGTAAGATTGTTATTAAACAACACCATGGTTGTTAGGAAACATTATGGTGTTTATGCCATATGACTCACATATAAACATTACAGAACACACAAATATTAAAGACATGGAATTCATATGCCATACATAAAGAGTAATTTTGGGTGCCATTTGTAAAACTCAATTCCTCCTTGCAAATGAATAGGACAAAAAAGTCTGAAGAGAATTAACCTGAACCGCAACAGTCCCTTCAAGCACAAAAAGAAGTCTAGAGAGTATTCTATTTCTAATTTATGCAGATTTAGACTTTTACTTATTTCTTCTATGTTAAAGCTGCAGCCTTAGGGACAGCTTTTCCATGTCGTGCACTGTGCTCTGGATTTAATAAATAGTACTGGGTAATAGCACTCTGCTAATTATGTTGATTTTCTGCTCATAAATTACATTGTTGACTGATTAATGGCATGTTACACTCTACCACCTGTAATTTTGATGGGAGTACATATAAAGTGGGGTTTTTTTGACTTGGCATTCTTGAATGGGTAGTAGAATCTAAGCCTTCAGATCTCTAGTGCTAATAACATATATTTGATTGACACTAAGAAGCTATTTAGATCAGCTTATGTATCGACACATTTTGATTTCAAAGAAGGAAACACAACAAAATTATCATGGAGGCAGCTTTATGGATTTCATATTTTGGCAGATACATATGTTTTAATAAAGCTAAGTGCATGAATCCCAAGACAGTGTGACACTTAAATTTCTATTTGTAAAGAGCACTTACCAATGGCAGAGAACAAACACATGATTAGAAGTATGAGGACACACCAAAGGACATCGGCATTCATCTGTCTTTCAAGCTTACTGCGTTTGTAACGTGGTCCATTATTATTTAACAAAGCTTTGGTCTCATGCCCTGTAGAAGGAATTGCATCAAATGTATCATATGGAATTTTATTATTTGAAGGAAACTATAAAAGGGCAGAATGTCTCATAAGACAGAAAACCAGCTTTTACCTGCATAGATTACTATTCCTGCAACTTCTTCTGTATTTCTAATGGTACATCCACGTAACAAAAGATTCTCTTTGAACAGTCCATCCTTTTTTCCACTTTTATGTATACTACAGAAAGTTTGAAAACAGAACAAAACACAGCACGTCAAAACATTAAGCTTGTTAAACCATACTGCTCTGTAATACAGCAAGCCCAGGAAACATCTTCAAATTCAAGAAGTCTTTTTCTATCTGATGGCAAAATATTTCCTTAGATCTTCCTCCTGGGAAGATTCTCTGTCAGACTTTGAAAACTGAGAATACTTACCCAAGGATCCCTGACATGCAGCTGCCCAGCTGGAGCAGCACCAGTTGCTGTTGGATATACAAATGTCCTGGACAAATCCTCACTAGAGATATGCAGGCCAAATCGACAGCATGTGTGCAGCCCAGCTAATGTTTTGAAAATGCATTGGACTTCCTGTGTGTGTGCAAACTGGCTGAGCAGTCACAGTTAATCCAGTCCACCTAAAAGCAGCTGTGTAGTGGATATGACTAACCGACTATTCACATGTTCTTACCAAAGAAATCCTAGAAAGAAATATGGTGAAACTGGGAAAGGACTGCTTCAGAAGCAGTGATGCTAAGGAAGATGTGCCAGGGATAATATGCATCAGTTCAGTTAAAAGGAAAAGTATACCGTGTGTTCATTAGCAAGGACAACAGAAATTCCTTTCAGAACTGTCTCACCAACTACCTCAAAAAACCCAAAATTGCCTGCACCCTGATGATTCTTGTTGATCAACACCAAAACACGTGAGAAAGATGTAACAAAGTTACATTCACACTACTTATTAACTACTGTGTATGAACTGACAGAGAAACACAGAAAACAGCCTTAGGAGACTTAATAGGGAAATGCGAAACAATAATAATTAAAAAATGGGATCAGAACCTTTTTAAGGTAAAAAAGACAAAACAAATAATAATTTCAAACCATTTTTAAATGAATAAAATTTCATTTAATAAACTGCCATATCCCAGTACCTCAGGGAATATTAAAGCACAGTCTGAAATGTTCAAATGTTCTGTCCTCACTTTCAGGCATCAAAACTATCACACTTTCAAAGTTTAAAAAATAGACTGCTATAAAAAACTAGCAAAAGCTGGGAGTCCAAGAGAAATCCTGAAAAGCACATGTGCTGTACTAAAATTAACATAGTGCTGCTGCAACACTGAATTTTATGTCTACCTGGATTTAAGCAATTAAAATTCTGTGTCCTCTGAAATCTGCAAACTGGCTTAAAATTGTGGGTTTTTTTATAAAGGTGGAGTTGTTTTTATTTGTTTCAAATTTTCTAAGCCTTCACACCTGGGTTACATATTTATACTTTTCTCTGTCAGACTCTTTTTCTAAATGAGGGTCAAAACTCTAGTACATACTGCTAGGATCTCAGGCCTAAGAACTATATCAAA
The DNA here is from genome assembly GCA_036023395.1 of Myiotriccus ornatus. Classification (NCBI taxonomy): domain Eukaryota; kingdom Metazoa; phylum Chordata; class Aves; order Passeriformes; family Tyrannidae; genus Myiotriccus; species Myiotriccus ornatus. Next base: position 85,653,601 of record JAYRBT010000001.1, on the reverse strand, counting down.
TATCCTGAGATATGGAAGAAGAAGAGGTTCACATTGGTAAATTCTTTGTACTTGTTCTGAATCTAGTAGGACTATTTGCAGATTATTCTGTAACGCTAACTATGCTATGTAACTTCAATAGTCAGTGCTCTTAGTGAGCAGAATATACCTGTAATATATACACACATTTATAAATAAATGTATATATATACACATGCATATACAGTCTTTTTTAGTTCAGTACATTATACCCACCCTCTGCTCAAAAAAATATATATATTAAAAGCATTGGTGTTTCAACAAGTATGCTTAGCTTTTCGCTGTAGGGGGGGGAGAAAAAGCATTAGGTTTGATAGCTGAGGTAGTCGCAGCAATGATAAGACTAGAAATGACCAAAAATGGAGAAGGAAGAAGTAGATAACATCAAGTTTGCAATTCTGACACAAAAATGAAAGGTGGCTTTTTCATCAGGAGAGAATTTCCCCTGCTCAGCCCATCCTCCCTGCCAGCCTCAGATACAAGACCAGAGGTTTCACTTCTGTTCTCTTTGGCAAACCTCCTTAACCCACTGCCTCACCTTTTGCCAAAGTGGATTCAAAAACTGGGGGCTGCTCAACTCCCCTCTTACAGTATGCCAATAGGTGACAACTTGTCTGGGCTTAAACTATGCAAAATAATTCCTTAATGATTCCATACTGTCAAAATTACCAAGATTCTGTTATTCCACTGCTTTTTAAAGCTGAATTCTACACTTGCCTTTCTCATAAATCATGAGGATATGTGAATTCCCAATAAAGTCTCCAAATGATTCTTGTGATTCCTGTTAATAAATGGGACTTTTTAAAGATAAACCTACTTCAGTAGTAATTGCTTTGGCTTATAATTTTATAGCCTTCATCAAGTTTTTACACTTCACAGTAACAGTGGACTGTGCCAGGTATATTGCACATGGCAAACTTTATATATAGTTACTTGCTTATTTGTTTTTATTATCTCATTTTACAAAACTCCTCCAAAGCAATGGTACAACATCTGAAGTTAACCTGTAGGTGTCAACACCCCAATCTACTGCCCTGACCCACAGGCTGAGCCTTCTGACCACATCTCATCCTTACATGCACTTGGTGCTGATTTTCACTTTTCCATATCCAAATGAAGTCAGGCAACTTAACTGTTGCTCATAGCATCTTTAGAAAACATGGATAAAACCAAAATCTAGGAGAAAGAAGCTGGCAGAGGCTGGAGGAAATTCATTGCTGCCTTCTTGTCTACAGTCATGCCCAGTGACTCGCTAACAGAACATACATATAAGACAGTTGGACACTGATGCTAAAAGAAAGAAAGAATTACATACATAAAGAGCTGGGTTAAAATAATAATGAAAATTAGAGCTAGATAAAACTGCTCATTTTGATAACAAACCTGCCCAATTCTACAACTTTATGTCTGGGTTCAGAGATGGCCCTGCAGAGTTATAAACCTTAAGTTCATCACAAAAGCTGAACAGTCTGTTTCCCCCTATCTGGATTCAGGCCAGTCTAAGTTATAGGCAAAGAAGGAAAATTTTCTTGGTCATTATTTAAAACAGTGTCCAGCTGAAGCCACTCAGGTGCCTGGAATGCAAAGGCTAAGCCGTGAGGAAATGCGCTGGCAAGTGCAGGTACAACACTTTTTCTCTACAGTTTCTCACATGGATGACACTGCAATGTGTAGTATCCAAGCATCTAAAACACAAATGCACCATGAAGTAGGAGAAATGGGCAGATCAGATGCAGTTAACTGCTACTACACTAAGTACTCTGAAAATTGTTGTGTAGAAATAAGAGTTTGGGTTTAATACAGCAACACAAAAATAATTCCAATGGTAGCTCACTTCAGCCTTCTATTATGTTTTCCCTTGTTATGTGTTTACCAGCATTAAATAACAAGGAAATGTATCAAACCTATATTCAAATGAGAGTATTTTCTTTCACTTTTTGTTTTCTCATCTTACAAAGCAAGTCATAGAGCTGGTTATTACTTTCCAAGGCTTGACACTCCCAAAGAAAATATTCAACAATCTTAAACATAGACTCAGTGATCAGTCAGAAACTTCCTGACTCTAAACTGTGATGAAACTTAGTCTAGGTTGTTTTGATTTTTTTTTCCAGAAGAGGTGGTGGTACTGTAGCACATTAAAGAGGCATCACTGTATAGATTTAGAATTGTTTTTTTCTTAAAAAAAACAATAACATGATTTTATATCAATTTGGTTTTGAAATGACAAGCTTTGAAATAGAAATACACATGTATTCATATGATTCATATTCATTTTCATGTTATTATTATTATCATCATTATTATAATTATTGTTACAATTCCATGCTATACCTATTTAGGTATGATAAGATAAATTTTTATGTTCTCATCTAGTCATACTTTTTTTATTTTCAGAGAAAAGCTGAAAAGTCAGAATGCCAATTACAACTTCTTTTTTCCCTCGCCCGTATGCACACAAAAAGGTAGAAACATGATTTTAAGGCCAATTTTGCTATTTTTGGAACCTGGCATGGGATTTTGAATTTTTGCCATTCATACTGCACAAAACCTGGCTAGACCCACACAGGCAGGGGGCATGCTAGCTTTTATTCTATTCTTTTTACATAGAATTCTTCTTATGGGGGAAATACAAGTGAGGGAATATGCTTGGAATATCTGAAGGTACAGAAACTGCAAAGCAGTATTAAAGCAAACACCTGAGCAAAACTGGTACTCTGCCTGTGTGTCTGCACAGCCCCACCGTGTTCAATGCAGATTGTGGCAATATAGCTGAAGAAGTCATATGCAGTAATGTGCTTGCTTCACTTTTGTAGATATAGGGTAGGGCCAAGCCCATCTCAATGTATTTTGCGGTATTTTTATTTTTTTTTTTTAATATTGTGTCTCTTTATTCTAGCCTGCCTGTGCTATATTGGTATATAGTGATCATGTTTCAGAAAAAACTGTGGGGAACAGAGTTTTTACATGTTTAGAGCACATGCACACAAACATTTCTGTTCCCCAAAAGATTTGTCAGCACATATATTAGAACCAAAGAGCATTCCATATTTCAAACAGTAAAAAAAGTCTTAGTCAAAACCGGAAACTTACGAAATGGTCGAAACTTCAAACAAACTTTGGCAGTAATGTCTCAGCACAGCTTTTACATATGGATTTCTTGAAAGTCTATTATTTCATGGCACTCCTATTTAAATATCTTAGTAAAATTTCTTTTCACTTGGGCTATTATTGGCTGGAAGCTATCTGAACCATTCCTTCAAACCGCAACCATTGGTAAGACTTTGAACAAGAATTAAGATCTGAGTTTAACATGGAAATGGTATGTTTCAATGCTATATGTTGCTACTGTATAATTTAAAATAGACCATGATTTCATTATACTAATTAAGGAAATCTAAAAAGGGGGGGGGCAGGAAGCCATCTGTGATAAATCAGGAGACTGAGAATTTATTTGTTGACAGGTTGGTCCCCACTCTTTACTTCAAATGGCCCATGGTCCTTTAGCTGCAGCATAGCTGATGAGAGCTGGAAATCACCTGATGTTTTCTGCCATATTCAAAATTTGTGTCTTGTTTTATTGCTGTGTCAAAATATATTCACATCATTTGTGAAACATTAAAATATAAAGAAGTTTAAATATAACCAACATTGAATAACAGTTATCCAAAAGATAATACCATGTTTTCTGCTACACAATTCAAATGGTTCTGTAACTTACATGCCACAGGTCTTTTCCACATGGACTAAATAAGTAAAAATATAATGAAAAACAAATGTATGAATATTTTCTACAGTAATCAACCTCTGCTCAATATTTTGGGGACTAAGATTCACACACAGAGTGTGCTAGAAAAGCTCCCAAACTTTCCATTTCCATATCTGGAAATGGCATTTCTGCAGTACAGCAGGTTCTCTATTAATGGAGAGAGTTACACACTCTCATGCAGTAATGTCTAATACTAAACTTTTATCTTTACATGAACTGCAGGGCTTTGTGCTGCTAAATAAAGGAACACATTTTCCCACACTACAACTTGATGTAGTTTCAAAGAAACTGTCCTGATTTACACCAGTTGACAGTACATCCTACACAGTCTTTGACATATGAGAGTAGTAACTGAGGTGGTAAATGGCATCACTATAAAAAACTCCCCAAACTCCAGCAATTTACCCTGTGACATTTAGAGAATTTAATACTGTTTGTCACTCCTAATCAATACAGGTGGTAAACCACTGTATTTGAAACACAATTATTGTCTGCTGAACTCTCTTCATTAAAATTTAGGCAAACCTGGGCTCTTTCCATGTGCTAACAGTGTAGAAAATAAGTTTGCAAGAATTCATCTCCTAAGTCACCACAATCAGCATGCCTGTACACTATGGTCCTGGCTATGTTAGAAGCAAAGTGCTTTGCACATCCTAAAACATTTCTTTTGGAGAAGGACTGATTGACCAGATAAGAGCACCCTGTTAATGCAACTCTGTTTAGAATTAAGTCAAGTGGGCATAGGCGATGCGGTAATGTGCAAGCACACCTATCATGTGAGCCAATATTTTTTTTTGTCTGAATGAGAGGAAAAGAATAATGCCATAGCTGGAGAAATATCAGTTTCGCCTTCTGATTTTCCTCAATGACATGTATATTAAAAGAACCATGCAACAGAGCCATTTGCATAAAAGCAGTGTCCAACAGATTGTGTTTGTTTGTTGTCTCTCTCTGACTGGTTTTCTATTTCCTCCCATTTCCAGATGGGCTTTTTTTGATGCATGTAGGGAAGGGAGAAGAGTGTCTGTGACTGCAGTGGTTTATGCTTTCATTTCTAGAGTGTAAACTGATTGAAGGTAACACCTAAATCCATCCTAAGGAATGGAAATGTGAGGCTCCCATCTCACCTTAAAGTGGGGATTCTCTAAAAGGGCTTTAAATATGCAGCTCTATTTAAATATGATGATGATGCAACTTACAGAAGTCAGCGCAAAACAAACCAGCACTTATTTTATTCCATATTAGAGAAAAAAAGTGTATACTGAAGGATATTATATGAAATACTCACATGTAACCTCGAAACCTACTTAAGTCATTGTTTGGCTTCTCACACTCAATGACACTGGTGAACTTCAAGGGATCAAAGTCTGAGTCCTGGAATAATAAAAGTGTTAGTTACTTAGAGCAAAGACTTGCAAATTATATCCAAAATCTCTTTGTTTTCTAGCTTTTGTAATATATTAAAGTCCAGGTTTTTTCCAAAGGCAATCAAAGCAAAGACACTCATGACTGGCACTGAAAACCAAAGGGACCTGAGAAACAAAATTTCTTAGATGCCTTCCAAAATATCCCTTACAAGGATGACTTTTTTGTTCTGCATCTGGAAGAGTTGAGTTTCTATAAGCATTAGATAAAAGATGCCAAGACCAGCAATCAAATGAATTTGGTTTGGAGTAGAAAAATGAAATTTACCTGGAAAAGCTCAAACTATTCAATAGGATCATTATACTTCATGTTCAGTGAAGCTACTGAAAATCTAGGACAGCATAAGTCAATATACTGCCAATTATGGCAATGCTAATATAAGCTTTTGAAATATTAGCAAGACTTCTTAATTACTTTATGACAACAGAGATAAATTAATCTACTACAGTTACACACATATAGAAGAATACCTTTTTCTTAATTATCCCTTAAAAACATTCTTGATTGTCTAGCTCATTATTCTGAAGCTGGTATTTTTGCTGACTATATAAGTTTACCTGTAGTTAGCACCTTGTTGTATTTGAGGAAAAACATCATATCACAGCATAATTACTTTGTTTTGTTTAATAAAAATCAAGGTTCTCCTTTCTTTGCCAGATCAAACAAACTGTGCAGTACAAGCAGAGATATCTGATCCTGGCATTGTGGAGAAGGCTGTCTCCATCAATGAGGACTAACTTTATAAAGCTGCTTTGCATGCTACTCAAATAAAAGAAACAATTGTGTATTATCATATTACTAAGCTCTCAACAGCGTTAGCACTTAATATCTTACATTTTATAACGGTTTTTCTGAGCAGCTGTAGACCCCAACCACTACTTTTTAGAGCATACTTGTGAGAATACCTGACTGAGAATCACTAACCAAAGGACAGACACAATCTCACTGCCAGCTTCTCTGAAACACACCGGTGTCTCTGGTTTTTTGATATTGACTCTGCTCAGAAGAGGTGAAAGATACCAGATTTTAAATTAGAGATAAAAATAACTAGAGGATGTGTCAGAATAACCACTGGCACCCTCTTTCATTTTTCTACCAGTTACACCTGGAAGAACGACAGACTTACAGTATACAGGAGACAATTCAAACCACCCACGCCTGACACTTTTGAAAACCTTTTCTGTATTTTCAAGAAACATGAGATCATAAAGAGAACTGTGAAGATGGGCTGTCACTTAGAGACAGCTACAGCCCACTGGAGGAAAGAAAAACTTTTACATGCAGAATTCAGCTTGTAAACAAGGAAGGAAAAGAAAAGGAGTAAAACCAAAAGACAGCTCTGAGCAAAGATTGCTATGCTGAGAATCAGACTCCCCAAATTACGTCAAGGTTGATAGTCAAAATTCCGAGCCATTGCAAGAAATCCAGGTGATCTTCTCAGAACTAAATACTATTGGCATTTCAGCTCATTTGCTGTATCTCCTGGTCAGCCTTAAACTTCTCTAGGTGACAGAAGTTTGATGCTGAGAATGCTTGGAAGTACCTAGTTCTATAGAGATACCTAGGACATAATTAGGCTGTAGAATGGGGCACACATTGTAAAGCCACACATTCACACCCCTTTTTGACCCTTGTTCCTTAGGTGCTCGCCTCAGACAGGCACAGACACCAGCAGTCACAAGGAAGGAACCACTGGCTAGAACAGACATCAGGAGACTTTCAGGCTTTGACATCTCAAATCTGCTACTACAGCTCCTAACTGTACACACTCCAGCAGTCACAGGTTCGTGTTACAGAGACACTATACTAGCAGCCAGGGTTACCTGGCAGCTGGCTTTGCTTGAGCTTGTTGGAGAAGGTGAAGTTCTCCCAAGTCATACTAAAGCTTGCTGCACTGGGAAAGACTATTTTCTCTACATAATGCCTGCTCTGCTCTTCCAGAAAATGATATTTTCCTTCCTTGCTCAAATATCTTCCTTGGCAGAAAAAAAAAAAAAAAAGGTACAGAAAAAAATAACCTACAAACATTCACGACTGTAGCTTAAACTGCATTTGTAAATTGGAGGGAAAAGACCGGAATGGGAATCATTTCTTTTCTTTTTATTATGACATAGTATATATATTACATTTAATTTAGCACAAAATTTCACTCAGTGGTCTTAAAAAAGAAAAGAAAGAAATTTTAACATCTTTGCTGAATGTCCTGAGGGAATCCTAGAGGCACCTAATAATAAAACCTAACGCAATCAAATGCAGGCTTTGTATGGCTGCTGAACTCAGCAGAGAGAGTGTGGTTTCAGTGCAGTACAGACACATTAATTTCTAGAGCAACTGGAAGCTTGCAGACTGGATTCCCTTTTTGCTAAGAAAACCTGCCAGCAAGGCCAACTCTTTAACAAAACAAAACAAAACAAAACAAAAAAGATCTTGTAAATATCAGAGAGGACTAAACCTACCCAACTTACCCATCACTACCATGGAATATATTGTCTTTCTCCCTCCTTTGTTGATTTCTTTTAATTTATTACTCAGTTTCGGGACTGAAAGTACTTTATCATTAAATCTAACTGTCTGTATATTTGTGTTCTGTTACAATTAACTTGAAATATGTGATTAAGGTCTTTAACCAGATAATATCTGGGAGGACAGAAAATCCAATTAGAATAGTAGTTTACATAAGGAAACAAAGCTGATGAATTCTGATTTATGGCAAAAGCTCTTTGGTTTATTAATAAATCAAATCACTCCCTCTCTTCCCTGTGAAATGAAAGGGTAGATCTACATTGTATATTACAGCTGATGACACTGTTTTGATGTGAAAATGCTTTTTGGTATATGAAAGAATAAATACGTTAAATACAGCCTGTATGTGACTGCTTTTAGTGGTTAGAAAGAAGCACAAAGTTAATGCAAGATTTCACCATGATCAAGGTTATATTCCTTTTTATGTTGATACCTACACTTCGGCAGCAATTGAAACATAAACTGTGACGATGTTCTCTCTCATAACATAGAAGTCAAAGCCAAAAGTGTTTCTTTTACAGTGCACAAATCACCATTTGTGCTGTTTTCCTCGCAAAAGTCCATGAAAAAAAATAATCCCCCGATAATTTTAATTTTTCTCTTACGCTGAATTTCTGCGTCATTGTTAAGACACAGAAATGTGGTCAAGCACTGAACTTCCCCAGACCTTTGTGCAGTACTCACTTGGTATGTCTGATTTTCTCTGTCTTTCTTCCCAGTTAGAGAACTGCTGGGCATTAAGCTGTTTCAGACTCAAGAGGGATGAAAAGCTCCATGCCTAGACAGACGACAATCTGAAATGAGGCTTTCCAGTGCCTAATTTCCCCAAAAACTTGACTTATGTGGTGTTCTCATTGTCTCGCTGTGCACACCAACAAGGCCAGGCCATTCACAAAAAGAAGCTGAAGGCATTTTTTTTTTTTATTTTCTGAAAGCATATGCCATACTTATTATACAATACCTCAGCAGGTATCCCAAACTTGTGCCTTGTACACCACTGATCTGAACAACTTACTCTCTGGTTGATACAAACCTCAGAGAGATTCAAACTTTGGGTATTTTATTTACTCAGGGATTCTGCGGAATGTATTTAATTTCTTCAGGCTGCCTCTTGCAAGGAAAATGTTTAACATCCTATCCATAAATCCTACTTCTACTTTCTTAAAACTTAGAGAAATTCATTTTTAGTCTAAATGGAACAATGGAAAAGCTTATTTTCCTTACACAAGCAGACTTAGTCAAAAGCAAAAATCTGCTAAATATTGATTCCTTCAAAACTAAATTTCAAATTAAATTGCAGATGCAAATGGTTTTGTGGCTAGGCTTTTAAGAATGCTCCAGCTATTAAATCTGATAAAGAGTTCTGTTTAAAACAGCATCTTGGGTCTGCAATAATTGGGCTGTGTCATGTATCCTAAAAAGGCAAAGTGTTGAGGAGAAGAAAATGCTACAGTGCTTCTACAGAGTGGGCAGTCAACAGGTAGACAGATGAAGAGACTATAGAGATTTGTCACAAAAAAAGCAGACTGAATTTAGCTCTCTCCAACATGACTTTGTAGCTTCAGCTGTAAAACTATTCTGAATCTCTACAGTGAAATGCCAACCTTTTTGATTCTGCTGGCAACCTCACAAAACTGTCATAGCTCAAGGAGCAAAGCATGCTGCTCTGCCAGATGAGTCAGTTTGACAATTACACAATGTTCAAACAACATATTTCCCTTCATTAAATGCCTGTTGTATGGGTGATTTAATAGCCTGCTAGTGATATTAATAATGCATAGTTATTAAAATGTTTTCCTTAATGCATCTGCCCTACTTTACTGCTGCAGAAACCGGACTTTGATGTTCAGTCCTTCCTTCCAATGGGACAGCAGTGAGTAAGTACCCAGGACGCCCTTGGGTGACAGTGACAGTTACCCACTTATCACACTGTGTTTACTGGCTGTGCTGGGTATCTTATCCAGACTTCTTCCTGCAGTACAACTGCTGATGAGGGCTCTGGGATTTGTTTTGGCATGTATGTCTGGAGGAAACAAAAAGGGAGAAATGGAGTCATGGGGACAACTCAACGAAAACATTTAATAGACAGAAATCTGCCTTAGCCAGAAAAATAGCTTTTCGAGCTTAAAAGCTTTTAAGTGCACTAAGAACTCATCCTCCTAATGCACTATTAGTGCATTAGTGCTTTATATAGCAGTACCCTGCATTTGCCATATAAAATTAATCTGACCTTTTATTAACGTGCAACTGGGATTACATACTGATGTTATGTATCCAAAGCACACAGACTGTTTATATTCTAAAAGAATGAAATGTTTTAAATGTCTAAACTGTGTTAGCCTCTCTGGTACAATTTGTGTGTGCCACTAATTCACAAGAAAAGGAAGAAACAGTTTGATCTATGCTGTTTAGGAACTAAGAAGATCCAGTTGTACAACAGAATTTAATATTTTGTTTTCCACACTGACAGCTACTACTATAATTGGACTTTTTTTTTTTTAGTATTGTTTTTTTAAAAGTAACTCATGCTCAGTATTCACTGGAATATTCAGACTCATGCTCAGTAAGCATTGGAACACCAGAGAAAGTCAAATACCTATTAGGGGGCTGATCTTCCTCTGGCTGACCCAAGTTTTCCCTTTGTAGAACATAATATGAGGAAATAATGCAATATCCAGCCTGCAGGAGAGAAAATGTTTTAAGTGTTACTT